>CAIGQQ010038251.1:1022079-1049616 GCA_903798035.1 Danio albolineatus
ATCTATCTATCTATCTATCTATCTATCTATCTATCTATCTATCTATCTATCTATCTATCTATCTATCTATCTATCTATCTATCTATCTATCTATCTATCTATCTATCTATCTGTCTATCTGTCTGTCTGTCTGTCTGTCTGTCTGTCTGTCTGTCTGTCTGTCTGTCTGTCTGTCTGTCTGTCTGTCTTTTTATCTGTCTATTTGTTTATGATCACGTCTTAAAAATTTAAATAATATATTTTTTTTTCATGCTGTATCTTGAAGATATATGCAATTACATTAATTACAATTTTTTATTTTATCATTTAAAATGACTAAATATGTATTTAAATTTACTTGGAACAAGACTGTAAAACAAGTTTGCTGCAAAGCTGCACTTGACCGGATTTAAGTTGAGTCAACTCAGAAAAGCTCTGCAGGAATTGCCTTACAATTTTAGGTCGAGTCAATTTTTATTTTTACAGTATAGAACGTTCTTTCTTTTTTTCAGGAGGCGAACAAATAGTCCACTAAAACAAAAACTCTCTGACTCTACTAGCAACATTAAAGAAATCTTTCCTTTCTTCAATTCACCTTCTCCTTTTTCCCCTTCACATTTCCTCTTTTGACTTTCCATTCCCTCTTTGTTTTTCTTTTTTCCCATCTCGTTTACTATCCTTGTTCCTTTCCTTTCCTTTAATTTCTTTCTTTTCTTTTTCTGTTACACATTCATTTCTTTTTTCCAGTTTCTTTTATATATTCTGATTTCTTCTCTTCTTTTTCCTTTGCTCTTCTTCTTCTTCCCTCCTTCCTTCCTTTCTCATTTCCCTTTTAACACTTTCTCTAATGTCAGTGAGACGCTGTATATATAAGGTTTTATTTTACAGTGAATTTCACATATCAAATGCACAATCTCGTTTTATATTCTGATGCACCAGACTATTTGAGCACACATATATTCACACACTTTAATGATAATCTAACACACTCGCACAACTCATCTTTCACACTTTCACTGAAGTGGTGTGTGTGTGTGTGATACCTGGGGTGAGATACTGTTCGCTTTACAGTATGTTTGAAGTCAGGTTGATTATACATCTGTGTGTTGTTATGCGTGCATGCTTGTGAAAATGTCAGCACATTACAGGTTTCCATTGAGTGAGGTGTGTAAAAATGCCTTTTCAGTGGTCATCATTAATGCCATCTGTCAGATATCAAGCCATAGTAGGTGTAGAGGCAAGATAAAAAAAAAATAAAATAAAATAATAATAATAAATGGGTGAAAAGGCTAAAGAAATCACTCATTTGGTTGATATGAGTGCGTGTGTTCTTCACATTCACATCAAGCCACCAGAGGTTCCTGTCAAAATCTGTTTGAAGGTTTGTCTGTGTTATGTGATAGATTTGACACACAGCTGTCTATCATTTGTCATTTTTGACAGACAGCTGATTCTGACCAATCAACATTCAGCTTTGACACATTTGAGGGAATAGTTCAAATGAAATACTTGCAAAGGAGCCTTAAAAATGATTATTTTTCACATCATAATTATTTATGAAGATTTTGATGTTTTATGACGTCAATTCTGACTTTCTGCCGGCAGTTTTGTTAATTTCTTGAAATTGTGATGCGGCGAGTGGGCGGGGCCGAGGGCCACGCGAAGGAGGCCAGCGGTTGAGTGGTGATGCGAAACACCTGAACCGCACACCGGCCTCGAGTCCTACAGTGGAGTTTGAATTGTAAAAAAAAACGAGAGACCACAGTGGGAGAACGGAGCACGCCTGGACAATGTTTTACCTGCTTATAGTTTGACGGCAGTCTACGTGAGGAGCCGTCTGTAAAAAACGTTTGTCGGTTCTTTGCCTCCTTCTTCACGATGGCCAGACGGCCATCTAACTTCATTACATGTGAATTCTCTCCAAATTCTCAGAGTTTACTTGCAATTCTAGACTTTATTCCTTGAAATTATGGTTTATGTTTGTAATTTTGCAACTTTATTTCTTGCAATTCTGACAATTTGTTTTCTATTTTCTATTTGCAGTTCTGATCTGTTTCTTCAAATTGCAAATTTTTTTTCTCAAATGATTTGCATTTCTGATCCTCTCTCTCTCTCTCTCTGTCTCTCTCTCTTCCTCTCTCTCTCTCTCTCTCTCTCTCTCTCTCTCTCTCTCTCTCTCTCTATATATATATATATATATATATATATATATATATATATATATATATGTATAACTTTTCTTGCAAATCTACATTGTAAAATTGACAGTATTATTTGCCAGTAAACAAGGTATTCCCTTTGGGATAAAAAAAGAAGAGTTTATTAAAGTGACTGTTTCAAAGGGATAGTCCACTTGGAAAGATATAACAATTATTTGCTTACTCTCAATTTACAAGTGCACTGTAAATTCACAATTACAAATTTGCAGTAGTTTTACAGCACAATTGTAATAATTTATAGTGCGCTTGTACATTTTTCCAGCATTACTGTAAAAATTAGCAACAATGTAAATTTTACAGCAATTTTTTACAGTGTAACTTTACTTCTTGGAATTCTGACTTTTATATCATAAAAATATGATTCAGATTTTTTTTAAATTCGAAAACGGAAAATTCATTTCTTGCAATATTGAGAAGAAATGTTCGAAATATGGTATTTAACTCAAAATTGCAAAAGAGGTCAAAATTGTAATCTTAATCGTTTATTATTTTTTATTAAGCTAATTAAGCATCATTTTTATTTAAAATATTTATTATTTGTGGACCAACTGTCACTTTAAATAGATCATATTCCTTACCTCAAATCACACTTTCAAGCAGTTTTTCTTTCTTCTTTTATATTTCTTCCTTCAGACAGAAAAATAACAATAATAATGATATATTTCAAGAGGCTGCAAAAGTAACTGGTGTATAACAAGAATCTGTTTTGGTTATCTTTGAGTACATCTGTCAGTTTACACTGGTTGTTGCTATCCAACAGGCTTTAATAGTATTCAATAATACAGACATTGTTCTCATTTTTTTCTTTAAATCTATTTGCAATCAGAAAGTTACTCAGAAATGCAGACAACCGTCGTGGTTTTCCAACAAAAAGACGCGAAACAAAATGTCCCACAAAAAAATAATAAAAGACGACACATTCTTCAACACTCTGAAGCATCCGAAGGCAGTCCGGTCTGCGTTCGCAAGTCAACAATTTTAAATTTCTCCGTTCACCTTCACGGACACAAATGATCACAAAAGCATACCCACAATCCTTAGCTGCATTTTTTTCATCAGACAGGCTTAGTGTATAAGTCAGTTTTGTTCTGATGCGTACTTGATAGGAATACTGTGTGCATGTGTGTGAATCGCTGAAGCTCGTCTATTTGGTCACAACCATTCTTTAACACCCTGTTTTTATCAGTCAAGGAGAGGGAGGAGCAACTATCTGTAGGGATGGGCCAGCTCTTATAGCTCCGCCCCATATTATCATCTCCACGCCCCCAGCTCTAGTAGATTCACCTTCAGCTCTGCCTCTAGCACTTATAGCCCCACCTCCAGTCCATATAGCTCCGCCTCCTCTCTCTCTTTGTCGTACCCTCTTAAATCCGATAAGGACAGTGTTTCAGTCTTCATTTCCAGGACAATTGTTGTTAAGTGTGGTTGGCGTCCAGCTCCTCACTGCTGCGGTTCAGGGTCGAGTCACTGGACGGGATGGTTTTGCTGATGCGGTCTAGAGTGTCTGCGCTGGTGGACTGTTTGGACTGAACTTTTCCGATTTCCTCCAGAGCGCTGGCCAAAGAGTCCAGATCACCTTGTTCCTGATGCTGAGCTTCCCATAAACTCAGAATGACAGCGGACGGGCTTGTCTGGCGTGCAAAATAACCAAGGTTTCTGTTCAGGGAGAAAAGACAATGAGCTGAAGTTGATTTAACAACAAGAAAATGATAATGACAATGTGTTTGTAAAACATTTAACTATTTTAAGCACACATTATTTAGTATTTTATATAGGGCTGTCCAAAAATTAATCGTGATTAATCACATCCAAAATAAAAGTTTAACATAATATTTGTGTGTGTACTGTGTATATTTTATTATGAATATATAAATACACACATGCATATACTTGATAAAATGTTGGTTTATATTTAGATAAATAAAAAATATATGTGTATGATGCAAATTTTACATTTGAATATGATGTAACTACTTTGATGTAACTTTTTTATATATAGTTTTGGCTTCTATGAATGTGTTCATCACATATACATAATAAATATATATAACACACACACATATTATGTCAAAACAATTAATCACGATTAATTTTTGGACAGCCCTATTTAAGTAGGGATGCACAATATATCGGTGGTCATATAGTTATCGGCCGATAAATGCTATTTTTAAAGTTATCGTTATCGGTACATGTCTGAATTAGGCCGATATTTTTAAGCCGATAGACTACGTAATTGTACAGAACCGCCCGCCTCGCGCATGCGTGGGTCAAACTTGTTCAGACTTGTCCAGAGCACTATAATGGAGCATGCAGGGGAGACGAGCGCCAGTCATTGAATCCAGCATAGGGGTTCTCAACTGTCGGCCACCTTCTGTCTTTATATTCTGCAATGTGTTTGTCATAAAGTCATCTGTGCTCAGTGTTCAGTTGTTGTATCAAAATTTGACTCTAAAGGAAAAATCCACTTTGTGTGCACGCAAATCACGCAGCGCCTGCAGTTAAAGGTTCAAACTCACAGCAGCTTATCATAAACCTTTCATCGATCATTTTTCCCCTAACTGACAGCAAGAACAAACATAGAAGCATTGTCTGATTGACAAGCAGCACCTACATGTGTTCAAAAGAATCTAAAATGCCAAATGGGACGAATTTATGCCACATTTTCAGAGATAATACTACTTGTATTTTGCTTTTCGCTTGTACCGTGACTTTGAACTGTCAAAACACCTCTCAAAATGCTTTTTCGGACATTACATATTTCTAGATACGTACATTACTGTAACACATTTTATTCAAGAACATTTGAGCTGGATTTAGTTCTTAGTTCTTTCATTTTCATTTTATGTAAAAAACAAACAAACATTTGATTTGTCCCATGAACTTATTTTTATGCAACATTCAAGATGCATGTTAATTTGCCATGTGAAGAAATGAAAATATTTATTTCTGGTAAGCTAATTTATGTAAAATCGTGAATATAGGTCTATATAATCTCCTTGCAATTTTGAAATTATTGCTTTTTAGTTTTGAGTAGGCTATTTAGTTCATAAGATCAGTTCAAACTTTTATGAAGTTTTTAAAATAAAATCAGTTGTTCACTGTATAAAAATAAAATATTTATATTTATTGGCTATGCTATATCAGCTATGGCCTGCAAATCTTAAAAGATATCGGTTATCGATATCGGCCAAAAAATCCATATCGGTGCATCTCTAAATTTAGGATAAGAAAATTGAAAGCAGTCAAATTCAAATAGTATTAAACACTATTAGTACAAATAAAAATCAACAATGAAAAAGTGAATTTAGTTAATTAGATTTGTTATTTGTTTACATATGTTAAAATATGTAAACATTTTTTTATCATATTTAATTGTGAACACATTAGAATTTTTATGTTAACCATGAAGTTACATATACTGTAAACTAAACAAATTTAACCAACAGATCAATAAATTAACAGAACAGCTTAAATTCACGTATATTACTGTCAACTAGAAAGTAAGAAAAGTATTAGAATATGTACTTAATTATTCTAATATGTTTCTTATTTTCAAGTTGACCAAGAAATGTTTTTATATATTTAAATTAATCTAACATAAGTACATAATGAATTAAAAAGTTTTGCATTCATGAATATTTGTAAGGTTATATCCACTGTCAGTTTATAGAAATGATCTACACTATTATTTATTTTTGATATTTATACATTTTAAATAAACTAAATTGACCAAGGAACATTTAACTTTCAAACACCTCTACGTGTATTTTTAAATTAATATAAAACATTTGTTTACAATATACTGTACTGTACATATAAATATTTTCATTCATTCATTCATTCATTCATTTCTTATCCTTTGGCTTGGTCCCTTATTTATCAGGGGTCACCACAGCAGAATGAACTGCCAATTATTCCAGCATATGTTTTAAGCAGAGGATGCCCTTGTAGCCGCAACCCATTGCTGGGAAACACCCATGCACATTGACATTCTCACACACACACTACAGCCAATTTTGTTTACCCAATTCACCTATAGCTCATGTCTTTGGACTGTGGGGGAAACCAGAGCACCCAAAGGAAACCCACTGTTAAAAATGCAAACTCCACACATGCCAACTGACCAAGTCGGGACAGGAACCAGTGACCTTCCTATTGTGAGGCGACAGTGCTAACCTCTGAACCAGTGTGCCGCCTGTTTATATATATTTTTTTATGTGTTTATTTTCATCTCTTATTGTGCTAACCTACAAGGTTTGGTTATATAAATTCGTATTATTGAACAGAGACACTGAATTATTACACTCTATTGCGAGGATTCTCATCTTGCATAACTTTCAATTTAATAACGTTATCCTATAAAGCCTGCATGCCCCGACAACATATCAAAATGGTTAAATTAGTTTATAAAAGCGAGAAGGATATTAAAGAAGTTTTGCTGGAAGAAAATCAACCCATCTTCGAGACATAATTGAATCACAGAAGCGGAAATCACAGTCTTGCAGGTGTGTGTCTTAAAGAAGCAGAAATAAATCCTTTTTGCCTCCATATTCAATGTACCTGGGTTTAATCAACGGAAGTAGGTCGTCTGATGACTTCAATTGGCCTTCCAATAATTTAGCATATGCCAATGAAGATAAAATAATCAAATTTAGAAAATTAACCGTCGTTTGGTGGGCTTATGTAGCATGCTCATTTTAATGTAATTTATTTTAAAGGTTGTTATCTCATATTAACTTTTTTCTTCTCCCATTTTAGCAGCTCTCACTGTACATATATCATTTTTATATAGTTTTAATAATATATTATAAATGTAGGGATATGTTCATATTTAATTTGCCAGATTATATAAAACATTTAATTATTCCATAATGGCTATTTACTGAACAATGGATATTACTGAATATTAAAACCAAATAAACAAAATCTCTTCTGTAAAAACCTGATAAAAAAAGAAAAAAAGAGGTTCTTCACTCTTTTACACCTGAAAGAGTGTTCAGACCATTGGTTTAGACATATACTGTGTCTGAAAAAAAGAACCCGACCTCACCCAATTTTCAGATGTATTTTTCTTTAATACAATAATGTCTAATTTGCATACAGTATGTACTGGGACAGTACACTGTTACACAAAAACAAACAAACAAACAAACAAACAGACAAAAAACAAAAACAAAACAAAAACAACAACAACAACAAAAAATTACAGTTAATAATCTTCCCATTTTTAAGTAGAATCAAATTAACCAGTAATCAAATTACAGGTTATTTAAATTACATTAACTTAAAAACATTCAAACTACTTGCTCTATAAAAATCTGTGCATAGTTTATGACTATGCACAAAAATAAAATAGCACAAATACAAAATACATAACAGCATAAAAATAGCACAACAAGCTGTTATGCGCCTAAAAGCTGTTTAACATCTCAAAATAAACGGAAGTGAATGAGACCGGTTGCAATGGCTGTGTCATTATTACGTGAAGAATAACTGATATGTTACTAAATAAAACACGTTTTCATGACTTGAAATTAAGTATATGAAGAAATCTGTAGTTATATTTGAACCTTTTCACCTGTAGTGTATTGTCTTAACTGTAACATTGTTTCATCATTAATATATATCTCGAGTTGAGAGTTCATGTGCTAAAACATTTGTATTAATTTTCATAATAACGTTTTGTTTTGCAAATGAACCCCCTCTAATGTGACTCGTTGATATTTCCAGGAGCATTTGGCCTCCAGCAGGGGGCAGTAACGCGCTTTTTCAGCTGCTGCACCGCGGCTCTTTGGGTAATTGCCCTCTGCGCTGTTTAGACGAGCTTGCACATCCTCAGAAGGTAATTGCAGAAATCCGCTTAACAAGGAGGAGACATTCTCATTACACACTGCCTGGGGCTCTGACCAGCTAGAAAATTCCCCCTAAATCCTTCTGTCCGACTCTCCCAGCCTCATTTAAAAAACAACTCTGTCTTTCATCCCGGGCGAAAATATTATAAAAGTAAACCCACATCACGATAGAAAGTTGTATTCATCCTCCGCTGCACTGAAGCGGATAAACATGCGACAGAGTTTGAACTCCAGATGTCAGGACGGTTTGATCGTAGAGTTTCTTTTCTCTGTCTTTAAAAATAAATAAATAAATAAATAAATAATTAAATAAAAAAGCATCATGACAAATGGAAGAAAATGGGAAAAATAAGCAGCTATCCCTGCTGAAAAAACAACATATGCTGGTATGTTTTGATGCTGGTTTTTGCTGGTTTCAATGCTGGTCTTAGTCCTAATCCTAACCACCATTAAAACCAGCAAGATCAGCACTGAGACAGCACCTTCGGTTTAGTCTCTGATTTATCAGAGTTTTACACAGCAGACGCCCTTCCAGCTGCAACCTAGTACTGGGAAACCATAACCTGCACACCAGCATTAAAATATACCTTACCAGCATATGGGATTTGAATTTGATGGTTGTTATGTGGACAGAAATATTGAAAGATGAATGCAATATAATGCTAACCGGTTAGCATTTTGGCAGATCACCAACTGTAGGTAAATCATGTAATATATGATTAATATGATTATCCAGTAACTGTCACCACACTCGTTTATGATACACCTATATGATATGGAGTTTGTCAAGGTAAGTTTAGGTTTAGACAGACAGTTTTCAAGTTTATTTTTTTTTATTTTTTTAAATAAATAAATAAAAAGTATTGAAAATAATTTCCATCTGCGGGATAGTTACATTTAATAAAAACTAAAATACTGTTGACACTTAATCAATAGAGATGCACTCGTTGTTTTGGAGGTCTTTTGGACCTAACAGATACATCATTATTTATTTATTGTACTAAATTACATTTATTGGTATATAAATCTATATATAGCCCTTTAGCCAAGGGGGTTTGGTGTGGTTTGGGAAGACCGACTCTTCACTGACAACAGTCCAGAATGTGTCCCATACGTGAGCTAATTTGTCTTATTTTGACAGCTATGCCATCATAAATAATAAAAACAGCGCATCGAAAAAGACTTTAAGACCAAGCGGAATCCTCTGTTGGCTGTCCCTTTTGTGAGACTACTCAGTTTTACCTAATGCTAACAAATATTTTTGGTGAGTCCAACATCCAGCTGTGCAAGAAAACATACAATCTGATGTAAGTGAAGTCACCTTTCGCTACAATATTGGTTTTTAATAGAGAAAACAAGTAACTTTTATTCTAAATCATGGACCTTATTCTTGAAACCAAAAATGAGCTATAAAAAAGCGTGAAGCACCAAAAGTGGCCCATATTAAAATTGATTTGAATACTAATTTGGCTATTGTTGTTATTCATGAATTTTCAAATGTACTTTTTAACAAGAGCGGCTAGAAAATTATTAAGCTCTACATTATTATTATGTTATGTTAATTTTTTTTAATTGAAATTGCCAAATTGTGATGAAGCAAAGTTAAACGAGCTGGCCAGTGTGTTATTTGCCCAATAAATGACAATAGGCTCCAGTTTTTAATTTATAACTTTAATAGATTCCTATTTTTTTCTTATAGCTTAATATGGCGTAATAAATTTGTATTTTAAAACTAAATCTTTCTTTCACATTTCTTTACTTTAAATATTTTGGAAATATTTTTGGCACATCAAAAAGTGTGGTTATAATGACCATATGACAAGCTAATCTAACTAAAAATAGTGCTTAAAATGTCACTAAAAGTAGTACAAGAACCACCCCTATCACTAGGCTGGCTTCGGGCCTATTATAATATTATACCACTGAATCACATTTGACATCACGGTGGCGCAGTGCGTAGCATCACAGCAAGAAGTTTGCTGGTTCGAGCCCTGGCTGGGTTACATGGCATTTCTGTGTGGAGTTTGCATGATCTCCCCGTGTTGGTGTGAGTGCTCCGGTTTCCCCCACAGTCCGAAGACATGAGCTATAGGTGAATTGAATATAAGCTAAATTAGCCGTAGTGTATGTGTGTGAATGCAAGAGTGTATGGGTGTTTCCCACAGCTGGGTTGTGGCTGAAGGGCATCCGCTGTGTAAAACATATGCTGGACAAGTTGGTGGTTCATTCCGCTGTGGCGACCCCTGATGAATAAAGGGACTAAGTCGAAAGGAAAATGAATGAATGAATCACATTTAAATAGATGTCTTCTGTAATCCTTGCTAACAATGCCTGATAGTCTTTATTTTACCTCAGTACGTTCCATGTATCTATGAGCCATACAATAATTTGGTCTAATATGCTTGTTGCTATACAAAAAAAGTAATGCTGCTCGAAGATGACAAAACATGTCAGGTTTAAATGACACGGTGGTGAGTAAATGATGACAGAATTAGCATTTTTACGGTGATCTCTGCCTTTAATGGTGTGTTGTCGCAGATGTGAGCTATGTTTTTTCTGTAACTGGGGTTTGCAGGATGCATGAGTTCGATCTCATTATTGCCCTACAGTTTCCGCCTGTGGCTCTGCCGACGGTTAATGTGACCATGTGCTGGAGGAATATGGAGCAAATTAGACTTGTGGGATTCCATATGTTGGGAGCGCACTTCTGTTTGTATTTTAGCATGTATGTCACTGTCCGTATGTTTGTGGCGTTTCTGCATAAATGTCTCACCTGTCTATATGCAGTTTCTGCGCTAAGAGCTGCCAGTCTTTGCCCTTGGCGTTGGCTGTGTCAAAGGTGGCGCAGATTCTCTGGCGAATGGACAGGGGGATTTTGAAGGCCCTGGACCCCGTCTGGGAGGTGATGGTACAGTCTGATTGTGTGAAGAATGGCACTGTGTCTTTTTCACTCTGGAGGATAGAAGCATTGCATTGAGTTTACAGTGAAGTCAAATTGGGCTAGACAGATCTGGAACAGAACCTTTGCTGTTCATTAAATAACATGCAGGCAGTTTATCAGGATATTGTTGTGTCAAAAACATTAATAAAATTGCTGGATCAACACATATCATATACAGTATATAGGTTTAGTGGTATACATTTATTAATAACACTTTATAGTCAGTGAGGAATAATCAAAAGTAGTCATTCTTTTCTAACGATTTAATGAACTAGAGTCAATTATTTATCACAACTATTCAAGATAAGTATTTCCCAGAGTATAATCACCTTTGAAACATTTGCTTGTGGTGATATTAAACTTTAATGTGGTCAAAACCTGAATGGAACCACTTTATCTGACTATAACTGCACGATTTAAATACTTGTCAAACAATTAGAGTAAGCATCGACAGATTCATTGTGTAATGTTGATTTTAACTAACAATGAGCAGTATAGTTTATTTTGCAATGTCTTTGTTACATGTTATATGTACATTTTACAGCAATAACAATAAATGTACATAAATATGTGCAGTTATAACTAAATAAAACACAAACCTGAATATTGCACAGTACTTATACATGGTAACAAGTATAACATTTGTAAAAATATTTGTTAATCTTGTGTAAATCTAACATGTTTTACTTTTTACTATGAGTATGCTAATTTTAAGGTTATCTATAAACTTGTATACTCCGAAACAAGGACACAACTGACATTTATAATAAATTTTATTAAAACTAGGGGTGTGAACCTTCAGTTACGATTATTATGCCATTGATTCGGTTCAATTCATTATCTCGGTGCATCATGGTGCATTGACGATGCTTTCCATACATAATTAGATTTTTTATTCACAATCTACACATGTATTAATATTTATATATTATTTGTAAAACAAATTGGTCCTTTAATACAAGCAGTCAGTTATTTGAACTGTACCTTTAATTTGACTTACTCAAAGAAAACACTCTTATTGAATGTTTTAGACTCCGAAACAGGCACAAAAGACAACATGAGCATTTACAGCGAATAAACGAATGGAAATATTATAATATTAACCCGCTTGCTTTTTAAAGTTCTTACACTCATATGGTTGCCTATGATTGGTCACTGTCTTCACTCGAAAAAAAAAACAATTAATTTTGACACCCCTAATTAAAACTAACAAATATAAATTTTGATCACAGTACTATTACATAAAGTAAGATCAATCAATGTTTTAGAAGTATTCTTGAGGGCTTGATGGTGTAAAATTAACCAAATTCGCCTTTGGTTTGCTTAGGCACTGTCCACACTAAGATGGGTATTTTCAAAACCACAGTTTTTTCTACATAGTTTGACTGTTTGTCCAGATGAAAGAGCAGTATCAGGCGACTGAAACCAAAACTTTTGGAAAACTCTGGCCAGTGTGAAGATTTTCCAAAACTTCTAAAACAATGTGGTCATGTGGACACCACAGTTTTTGCCTCATGATATCAGTGTGCACGTTGTTTTCACCTTTCCCATTGGTGAACACGGTGGGGATCGCACCAAACAGGGAAAATGTGATTGAGGTAACTTCCATACATTCACGGCAAACACATCACATAATTTGCATCATTCGTACCGAGGGACGCCTTTGTTCTCATGTTTGCATTGACTTGTATGCAATGTACTTGCACAAATCCTTAATTTTGCGTTTGGTATGAGCCCAGCATAAAAGGCTTTTATCTCAGCCTGTTTGTTCAGCGTGCCCTTAACATGCATCAAAAAGCGTTTTTGCATGTGGACAGAGATTTATTAAAAATGAAATCAGGGAAAAGCGTTAAAAAAAAATACCCAACCCAGGCTTATTATGCATACATACCCCTGTATACATTTCTGGACAGCGCGAAATATGTCCCAGGAGATAAGTTTTTTTTAGCAGTTTTTGTTTTCGCGAGTCCACCAGAGGCCGCTGTGTAGGCTTTTTCAGATATCAGATTTTTCTTGCGAGTGCCATTTGTGCCTGCTGTTCTCACATACATCACCACCAGAGGCCATTGTCAACTGACTGACTGACTGACTGACTGACCAACCCACCAACCAACCGATATCCCCACCCCCTTCCCTAAACCCAACCGATAGTATTTTCAAAAGCACCGATTAACCTGCCCAGCATCTTCCCTAAACCCAACCGATAGTGTTTTCAAAAGCAATACAGAAAAAGAAAAGCCTTTGTGGCTTTGTGTGATTTTTAACATCAATAATAATCTTCAGATGCTTTCTAGAACCGCTCTTCGCCGAACTCAAACCCCGTTGTTGAGGTCAATTTCTCTATGCGTCCCAAGTCTGCCAACAAATGCGGTGAGCAACTGTAAAAACTGGAAACGGCAGAAAAGCCGTCCACACAGAGCCGTCCACATCGATCAGCCGGTAGCACAAAAACAAACAGAAGCCGTCGGCGGCATCATACCACCTCATAGCGTTCATTTTAAAAACTAAATGCAGCCATACGTAGCTCTGGCTACATAAATCACACTATCCAGATATGTATTCGCGGGTATGTTTTCACAATGAGCCTGTGTTGAAAATGCCTGCGTACACGCGTACATGGCCTTAATTGGAGACAAAAATTACATTGAGAGAGCTTCGAAGTGTGTTTGGGCTGCAGAAACGCAAGCACTCTTCTTTGTTTATGTTGTTGTCAAAGGAAGCACTGCGTTTTAAAAACACAGGCAGAGTAGCAAGGTATGGAGCATGAGTTTTACACTGAAAACAGCACTCATGCAAAAAACAAAAACACTTTGGTGGACACGCGCCCTTATTATTCAGTATATATGTAATGAAGACTTTAATTTAGTTCCTATTTAATACCACGAAGGTGCTTTGAAATCTCTGTTGTAAAGCACTATAAAATATCCTATTACCCTCATTGTAACATGTTACAAATTCAAATGTCTTTGAGAATTGATCTGATGATACGTGCATCACACTGTAAGTTCCACTATATGTTTGTGCGTTTTCAATATACAACTTCCAAACCTCAGCAATGGTGGTGTAGACCTGGAGGATCTGCTCATGACCTTTGACCTGCCGAACACTGATCTTACAGGAGAGCTGATTGGCTGCTGGACTGTAGCGCTCCAGAGAAAAGGCACACTGCAGAGGAGACTGGCTACTGCACCACACCTGAGAGAAGGAGAATTCCTGCACCGGAGAGAAAAGAGGGAATATTTCAGGACGAATCAATAGGAAGTACATGCGCCTCTACTCCTCTCTTCCTTATTGTTATTCTGCTGTTGGAGCCGCTGAAGCTAATTTACTTAGTGTCATGTCACTGACGGCCCTGCCAGAACATAGCCCGCTATGACAAAACAGGGATTGCTATGGGTATGATTTGGATAAAAAATGTGCCTGCGGTCATAAAGCTTTACGAATAAAGGAACGGCAGATAAACAGCGTTGAGAAAAACACACTCTTGAGAATGTGTCATCCAAAAACTAAAACAACGGAACAAAATAATTCAAATACGGAAAAAAACTAGCTCTCCTCTGTGGCAAATAAAATGAGATTGAATGTGCTGCTTGTCCATGTTACTAATGCTAATGTGTTCTGGATGGTTTCCAGAGTTTTATGGAACTAAGGAAAGAACTTATGGAATGTTTTGAGCATAGATAGACTGTATCGATGCTTTATTAGTGCCTGTTTTTGCAAGATTTGTGACTATCATTACACACATGTATAAAAATCGTTATTTGTAGCAACACTTCAGCAGAACAAGATTAACGAGCTAATACAAAGCACAAAACCTGTAATATTGTGCTAATATATATATAAAACACCATGCAGCACATTTTGACTTGTTAAGGGTTATCTTTTTTTCTTAGGGAATTTAATTTTCTGCGATGCTTACAACCAGAGGATGTACAAATTCATTGATTTTTACTGTCATTGATGAACTTTTGATTGTCAGACTGAGCTATGAAATGATACATTTGGTTTGTTCTCTCTCTTTTTTTGCATTTTCTTATTCATATATTTTCTCACGAGCAAAAACAGTTAAAAAAAACATTTCAGGACTCATTTACTTAGCAAGATGTATTATTAAATGTATTACTGAAAATGTAACATTTACCGAAATTACGCACTAATATTACTACATATGAAAGGAAGTGATGAATATGGTTGTAAAGCAAACATACTTTCCTTAAAAGAGACCTTAGAATTAAACAAATGTTGTAATCTGACTGAGTGTGGAATCATGGGAATTGATGAGCTAAAGTATTCAAAACTGATTATCATGGTAGTAGCAGAAGCAGAAGAAATAACCGATGATAGACAATTGCAACATGGAACGAAAGCAGCAGAGCTTTTATTATTCCACAGTTGATCACTTTTAGTTCTTCTGGTCATGATCACATATTACATATTTAGGGCCATGTGTGTGCTTTGAAGCTTTTAAAAGCGTTGAAATGATCAAATTTGAAGCGTTCAAGTGATTTGACTGTTTACAAGGTGTTAACACTGAACAGAGCCAATGTTTGTAAGAACACAACAAACTACTGAAGACAGCAAAAAAAAAAAATAAATCTGAGAGAAAACAAAAATAGATCCACAACTCTATTGTGAAAATTTGCAGAGGAAAGTGCAGACACTGTATAAAAATAAATCTTTGCATATTTTGGCCACTTGTGTTTTCATAAGCCGTCAAATGGAGAACACTTTACTAAAACAAGCATACGCATACGTTTTGTAACAAGGGTTACAAAAATAGAAATATATATCACATTTGTGAAAATGGTCTAATAAAATCATTTTTAACCACACAAGTTTGACTGACACTTTTCCTGTTCAATCCGTACAGGTGGGAAAATAAGCGTACTTATCTCCAGGTAAAAGACACCGGATTCCTTCCATGGCCTTTGGCTAAACTAGCTTTAACAGAACCTTATTAATATTCATACAACCAGTCAAATGAACACCGGAATTTGACATCTCATTAATATTCAGTCTCATATGCATATTAACAAAACTCATGCATATTCATACAGAGCAGGTATCCATATTCATGAGGACAGCACCTGGCAGGTGGTGAAAGGTTTGATGCTCCAGAGGAACTGTGGGATATCCTGGATGGAGACCTGCAGGCTAAAAGAGTTGGCTCTGAAGAGCAGGGTCTTGGGTTCCTCCAGGAGACGCCCTCCTCGACCCCGTTCCACCGACACCACCTCCTGTGAAGAAGAAAGTAAATACAGATAGAAACGCTCTTGCTTAAACACGTACTGACATGTACAATACCCTACACCAGAAACAGAACTCGAATGATTGTTTGTGTTTAAATTATTCAGCTGAAAAAACTAAACCAAAACAGCCTTCCTATGCAACACAACAGCTATTTCCTGGCTCTGGTGGAACCTTTAATCTTTATAACCCGAGAAGATGAAGCGGAAAGTGATTAAAAATCGCAAGGCTGATGTTTTCCAGCCCTAGACCAACAAATAGGTTGAGGAAGTGCTTGTATTGCATTTTATATCTACAAGAATGGAATTATAATAACACCATGGGGCTAAAAAAACAAATAAGTGAAATAAAAAAACTAAATCCGGCCACAACAACTAATAAATCTAAAGCCACAATGTTTTCAATTACCATCTCTGTCAAACAAAATGAATGTCGACTATGTTTCGCGTGACGTGCACACAAAATGGCATGCAGAACAGGAGCGAGAGACACTGGATGGAGAGAATCAGCATTGATGAAAGGCACAGGTGATTTTGTGCTCTTTGCATCTATTCTGTGGGAATTGTTGACAATGGCACAGTAGCATTAAAAGCATTAGGTCTCTCTCTCTCTGCTATTCTCTCTCTTTCTGTCACAAAAGACAGGAAAATAGTCTCTCGCTGCGACGGCTGCTGATCGATCCTGGCCTGAATTTGTTCAGTTTCCAGGGAGGAATTCATTTGGTGTTTGTGAAATGCAAACAACTCTGACAACAAAAGAGTACAAAAGAGGGGGAAAAAATGGGTGAACGGCTGGATAAACAAAGTGGAAGAGTGCTTTGGTGTGTGGAGAAACACAATCTTTGACCATTCACTCGTGAGTGTTGTTGTGTTTGGGTTGAAGACTTTGCAGAGCTGAGATCTGTCACACACTTGTAGAGCTATCTATGTCAGGACCTTTATTAGATATAATGATTTTAAACTCAACAAACTGTATTCTATGCCCTTACAGACTCCGACTCCTTACAGAAAACATTCCAAGAATATTCTTTCTGATTCATATGCTAAATAAATAATAATTTAAATAAATAATAATTTTAAAAATCTGCCAAAATTAACTATATTTTTTACACTGTAATAAACAATATCAAAGAGCCCCTGTTATGCATTAAAAAGGTCATATTTTGGTCTTGGAGGTCTCCATCAACAGGCTGATAAGCATGCAAGGTCAAAAAATATAATATGCAATTTTTGTACCTAATTATCTCAACGACTCCCATATGATTTGTTCAGCGATTCATTTGTTCCCAAAGCCCTCCTTAGCGCGATGCTCATCTGCACTGATTGGTCCAGTGACCCAGTCTGTTGTGTGCGTTAAGCACAAGACAGTGAGAAACTCCCCCCATGTGCAGAGTGTATGTGTGAGCCCAATGCAGGAGTGCATTAAAGCAATACAGTTAAACACCAGCATACTGCTCTATTCTAAATCATAAGTAATAACAACACACATTTAGCATTAATCAACACAGAGGCAAAAGCTAAATTATTTTGAAACTTGACCACTGCTCATGTGTAGAAACTGCTGACGGTGGCCATAGCAACAACAAATGGCAGAGGATCGTGAGCTCACAAACGCATTTAAATCGATAAAAAAAGCAGCACCTGCCGCATTTTCAATGTGGCTTTAGATGCAAGATGTGGATACATAAAGGGTTAACCAGATACAGTACAAGCCTTGAGAAGCAATTACAAGTAACAAAACACAATTAAATACATATTTTGCAAGCTAGATAAAACAAGAGGCAATCATTTTAATCACACTTACTTACACCTGTGAACTAGAGGAAGAAACTGATCCATGAACTGTGTACTGGTAAAGTTCCGGTCAAGCTCTGACAAAGTCCCATACATCAATAGTCTTTTCTGATCCTTCCTTTAACAAACAGCCAACAAATCCCCCATTGCAGGGTAGATAATTGCATTAATAACCAGAACGTTCGCTCATCTTCAGTCCCACACACACCTGCACTCTGCCGGAGTTTGCAGGGAAAGGTCGGTTCATGTTTTACCGGATTCGGTACTTTATATTTGGTATTGTTTTATGTTGATACGAACAGGCCAAAGATCCGGACGAATAATGAATCATTTAAACGACTCTGAAATCTTTTGTTAAAATCAATATTTTTAAACAAGGTGCACTTTCAGATATAAACCTCAGCTGGATGTTTTCATTCATTCAGAGCAGTGTTGCACACTGCATGGAAAGTCATTTTCAAAAACCCATAATAGGGGCTCTTTAAAACTATATGATCAAAATGTAATTGATAATGTAGTGTATGTTTTCATGTTACCTTAACTTATTTTAGGTAACTTATAAGGCTTCAACTTTAATTTTTAAATTATACACATTTCAACTTGATGTTTTAACTCAGTTTATTTGATTTAAATTGAAATAAGTTGTAAAGTTAATTTAATTACTCTTAAAAATTAAGGCAGAACGATTTTTTTACATTGTACTATACTTGGGGAGACATTTGGTCCCATATTATAGGCAACACCAGATACATATGTTCGCATAAACAAACACACACATACACATTTTTCTCTCATGGTGGAAAAATGTTGAAATTTTGTTCTTTTTACCTTGAGCTACTTGTTCAAACTTCTCAACTTTTAGACATTATAAAGGTCATTCTACGAAATGTTCTCATTGTATACATTCTGTACACTGCTATTTGAAAGTTTAGTCTTGGTATTTTTGTTGAATAGAAAAAAAAATGAAATTACATTCAAGGATGCAGTCATTAATTAAAACTGACATTAAAGACCTTCACAATGTCACAAAGCTTTCTGTTTTAAAATACATGCTGTTAGAACGTCAATCCTGCTGCAATTACTCTGAAAACTACATTTGTAGAAAGAAGCACTTTCATGTACTTTAACAGCTTTCAACACAAGCCTCAAACTAAACCTCAAAACTCTCATCACAGATACCTTTCTTAAAGCAAAACTACATCCCAACATGCTTCAGTGCAAACACACTCGAGTGTGTGTGATTGAGAGAAAGAGAGAGAAAAACAGAATCACTAATTCAGTTTGTGTATGTCTGGAGGCCTCTAATACAACACCAAGACACCTCCACATCTCTGTAAGCGAGAAGTTTCATGTGAAACATTAAATATAAAAAACATATTATGCTTTCTTCATAAACTGAAGAGATTGGAAGATCTATGTGTGTGTGTACAGAACAAAGACTTTATGACTATGGCTAAAAGACTCCTGAATATATGGCCGCTCAGCTCGGCGTTACGCTTAACAGAATGTAAATCACTTTTAATTAGCACGTAGAAAAGATTCAGTCACGAAGCATGAAGCATATGAGTGGCCCACCCTGTCTTTGTAATTTAGGAAGCCATTCTATCAGTTAGCCAGAGACGTGTGTGTGTGTGTGTGTGTGTGTGTGTGTGTGTGTGTGTGTGAGAGAGAGAGAGAGAGAGAGAGAGAGAGAGATTGGTCCAGCTGACTTTCATTGGAGCGTAAAACCAGAGTACCCACAGGGCATGACGGCCAGCCATAACACGCTGCCCTATGAATGCAAATATCCCATAATCCACGGATTTCCATCTAATGCCATATGCAGTGTGAAGGGGATGTGTATCATGACATTTAAGAAGCCTACATCTGTGAAGGAAGAATTCGCACCCTGCAGAAAGACCAGTTTGGGCCAGCATGAATTTCCATTGAACTGGGGGGTGCTCAACTAGCGCAAAACAACCTAACATATATAACGGAAAACAAGCTAGGGTATGTGTATAGTGTGCATGATGGGAATTTCTAACTAAAATGTACATGCAGCTAAATTTTTAGTTATTCAAGACTGAATGAGGGAACTATTGGATACTGAAGATTCAAAACACTGGTGATTTTCTGAAACGGTAACCTATGTGTGATGGTTAAGCTACTTAAAGTCCCCAAGAATTCAAAACTAACCATATGATTTTGTTAGCTTACATTGCTAGATTTGTGTATAATTCATCTGTGTATGTCATTCAGACAAAAAATTGGTTTGCTCTTTTAATCTTTAATTGAAATCTGAAAATGCACTGCCTGTTTGTTTTCATTTTTTTTGTCTTCAATTTATCAGATTACATGATTTTGAGATGGGCTTGGCTAATGCAGCTCCAACTGTCGGTTTTGACAACAAACAGGAATGATGAGCAGGAGGTGTTTGTTAGGTTGTAATAACTCTTCTAAAACCCCTTTCTCGATCTTTCTGAATGAAATGCCCACTTTACTTCGTCCATTTAGTTCACGGTAGAAAAAACAATCCACGCCCACTGTTTGCTCATTTAAAATTTAGTTTCTCTAGGAACAGCATCACATTATGAAAAGAATGACAATCACAGCTTCCGGTTCACGGGGATTTTTCAAATGTTCATTTAGATGCTTATCGACCCAGCAGGCACAGGACTTCAACATGAGGTCAGATTAATTACTGACGTTAAGATTAATATTAATAACAAACATTAATAACTAAACTGACATTTTCAATTTACTATAACCTTCTATGTGAAGCTGCTTTGACACAATCTACATCGTAAAAGCGCTATACAAATAAAGGTGAATTAAATTGAATTGAATAGATTGATATTGTATCCCATTGTTATGGGGACGTTGCATTTTTTTTTGGCAATGAAAATCAGGTTGACGTCAGAACCCTGCGTCAGGCCGATGTCAATGTCCAACCAAATATCAACCAAATATCAACGTCTAATGATGTTACAGCTTGACGTTGTGTGGATGTTACCACTATGACATCTATCAGATGTTGGATTTTGGCTACCATACCTGACGAATAAACGTCAGTATTTGACATTATTTGTTGGTTTAAGATTTTGGCTTGACTTTGGCTTTTGGTCATTTTCCAGCACAACCTAAAATCAACCAAATATCATAATTGGACGTCAAAATAATGTTGTCCTTAGACACTGGCTAGTCATTGAATTTTGGTCACCTGATGTCACAACCTAAATTATGGCTGGGCGATTAATCAAAAAGTAACGACATTCAGAACCAATAATCAATCTAATTTTTCCAGGTCAATTTTTTTTTATTACTTACCACGTGTGCAGTCACGTGGCACTGCTCGATAATTGGAAGCTGCGCCAGAGATGCCTTGAGATGCCATAATTTCCATACAAATTTTTATTCCAATGAAAACATTTGGTTTACAGAAGACGCAAGAAATGCACTGTTTAAAATATTATTTACAGGATAAGCAAGAGTTTTTTTTTATTTTATTTAGAAGAGATTTACTTTAGATATGAAGACATTGAAAATAGTTGATTTTGTTTTCAAAAGTGCAAATTGTTTATGTTCAATGCTGATGATCAATAAATAATCATGAATAGTAGATTAATATCAATTATTATCAAATTAAGTACTGTACCCTTCATTCAAAAATCTCTCACTTGTAATATGTGAGCATATTTACTGCGTAAAACTTGTCAGTGAACTATGAGGGTAACATAAATAATAAATAAATTAATAGTTCATTAATCGTAACCAAGTTAAAATATTCAGTTAATCGAGGTTTTTATTTTAGACCAAATCATCCAGTCCTAACCTAAATCTCACCTAATAATGATGTCTCATGACAGTGTGCCTGCTGGGTACACTCAAAAAATTTAGTTTGGAGTTTGTACTTGTTTAAAATCGGCTGAATCAATGCAATTTTGAGAGGAACAACGTACTTGCTTTATGTTCAATCCACTTAAAATTGTAAAAACGAATAAGTGGCTAATAAATCAAGTTGTCCCAACACAAATCGATTGTGTGGAACCCAGCATTTTTTACAGTGTAATTTCAAGTGCTCTGTGTTTTAAATGCTGTATCCAAATCACACCTTCTCTTACTGAGTGCTTTCTAAAGAACACGTGTTTGATTTTGCAATGAGACGTTGCACATTACTGTCTGCACTGCACTTCATCAGGATAAAGGGATTACAAAGTTAAGCTTTAACACCACTTCTTAAAATCATGTATATTTCATAAGCATATATACTTTTTGGACCACTTCTGGAATTGGCGGAATGGTTTGTTGCAAAAAACATTTTTGAGATGTTAAATGGAATTATTTACACTATCAACACATCGTCATTTGCAATGTGTTTTTTTTCTTTAGACATTTGAATGCTTAAAAATGAGATAAAATATTATGAATTATTTGCTATATGTACATTATGATTATGTCTTAGAATACATAATGTCCTCCAGTCAGTGTTGGATAGTAAAGATGTGAATTAGATTTATGTGCAAAACTGGAATATGCTATAAAACATTTGCAAATGAAGTACTACTTCCATCTAATGAATGAAAGAGAACAATATCGTCACTTCCTGATAAAATGCTAACAAATATCAAAAAGAAAAGAGGCTGTCGAAGAAAAATCCACTGTGGGCCTTTTTTTTAAACTTCAGACAACAAAACACAATGAATGAGCCGTGGTTTTTGGAGGCTTGAGAGCTCACTTTGAAAGAGTAGCCAATCAATACAGTTCAATCAAGACATTTTTATGATGGTCTTGGCTAAGAGATTTCAGAATGACCAAAATAATATTTCAATTATTTAACAATGTGTTCGTTCCTCTGGTTTGTCCATTAATGCCTTTCCATCTATTTTTGTTATCACATGATCTGTTAAAACAAAATCGCATGACTTTTTGATGTGAACACTGAAATTTATTCGGTAAATGTGTTTCAAGGTTTGTGCACATTCATTTAACAGATTTAAAAATAGAACCTACTCAGTTTTTATGCACATTTTCAGAATGTTTGCAGATCTTGGAATTTTCATTAAGCAATTATTATAGATAATAAACACAGCTAATGAAAATAAGCAAAAGTGTTGCCTTTTAAAGATTGTTTGCCAAATGATTCAACGAGGAATGACGTCATAAGAGTCATCAGTCATAAAACAAAAAAAAAATTGCTTCATCCCTGACTGAATCAGCTGCTTTGAACAAATTATTTGAATGAATTATTCAGTGACTCAATCATTAAAATTCACATCCACCTATTGGCTGTTATATCACAATATGTAGTAAAAAAAAAAAAAAAAAACACTTTGCCCTGGTCTGGTATGGTACGGTTCATCACGGCTTGGCTTGCTTTAAAGTCCAATAGAGCTGGTAGTAATGATTCTTGGACCAATCGGTGATCATCAGTGTACATTCGTCACATTTTGCTAAGGGTACAGCTCTCTGAGAACCTCACCTGAGGTGGTACAATAAAGTACCAGGAACTAGGTATGCAATGAAGTGGAAAAATCCCCCAAAAGTGATCCAAAATGAACCACATGAAAACGTGGAAATCATAATAAGCATATTACATTTTAAAACAATTATACAAATATAGAATCTAGTAATTTGTATCTTAGCAATGAAAATTTAAGCATAAAACAAACGAAAATAATAATGGCATTCACTATAAACAACATTTGCTATTGAAATCTTAACATTAATTAAAGCGAAACTAGTGGCACATGAAAATGTTCAAATGTGTTTTGATTACTGTCTGTGTGTAAACATTAAAAAATTTAGCTATTCACATTAGAGCTGTGGGTGTAAATTCTAACCAACACATACACATATTATCATGTAAGTTCTTACATTTAGATTTGCAAGCTCTCGAGGTTTGATACTGATTTACCTCCTTATTTTACTTTCTTGAGAGTTCGATTTTTTTACGATCAAAAACATACACACCAACAAACGACAAAGTCTTGACACACCTGAAAGGCATGGGGCGTATCGTCGACACAGTACACTCGAATGCTGTAGTTGAGGAAGTTTGGCTCCATGTTCCCGAAGGCAGCCAGCCGGAGTCTCTTCCCTGCGGCCTGACTGAGAGCCTCTCCTACTAAAGCGTAACAGCCTGCTCTCTCCACCAACAGGTGGCAGCACTGAGTGTCCAGCAGGCAGTAACAGGAGGTGCTCTCTTCATCCACAGTCATGACCTCCTGACACAAACACAAAACCCAGATGAT
This sequence comes from Danio albolineatus, assembly GCA_903798035.1. Lineage (NCBI taxonomy): Eukaryota > Metazoa > Chordata > Actinopteri > Cypriniformes > Danionidae > Danio > Danio albolineatus. Next base: position 1,046,341 of record CAIGQQ010038251.1, read on the forward strand.
GCTGTGTCATGTTAAAAACTGTTACAGTATGTTTACATCAGGGTTTATTACTGTTTACAGGTGAAGTGACAGAAATGGCAAAAGTCTGCACTGTAAAAAATGCAGGGTTCCACACAATTCATTCATGTTTTCCCAATAGAAATAGAAACACTTTTTATCAAATTTATGTGGATAGAACAAAAAATTAAGTTGTCCCAATGAAATTTTATTGTTTCAGTAAATAAGTAGTTTGAACAAGCAAAAAAATATTTTTTGAGTGTGTTCAGTGTCATTCATTCATTTTCTTTTCGGTTTAGTCCCTTTATTAATCTGGGGTCGCCACAGCGGAATGAACCGCCAACTTATCCAGCCTTTGTTTCACGCAGCGGATGCCCTTCCAGCTGCAACAATCTCTGGGAAACATCCACACATTATCATTCACACACATACAGTACGGACAATTTAGCTTACCCAATTCATCTATACCACATGTCTTTGGACTTGTGGGGGAACCAGAGCACCCGGAGGAAACCCATGCAACCATGGGTTGAACATGCAAACTCCACAGAGAAATGCCAAATGACCCAGCCGAGGCTCGAACCAGTGACCTTCTTGCTGTGAGGCGAACGTGCTACTCACTACGCCACCGTTGCACCCTGTGTTCAGTTTAAAGTTCTATACTAATGTAATGTATTTATGTTTACAAATACATACAATTACAACTAATAATGATATTGCCTACATTTAAAAAGTCTATTGACTCTTCACTAAATCCATATTTGATATAAAAAAATTATTTATTACATATTTAAATTATGCTTTTATTTAAACATATTTTACAGTTTTTTTAATTTTATTCATACTTTTTATTAGGTATTTTAAATTAAATTATGAATCATTCAATTAAATCATTATTAACTTTATATTTTACAGAATAATATGCATTATAAAATCAAATATAAAATTCCCTCATACTTTTAGGTGTAATAAATTCTATGTTTTATCAAATAAAAAGTTAATAAATATTTAATATAATTATTTATAGAAAATATTTATTTTTTTAAATTCCTTTTTTTAATTTATTTTAATTTATTTACTGTTTATTAAATTGCATATTAATTAAATTCATTTTAAAACTTAAATAGTAAAATGCATGTATAAAACAATATCAAATTGTAAACTAAATTTCCTTAGGCTTTTAGTCTATTAAATTACAACGAATGACATTAAATATTAATTTATAATATAAGATTATTATCTTATAATAATTTTATAAGAAATCCAATAATATAAAATCAGAAATTAAATTGAAATTAAATTAAAATGTCCAAAATCAAATGGACAACATCATTTACTGTACAGGAAAAAAATACAATGTATAATGTAATATCAAATTTCCATCAGCTTTTTTGTTGTCATTGTTAACCCCCTGAAAACCCTACCAGATGGTGTTACCCTGTTGTGTCATTTAATTGTCAATTAAATCTTTTCAAATGAACCTTTGAACATTGCAATTATTGCTAGAATTATTGTTTTTGAATCACCTCTCCCCCATCCTTAAACACAAGAATAATCAAATTCATTAGTGGCACCACAGCTTTCCATTTCCTTCACAACACCACATAACACAATTCCTGCAAACAATCAACATTCATCTACCATTTCAAGGGATAAATACAGTATGCAGCAATGTTTATATTATAATCATGGTTAAAAAAAACAGTACAGCTTCCACGCCGGTAGTCTGCTTTTCTTTTCTAGCACACGGTTCAATTGCTTTTAATGCAAAGTAACCAGGCCTCATTGTCATAAGCACTGACAGCTACTTACTTTCCACAACCCTGAGGCTTTTTTCGCCAGCCGCTCCACTTTATAAAAACCTCGGTCAGCATAAAAGTATACATGCGCGCACATTAGGAAAAAGGTGAAGATCTTTAGCTGAAATTATGCTTCCCTTTTCTTTATAGCGCTGCAGATGGAAGCACAGCTTGATTATTATTATATGCATCTGGTATTTGAATGTCAGGAACAGTGGGTGTGAAGCGGCCAGCAGGATCTCCAGTCCAGGGTCTCCATTTCACCGGCTGAATACAGCAAAAAACGAAGCATAACTTTGCCCCCCCGGAGAGACCTGAGCCATTTGAAAGCTTGATATTTCTCACCTAAACACGGTGGCGTTCAGAGAGCATTGTCTATTACCTACAAATCAGTAGGTGTGCATTAAAGTCTGTCAAACACACACTGTAAAACGCACCAAAAAATAGGTGTTATTCTCAATTCAGCAGGGACTTTTACTCTCACTCTCCAAGAAGAATGCTCATTATTTCAAACAACAGTCAAAGGTCTTCGTGTCTTTAACACGGCGTCAAAATGACTTTCCGGCACAGAAAGAAACTGAGCTGATTGGCATTGTGCAGCGTCTTTGAATTAGAGCGTCTGCGTTTGATTATATTTTGCTGAAATGTCAGGGCGCACAAACTAACGCACGCTACGGGAAATACAAACAGGGTCGTTTTCCTTAGGGTCAGTTTTGCTCCAGATCAACTTTGATGAAGTTCTTTCAACATGTAAGAGTAGTGCGAATCCCGCTTTTATGAAGAACTACGAAATATCAAAGGGAAAGGATAGAGTTAATAAGAGAGTGGCTTCTTTAAAGTGCGATGCGGGGATGTCGATCTGCTGCGAAGAGGGCATGTCTATTGATTCTGTCAGTTGGTAACCTTCAGCATTCTTGCTTTACAATGACTTTTCAGTTCTTTATTATTGAAGTTTGCTTTTAAAGTATGAGACTCAGAACTTGAAGAAGTCACATTCATTAAAGGGAAAGAATTGAAATGCTTTTCAGTTGGGATGAGTTGGTAATATTGATTTATAGGGTTTAATTAGATAATTCTTCATTTCCAAGAACCATATTTTTGGTAATGTTGTTTTCAGCTGATGTGTGAACTGGGTAGTTTTTATAAGAGCCTGAATTATGTTTAGGTTTAATTTGATTTAGGCTTTTTAATTATATATATTTTTTACTGTACTTAGGTTTTTTGTTGATTAAATTGTATAATAATTACAAATGAACATAAATGATAATATAAATATATAACTCGCATGAAAAAACAATGAGGATAAAATCTGAAACACAATTTTTTAATGATTTTTAGTCTATTAAATTACTTAATAAATAAAATGAAATATGATAATGTTAAACAAGAAATCTGTAACACTGACAACTGAGATGCAGATCCACATGCAGGTAGGGATGGCTGACGTGAAACTGACGTTTCGACACAGTGTCGAGATCCC
>CAIGQQ010038251.1:1060181-1071918 GCA_903798035.1 Danio albolineatus
AAATAAATAAATAAATAAATAAATAAATAAATAAATAAATAAATAAAATTATAAAAATAAATAAATCAAAGTACAAAAATAATCAAGTTAAAATGTTCAATTAATTGAGATTTAGATTTTGGGCCAAATCACCCAGCCCTAACTAAAACTATCTAGCATGCACGGGTCCAGCCATTCTTCATTTCCTACGTTTCATCAAACATAAAAAATGCTCTGAGATGCAGCTCTAATAACGAGCAAATACATCACCTATTGATTCCAAAGTTTAATATCCGCCTGGATAACGAAAAAAAGGAAAACAACCCTGCTTTCATTAACACAGTGTGAATCATTTCCTAGTAATACAAATGCTCGCTGCCATGTCCAGGTGAATCCACGAGGGAAGAGTACAGGACGGCTTTAAGCTCTGCAAACAGCCCAGAGGTCTGAGCAAACTCAATCCTATCACTGCGAACAAATAAAAAGAGTCTCTGATTGATCCTTTTTCATGACTTTGCTCTCTATAGCCGCCGTTATGAGGACTCTGGAGATCACACGGCTAAATTTAGGAGGCTCTGCAGATTGATTTCTACTTCTCTCTTCTTCTATGCCACCATCTGTAGATGCTTTGTGGTCAGATTGCAGCGTTGCGAATTGAATTTCTCCATCGCCACTCACCAGGACTGTCAAAAAGATAGGCTTTGACTGACAGCAGGGCTGAGCATTGAGCACTTGACTGACAGATAGTTGTGTGATGGTGGTGTTGGCGGGCCGGACGGGAGGTGGGGAAGCAAACAGCTCTGCGCTTATCGGACGCCGGCAGGTTCCTTCATCTGCGCTCTCGCCGAGATTGAGGTTTCTTCATCTTTGAGCAACTGAAGAGCCTCTGAACACTCGTGACCTTTGATCTCTATCAATCCCTGAGAGCCTGCAAGTGATTGAGGCTGTCTGATTCTAGGTGACATTCATCGGTTGACAACTTTAGTTTTAATTCCCAGCTCGCCAAAGTTTGCTCGTCATTTCACGGAGGGTTAATCCCAGAGTTAAGCTGCTCGCCAGAACAAAGCGAGCGGCATTCTGGAAGATTTCGGCTCCTGAAACACCAAGCTGCGTCGCGATTTACAGCACTGCTACATACCGTTTACTGCTCTCTGCACACTCGGAGGGGAATACACGGTTGAAGGCAAAATTATTAGCCCTCCTGTGAAGTTTTTATTCTTTTTCAAATACTTCCCAAGTGGTCTTTAATGGAAGTTTTTTTTTTTTTGTTTACTTTTTAAGGTCAATATTATTAGCTCCACCAATTGTGTCTTAGCAACTGTAGCTACGCGCAGGACGTCTGTCAAGCTTTCGAACAAGGGAAACAAGCCAAAGTGTTGTGCATATAAATTGTGCATATCTGATACCCAGTGGCCTCAAAGTTTGGACGGGGTGGTGGAATTTTTTCCCCTTTCCAAAACCTAAAACCCAAGGGGAGAAATGCCAATGTGGGACAAGCTGTGTGAGGGGCCGTAAAAGCAGCACAATCCAGTCCTATTTCCATCAGTTTCAGCTACGAATATTTGGATTAACGTTACATCAACAGAACAAAACAGAGATATGATCAGAAACTGAGCACTCGCGATCAATATACTGCACCCGCAGCTGTTTTTCAGTAATTTACATCCCTCATGTCCATGTCAGAGCTACAATTCACCAATGTTTTTGTCGATCTTTTGGAGATGTAGTCATTGGTGATGGTGTTATTGCCGGTTAATGTCTGGTGCTATATTTGGTGGTGATTAATATTTGCTGGTAGCGAAAAACTATTTGTTCGCTTCGGCTATTTATACTTTGATTTGCATTTCGAGGTATTTGTTTTTTCCACTTAACTGCAAATTACAATAGAAACTGTATAAAAAGCAAACAAACATACTGAGAGTTATAGGTACTGTACATAGTTATTATGGGTAAATGATATGGGTTAATATTCAGCACAAATTCATCAGTTTCCCCTTTCTGGTTGATCTTTTTTTTAATGAATTATGTAGAAGCACTGGCCATGCGGGTTTCCTTGTCGGTTATTAACGATATAATTATGGCGATTAGTGGCTACAATTAATCTATCAGGCTTTTTTTGGCTAAAAAAGAGAAATCACGGTTTGATTTGTTATTATTAGATTATTTTTACATTTCACCTATCCTGCTGTACATGAACTAAGCTGTTGAATGGTCAGCGTATGAGGCGGCTAGGCTTTAGCTTCAGTTTTGATTCAATTATTTTCTAATCAGTTGTGTATTATGTCGTGAATATACTTCTGTAATGCATACTGCAGTAATTTTTTTTCTGGCTTTCACAGATATCTCACCAGTTAGTAAAAATGACTAATTATATCCGTGGTAATGTCTGACACTGGCGCATGTAATAGACGTATCAGACACGAAAGCTTGACAGGCGTAACAACAGTAACTAAGGAGGGCGGGCCTTAGTGAAGGGTCAATTAAATTAACTTACGTAGTTAACCTAAATAACTTAGGCCCCGTTTACACTGGTGCGTTTTCGTTTTAAAACGCATAAGTTTTGCTATGGTTACGCCATCCGTCCAGACTACGCCGGAGTTTTCAAGGTGCGAAAACGGAGAGGCCGTTTTCATTCTAAAACGCTGCTGCTGCGTCTCAGTGTAGACGGTGGAAAACGGAGACATTGGAAAACGGAGGCGTGGCTGCTGAGATTGGCTACGTGATTGGGCCTTTGGGTCATTGCGTATCCTTCCCTTATTCATCAAGCGCACATGGCTATAACATCACCGGCAGACGGCTGACCAGCCTTTCTGTAAACACTGTATTTTTGATAGCCATGGATGTTTTATATTCATTTGTTACTTTAAGTAACAACTCAACCTCGTCGTGTGTCCTCAAAAAGACCTCTCTTGCTTTCTTTACCATCGCGTTCATCGTTCAACCAGCGTTTGTTGACTAATAATAACCAAATGCCGAGCGAGACACGTGCTTCCTGTTTATACTTGAACGCGCATGCCCAGAGTGCGCGAATGGTCATGTGATATACGTTTCTGGTGGCGTAGTGTGGAGGGACATCTGCTAGAGCACTTGGGTAAAACTCTAGTGAGGACATGGATCATTTTCATGCTAAAACGTTGTTTTTAAACTAAAACGCACTAGTGTAAACGGGGCCTTAGTTAAGCCTTTAAATTGCACTTTAACCCTCTAAGGTCGCCAGGCCACTCCGGCATGACCAGCATCTTTTTTTTTTTTTTCTTATCAGTGCAAACGACAATAAGAATACACTATTGATTTTGGTCACACAAATAAATGTGATACACCATTCAAATCTGTTCAATATCATCAATTCAATTCAAAGGTGTCTATTTTTTTGTTATCTTCACACTAACAACAAAAGTGTGTGCTTTTGCAAAATAAGAAAAATAAACAATGTGCACGTTCTTTCTTTTGTCTCTCTACGGACTGTTTTTAGAAATGCATCACTAAAACGAACTGAAGCTCATTGAAAACAAGACACACAGAGATGAGACGCATATCTATAGAAAGCTTGAAGTATCTACTTTTAAATACAGATAGTCATGTTGAAAACAAATATTGTTTGATATAGGAATCTGAATGAAACCATCACTATGTCTAGTTAATCAGTCTGATCTAATTATTTTTAACGCGACCACACCTACAAGCTACTTTGTTTATATACATTTTAGCAGACACGTCAGAAAAACAGTGGAATCTCCACTCGTCTGAATAATACTTTCTTGCTAATTAACTAGAAAAAAAAAGTTATGTGCTGTCATCATGGCAAGACAAAGCAATTTTTATTACAAATGAGTTATTTAAACTCTTATGTTCAAAATGTGTTCATGAATTTGTTAGATAGCACTCGTTTAAATATAATTAGTTTTTTTTTTTTTGTTTCTAGTCCAAATATCATAAAATTCTCAAATCGAGAATAATTTTCTTAGGCTTCTCTATAAAACAAGTGAAATAATCTGCCAGTGTGGTAAGCATTCTAATCTAAAAACAAGTTTTTGGCTTTGCAAACAGTGAGATTATTTTGCTTGGTTTAATGATAAACTTACTTCAAATAAATCTAAATCAAGATTTTTTACTTGTCTAGAAAATACTTCTTGATTTAAGAATTTTTAAAATATATTTGGACTCGATACACGACAAAACTAAAAAAAAAAAAAAAAAAAAAAGGAAGCTAAGTTCCTTCATGTAACATCATCAAACACAGCTTAGAAAATGTTTGATATTGATGTTTGTGTTTTTTCAAAGGTATTGTTGTGGTATAGACAATATCTGTACTTGGTCTTGATGTAAGATTTTAGATTGTAGATGTAGATTCAGGATTTTATTTTGAAAAATATCCTGCTTTAAATGCAATCAATTTTAATATGATTTCTTTTGGTACTGCTGTGTCAACTCAGAAATTAATTGAGGATTGTGATTAAAAGGTGAATAAAAGTAATACATTCATTCTTTCATTTTCCTTTGGCTTAGTCCCTTATTCATCATGGGTCACCACAGCGGAATGAACTGCTAACTATTCCGGCATATGTTTTATGCAGCAGATGCCCTTTCAGCTGTACTGGGAAACACCCATACACTCTCGCATTTACACACACTCATACACTACGGCCAATTTATTTTATTCAATTCACCTATAGCACATGTCTTCGGATTGTGGGGGAAACCGGAGTAAGACCCACGGCAGCTGGAACTCAAACCAGAGACTATCGTGCTGTGAGGCGACAGTGCTAACCAATGAGCCACTGTACAGCCATAAAAGTAATACAAAAAAAATAAAAAAATAAAAATTAATGCATAACTGATGTATGCAATGTCACGAAAATAAGTGCAGAATGCAAATGTACAACAAACTAGATATTAATATTAAGTGACATGTAATATTATAAATGAACAAAATTTACATTTTTTTAAATCAATATTTTACTACGAGTTAGGGCTAGGTGAGTGTCAGATACACTGGAGGACCCAAACAGGCTAAGAAGTGCTCATTTAGCATGCGTTGCCTGTACTCTGATGTCTACAGCGCTGGTCTCAGGTCGCGTACAGTGCCATTGTTTCAGACTCACCATCTTTTTTTCCCTTGTTGCGACAGGATGGCACACCTGGCTGATAACCTGCTGGACTTGGATGTGTTTAACCACTCTTGCACACAGGCCCAGCATACTAACTCTATGAAAGTACAGCTTTTTAAATGAGCCCCAGGAGAGCCAGTCACACATACCTGCCTTCAATATACAGGCCTACCATCGAGACCACAGCCTTACCCCTGAAACATAATGACTGCTCTCAGCAGGGATCCAGTCTGAATGACAAATAAAGGGTTTCATTTACCTTAACTGAAACTTTGAAAACAAAATATCAGTAGTTATTCAGACTCAATTTACAGTGGTAAAAAAAAAGTTAAGAAAGGATCTGATTATAGTGAACTCGATTCCACTCTAACCAATTCATGCGTTGTTTTACAGTAACCGCTGCTTTACAGGGGACCTGTTATGCAAAAATCACTCTTATAAGTGGTTTAAGCACAGCTGTTTGGCAACAGTGTGTGAATATAGCCAGCCTCTAATTGCAAAAACTAATGAATTGCATTTTTAATAATCACACTTCATAAAAACAGTCTGCCGAAACCATTTGATTGACATGTTCCCTTTATACATTTCACCAGAAGGGGAAAGCCCCACCCATTAGTCAGAATCTCTCCCTCATTAGCATGAACAGCCCTAAGTGAGAAGCAGCTGTCTGCCATTAGAGTTTTCACAACATTCCTGTTGAGCATAATATCAGCGACTAAGGGCGTGCTCACACTATGTACAGTTCCCTTTAACCGGGCCAAAGCACGCTTGTCCCCACTTCCGTCTCCCCCGATGGCCCGCACTCTCATTGCATTCGGGCCTGAGCACGCTTACGTCATCGGTGATGTGCTATTCAGTATAAGAGAAGCGCTCTCTGAGATTTCAGTGGAGATTTCTTTATATGATTATATCGTTTTAGTTGTTTGATATGCAGTGACACACAGTCAAATATTCCGCCGAACAGATCAGCCACTGCTGACGCTCATAAACAATCATAAAGTCCTCGTCTTTAATAATCGACGACAGTTTGCGTTCATTAAACAGCAAGAATGATTAATAAATCCATATGAAACAGTCCCCAAAAGTCACGTCTCCTCTTCAGTCTCGGGCTTAGGCATGTTTTGCACTCTCACTAAAAGCGTACCGCGCTTCCTCTTCCAACCGGGCCAGGGCCGGCCAACTGTACCGTGCCTGAGCCTGATTCAGCGCACTCACACTTCTAAAATTATCCGGGAAACGGGCCTGAGCACGGTTCGGATAGCATAGTGTGAGTACGCCCTAAAATTATCCGGAAACGGGCCTGAGCACGGTTCGGATAGCATAGTGTGAGTACACCCTAAGAGGCATTATAAATATCAAGTTTTAGGATGCACAACACAAATGAGTGAAGATGGTTTCCATAATTTACCTTCTTCTGAGCCATTTCTTTTGACATTTTCAGTTTTTCACAGAGATAACGTTAGTCCCGTTTTGAATCTGCCACTATGCTGAGGCATAGAAGTTTGAAAATAGAGCTGGGAGCACAATTTTATTTAAATTTAAAGCGACAGTCACCAAAACGACACAATTTGGATCAAAGCCTAAAAGGGGCAGATTCAAAGAATTATAAAAAAAAATGTTTGTGGGAGATTTTGTACTGAAAATTCACATACACACTTTAGGGACATCAGTAGGCTGCCGATAAAATCGTTATCTGTATTTATTGACCATACATCATTGTCAATAATGATAAAAAAAAGTTTGGTATGAAGTTTCGGTATGAAGGCTATATAATTTTATTAAAATGTGGCTGCTGAGGGTGCGCCTTGGAAGCAATGCAAATAAGCTTAGTGTGTAAGTTTTTCATTTCCATTGGAGGCACCTGCATGACGCACACATTTTCCAGGTACAACTAGCTGAAAAACATCTGAATGCCACAAGTGCACCACGATTCAAGTAGAACTAACCAATCTGCTTTGTATGGAAAATATGCATTTCACTATTAACGGCAGAGTAATTACATCAGACAAACACAGTGCACTCAAACACTGCAGTGCTTTTTACTTTTCTCCATAAACTTGTATAGGAGCGGCAGCAATGATTTGTCTGTTTGCCATCTTTTGAGAAAATGGTTGATGGTCGCCTAGTTATGAAAGATGCCAGTGGAGCAGGAGCACAAAGCGCACTGAAAATGGATAAGGAAATCACGTGCTCGCGCTTGTAACTTCAGGTCAGAATAACACACACAAAAATGAGTGCTGTATAGCAGCAGTGAGAAGATTATAAATAAAAAAATGATGTAAGGATGTCGCTACAGTGGCTTTTTTGTTTTTTGTTTTCTTGTGCATCCCAGCCGCTAGCAGCCCATCTGAAAGAGATTTAGCATAGAGGTAATGTCCTCAGCCAATTTCACAATTTGCAATGTTGCAATATGTATTTGAAGATTGATCAATTCTTTTACTTAAAAGCTCAGATTTTATTATCATAATTTGTTTTGCTTACAGAGTTTGAGGTTTACTGTATCATTATTAATCACACCTTAAAGTTTACTTTGATTGTCCAGAGTTTACACTTTACCACTGAACACACTTTGTAAGATTTTATTTATCAATTTTAAATGCCTCTTTAACAGTTATGTTTATTTTATCTTAAAGCAATGAGATATTTTGTTTAAATATTTTTGTTTTGACTGTTAAAATTATTTGCCCTAGTAATGTTGGTAAATTAAAATAATGTGGTTAAATACAAAAAAAAAAAAAATACAGTTGAAGTCAAAATTATTAGCCCCCTTTTGATTTTTTTTAAATATTCCCCAAATTATGTTTAACAGAGCAAGTAAGTTTTTACAGTATGTCTGATAATAATTGTTTCTTATTTGTTTTATTTCGGCTAGAATAAAAGCAGTTTTTTAATTTTTTTAAAAACCCTTGATAGGTCAAAATTATTAGCCCCTTTAAGCTAATTTTTTTTAATGGTCTATAGAACAAACCATCATTATGTAATAACTTGCCTAATTACCCTAACCGGCCTAGTTAACCTAATGAACCTAATTAAGCCTGAATGTCACTTTAAGCTGTATAGAAGTGTCCTGAAAAATATCTAGTAAAATATTATTTACTGTTATTGTGGCAAAGATAAAATAAATCAGTTATAAGAGATGAGTTATTAAAACTATTATGTTTAGAAATGTGTTGAAAATAAATCTCTCAATTAAACAGAAATTGGGGGAAAAAATAAACAGTGGGGCTAATAATTCAGAGGAGCTAATAATTCTGACCTCAACTGTACCTAAACGTATTGTTAAAAATATTCAATAATTATTGATACAAAATTATATGAAACATGATATTGTGATTTTTTTCAACATCATCCAGCTCTAGACATCAGTGACTTATTTTGTATCTTGTAAAAAAGGGGCAGAGAAGGTCTCAAACTAAAACTGAAAAAGTCACTTTCAAATGTAATCAAAGATGTATTACTTTAAATCTTGTGTCTGACACTGACAGACTACATAGAAAAAAAATCAAAAATTTGAATAACAAAAATTAAGGGTAACACTTTATTTTGATGGTCCATTTGAGTATTAGTAGACTGCTTAATATCTGCTGATACTGACATTCAACAGACATTTAACTGACTATGAGAAACTTTGCAAGTACATGTCAATTTACACTAACCCTAACCCTAACCCCAACCTAACAATCTACTTATAATCTAATGAGAATTAGTTGCAATGTAACTTAAATTCAACAAACAGACCATCAAAATAAAGTGTGACCAAATTAAGAGACACTTGTTATATAACTGCTCAACCGTTCAAAGGTATTTACCAGCTGCAATAATCTTAAAACATATATATGGTACAAGCTCAAAATGAACTTCATTTTGTTTGATGTATTCGGAAGCTATGGTTATTAATTATTATTTATGATGACTGGTATGACTCTGTCTGCCATCTTGGATGTATTACACCAAGTGTGTTGCAGTTCTGCAGTTCTTCAACTTTTATAGTATCTGCCAAAAATGAGCTACAGACAACTTACAAAACAGCATATTTAAGTTGGATCAGCCTCAATACTGTGCCTTTTTCTCTTTTCATAGGCATCTCTGTAGGGTGTGAAACAGAGCAGAATAGCTGAACAGCACCTCAGTTTTGTGCGTCAGTGTCCTGGATATTTTACCTGGAGTCCTGCTGTGTAATGCTCATGTACAGTTCCCAGGTTGTGTCCTCTTCAATCGCTCCATGAGGCACCAGCAAACTCACACCTAGCCGAAAACAAAACACACACACACAAAAGCAAACAATTTATATGATCTGACAACATGACGGAATGGGACTTGGATGCTAAACTGGAACAAACAAAAGTTCCTCTTTTGGAAACGCTCTTAATTTCCCTGAAGCCCTTTCAGAGGAATGAATATTTCGGCACAAGGCCTGGAATAATGCAAACAAAAAAAAGGCTGAACATTTTTCTTGTGGGACTCGTGCATGACAACATGTCTTCTTAAAAATCAATTTTAAAACCTTCCTTCTGTGTACGATGCGCACCTTGTGAAGTGACGAGGCGTCTGTAAAGTTGTTAGAGTCACTATTCCCCTGTAAAGGTCTTAAAAAGGCTTCGGCACGCTTCAACAGATGCACTAGCCTCTAACCTTTCTCACACACTTCTGCAAGGCTGTCAAGACTCTTTACTGCATGTGACAGGATCAGAGGTGGAAAAGAGCAAGGGAGTGTAATGGAGGGAGAGAGAGATGGACCCTAGAGACTCCTAAATCAATGCCGCCCTGCTGGTCTGTCTGCTTCTCTGTCAGTTGCCCCCTCTCTCAGCCGCTGGGTGCCGTGCACTGCCACCGGATATACCGAGCGTGTGAGAGAGGAAGACAAGAACGGAGAGATGGAGAGAGAATTCAGAAGAGACTAGAGTGTGCGTGCATACTGGTTTGTATCTCCCAAAATGACGAAGCAAGTCAGTTTGGCTGCACACTTAGATAGGACATGTAAGCATCTGAGAATATCAGGTAAAAACAATCACATGAACTTGATTTCTTTGATGCTGTCATATCATACAAAAACAGAAGCATGCTTCTACGATCTGATTGGCTGAGAGCCTTTTTCAGTTGTATGATATTCTAGCAATAACTGCACTCCTCTATACATATAAATCTGATATATCGAATTATGTGCAACTGATATATATGAACTATATACAACAAATATTAAGAACAAAATTAAAATTTGCTATTTGTATGTGCATATATAACATATTTATTTGTATGTGTTCATATATGGCCATATATAAACACATACATAACATTCTAGCTAATATAAATGAACATATGTGTACATTTGTGTAATTCCAACGGTTGAAAAAAAATGCTATTTGTAGTATTTACGGCATATACGTCGTCACGGTGGCGCAGTGGGTAGCACGATCGCCTCATAGCAAGAAGGTCACTGGTTTGAGCTTCGGCTGGGTCACTTGGCATTTCCGTGTGGAGTTCTTCCCGTGTTTGCGTGGGTTTCCTCCGGTTGCTCCGGTTTCCCCCACAAGTCCAAAACATGCGCTGTAGGTGAATTGACTAAGCTAAATTGTCTGTAGTGTGTGTGAATGCAAGCGTGTAAAGGTGTTTCTCAGTATATTGTGGCTAAAAGGCCATCCGCTGCGTAAAACATATGCAGAATATATTGGCGGTTCATTCCGCTACAGTGACTCCAGATTAATAAAGGGACTAAGATCAAAAGAAAATGAATGAATGAATGAATGATGCATATAATGTATGACATATATTACATACTGTGTGAAATCCAACTATGAACTTCTTTGTCATATAGTGTATGTCATTTGCATATATTGCCATACATGAACACATATATAAAGTTAGAGCTGATATATTTGACTATATATGTACATATCTGTAATTCCAATGGTTGGAAAAAAAACCCTAAAATGCCTATTTTACAGTATTTCAAAATATATGTGTCATATGATGTATGACATAATTTATATAAGTGAAATCCAAATATGAACTTCTTCGTCATATCTGAAATTTGCATACATTGCCATCTATCAGATTTCTATGTGGCAATGCTGTTGTTAAGTCACAATATATTTTTGAGAAGTTTCAAAGTCAAGAATGTAGCTGTTCAGACTTTAAATATGCATCTTATTTGAAAGTATAGTACCTATTTGAAAATGTGTTTTGAGAGTTGTGCACATATGAGAAACCTTGCCTCGGTTTTTTGGAATCTACCAGTGGCTGAGATGCATCTCTATAGTGGTGAAACATTACATATTATTTGATTTGGGTATATCTAATGGCAATATTCATTCGAATTAATCTATTATATGCTCCAAAGTTAACAGAATTTTACTAAGAGCAAATTTATATTTGGATGTGACGACTAGTCTGATTACAAACAGATTTTTTGGGTCCATGAATGCACAGCTACGGATGATACTAACAAATGTGTCCTAAGCATGAAATCAGAATGTTATAATGATTTCGGAAAAATATGAGGCATCTATGTACATCTATCTAGGTCTAATGATACCGATGATAAAGAAAAGTCCAAGTTATAAATTACATTTGAATAAATATTAAAAATAGATATTGTACTTGTAATATCTATCTATCTATCTATCTATCTATCTATCTATCTATCTATCTAT
>CAIGQQ010038251.1:1080289-1114374 GCA_903798035.1 Danio albolineatus
TAAAATAAAATAAAATAAAATAAAATAAAATAAAATAAAATAAAATATTAGAAAAAAAACTTCTGAAGAATTTTAACTTCTGAATGAAAATAATTTTACTGGTGAAAGGAAACTTTTAATTCAATAAAAGAAATTAAAGAAATTTTAGGTAACACTTTACAACAAGGTTCATTTGTTAATGCATTTACCAACATAACCTAAGCATGAACAACACTTGTACATCATTTATTAGTCATAATTGTACATTTACTAATGCATTACTAACATCCAACTTAATGCACCGTGAGTTAACATGAACTAACAATGAACAACTGTAACATGAACAAATACTGTAGTAAATGTATTGTGCATTGTTTGTTCATGTTAGTAAATGCATTAATTAACATTAACTAATGAACCTTATTGTAAAGTGTGACCATAAAAATAAAATAAAATAAAATAAAATAAGTTTTAATTTATTCAAAACTTTCTTAACATCTGATTAAACAGTAAAATAAAATAAAATAAAATAAAATAAAATAAAATAAAATAATAGGGAATTTAAAAAAGAAAAGAAAACTGAAAATGTTCATAAAAAATTCATAAAAAACTATGAAAATAATTCTACAGGTGAAAGTTTTAATTTATTCAAAACTTTCTTAACATCTGATTAAACAATAAAATAAAATAAAATAAAATAAAATAAAATAAAATAAAATAAAATAAAATAAAATAAAATAAAATAAAATAAAATAAAATAAAATAAAATAAAATAAAATAAAATAAAATGAAACAAAACAAAACATAGGGGATTTTAAAACATTTTAACATTTAAATGAAAATAATTCTAGTGGTAAAAGAAAAGTTAAATTGTGAAAATGATATTTCAACAATTCCTTAACATCTGAATAAACAGTACAAAAAATATATAAATAAAACCAAAATTAATAAAAAAAAATTTTTTTAAACTGTATAAAAATAAAAATCTAACCGGTTCAAACTAGACAAAATAAAAAAGATAATAATATGTAATTAAAGCACATAATCAAAGCACACCTAAAATATCAAAATATAAAGAAAATGAAAACAAAATGTATGATAAATCTTAAAACAAGAAAGCAGAAAAACAGATAAAAACTTCTTTAACATTTCAACAGTTTGCAGGTTCAACAGTTCAAGCTGAATTAACTGTGGAGAAAATAAAAAAGGAAAGGAATTCATTTTTTCCACATTGCTGCATTGCAAACACCACTGTATAATTATGACATGACTCATATCTGCAGAGGGGTCAGCTTGTTTTTCGCTCACCTTGCCTGGCACTTTTGAAGCTGAAGGACTGAAATCCGCCAGTCAGTGCTGAAGAATCGATGACATCCACGCCGTATTCACTCTGGTTCCTCCGGTACAACGTCACAGCAATGACCAACACAACCACAGTAACAACACCCGCAGCCAGACCAGAGTACAGCGCCACGTCATTACTGCTCTCCACATCAGCTAGAAAAGCACAGAGAAACACACACAAATGATCACTGTCACATTCTGTTTGTGTTCGGTTTCACTTTCAATGGACTTTCCATTTGTATTTCCTTTAGTTTCCATTGTATTTTAGTAAATCTAGGTAATCTAATCAATTTATGCTTTCTTTCGTCAGACATTGATGAGATGTATGCAGTATTATGTTTGGCTTTTCATCTTATCAAATTGATGGTGTCTTATTGGGACAATTACAAGTGGGGCACCTACCCCTAACTCTAGCCCTAACCCTAAACCACATTCTTTTTAAAGTCTGCATGAACTGGAAGTTGTTGGGACTTTTAATTTAGCATGTTGATGTGCTTCCAACTGAAACTGAATATTGAGTAGGGGTGGAGCTTTCTTTTGTGCATCATTCTCTCATAGCAAACTAATGATAAGAGGGGTGTGGCTAAGGACAATAATATACAGTTAGTTGGTATGGAAATCTTCAGGGTGACGTCAACAGAAGGTTGGAGATTTTGATATACTCAGATTTTGATATAAGATACACACCCAGATTTGGATGTAAGATTAACAAAATATGCTTTATTTTACAGTGGATTATTCATTTATTCATTCATTCATTCATTCATTTTTTTTGGCTTAGCCCCCTGATTAATCAGGGGTTGCCACAGCGGAATGAACCGCCAACTTATCCAGCATATGTTTTATGCAGCCACAACCCAACACTGGGAAACACCCAAACACTCTCGCATTCACACACATACACTATGGCCAATTTAGCTTATTCAGTTCACCTCTACTGCATGTCTTTGGACTGTGGGGGAAACTGAAGCACCCGAAGGAAACCCACGCAAACACGGGGAGAACATGCAAACTCCTCACAGAAATGCCAACTGACCCAGCATAGGCTTGTACCAGCGACCTTCTTGCTGTGAGGTGATCGTGCTTGCAACTGCACCACCGTGACACCCTTCAGTGGATTAACTTGCACAAATTAATTATTTACCTTAAGAATAGCAATGTGGGCTAGCAAAATAAATGTTGTAGTTTTTTATTTCATGCAGACTTTACATACTAATTACATGTAGGCATTTCATTTAGACATTTAAACATTTTTTTAATGTTTGATTTGTTTTAATTAAAATCACCACCTGATTTTGATATGATCTGCTATGAAAACAAACAGAAATCAGACAGAAGAATAGGTCTCATTGAAAGGTGGATTTTAAACTGGGTCCATTGGATTAAAAGTTCCCCCTATAATGCATCTAACTCCTTAGGCCAGTAGTTCCCAACCACGTTTCTGGAGAACCCCCTACAATGCCCATGTGAACACGAGGAAAGATTAAACAACCCCAACCTCAATGACATGCATCATTTTACATCACTTCCAAGATGACACACTCAATAAATTACTTTTTTTTTATTGCCTCAATTTAATTTTTGCTCACAATTTAGTTTTTTTCATCCAATTAATTTTTTTAGCACCAATTAAAAAAGAAAAAAATATTTTAAAAAATGCAATTTACACAAAGAAATACAATTAAGTTGGTCCAATGCAGTTTTATCAAAATTTATTGACTGAATTATTTTTATTATCTCAAACAAATAATATGATAATACATTATTAGTTAAGCCACCTTTCCACTGCACACGTCATTTGGACACGACTGTTGGAATACGCCCCTTGTGGCAGTCGCACAGAATTTTCAGTGTTGTCGGGCACCATGGGGGAGACGCTGATTCTCGCAGTGTCCGAAATAAAGGAGTGCAAGAGCAAGAGCCTTTATTCTCCTTGTGTTCACCATGGTTGAATGAATGAAGGAATAAATGAATACTGAAACTCATAGACTGCTAAAAACCTTGGAGGGAATGCGGAGACAACATAAAAAAAAAACAAATATTACTCATTTATGAATGGAAATGTTTTTTGTTTTAATACAGACTTTTTCTGATAAAAAAAAAAATAAAGGGAAAAAATCCTATTTCTCATCTCTCGCGCACGGACCTGCTTGGACAACACTGAAATACATCAGACAACATTCTCCTAATAATGTTTCACCTAAAGGCTTGTGCACATCCAGGCGTTTTTTTTCTCACTCTTATTGTCAGCATGGTTCAAGACGTTTTTCAGCATTCATACCCAAGCAATTTTCACTGGCAATGAGCAGAGTGAATGTGCAAAATAGTGTTAGACTGCACCTAATGAAAGGGAGAAATACCATAGTACACAAGCAGCACCACATTTATCTTTCCTTGGTGAATCTTCTTCATTGAAAGGAATGTGTGCTTGCCTACAGTAGGCAATTTTGTGCTTGAGCACCACCGAGTCATGTCTGCTGTAACTTCAGCAGCTAAGGCACGTGATCAAAGTACCAATCTCATTGGCCAACCAGTTTTTAACGCAGCACATTAAACCAAAAAATTTAGCTTGAGGCTTTTTTTTATTATTATTTGTGTGTTGGTGTGCAGACTGTGCACGCTCACGCTGGCGAC
Organism: Danio albolineatus; assembly: GCA_903798035.1. NCBI lineage: Eukaryota > Metazoa > Chordata > Actinopteri > Cypriniformes > Danionidae > Danio > Danio albolineatus. The sequence continues at coordinate 1,084,247 of CAIGQQ010038251.1, forward strand.
CTTTGTTTAGTCACGAGTCGTTAAACACAGAAATTGTCTTAGTGTGCTCAGCCCTTAAGGCTACTTCTGCTTCCAGTGAAAGTATTTTTATATTACAAAAATAAGTCGTAACCCTAGAAATAAAGGAGATTACACACTGTTAAAAAATGATATGACAAAAAGACATGACAACAAATGTTTTTATGTTACTTTTACATATTTTAATAAGTCAATTACTGTAGGTTTCAACAGCTTTTTGTAGTTATACAAGGTTTAACTTAATAGTTTTAGTCATTTTGACTAATTTAAGCTGAGATGAATAAAAACAATACATTCGATATAACTCAACAATTTAAGGCAGTACTTTTTTTGTCTGGTTGTTTTAGAGATAAAAAACTCATAATTTTGTGAAAATTATATTGTTCTACATGCAGATGCTCTTAAAAAAATCCAATATTAGTTTTAGTAAAAAAAAACATGCACTCGTTTCCATATTATTTGAAATATATGTAAACGACACATATAGGAACTATACATGTTTGCATAAGAATTATTATTGAGAATAGCCTATTCCATATAAAATCACTTAGCTAACACCTATTCTAATCTCATATATAAATCAATTAAATCATTAATCGATGTAGGCCTAATTTACAGTAGGCTATTTATTAAGAAATGAAAAAAATCCTACTTAATAATAATAATCATAATCATCATCCTCATCGTCATTACTATTATCGTCATTATTATTATTATTATTATTATTATTATTATTATTACTAAGTAGGATATTCTTTTATTTATTAATTTTTTTTTTTAAAGTCTACTTTTACAGTTTGACACATTTAAACCACAGCAGAAATCTTCAGATCTACAGATACACTTTTTAATAAATAACCTAGCCTACTATAAATTAAAGCATTAACCTATGCTAAATATTCTGTTTTCATAAGCTTTCGAGATGTAACATAAATTCCACTTTAAAATAATATAGTCACCTATAGCTTTCGTCATAAGCCACAACTTCATTCAAAATGGCATAAATGATTTCAATGTGCACTTCGACACCTTTTTTTTTTTTTTTTTTTTTTTTTCAGTGTAGTTCAATAAATGTTACCTTATTTTTAAGTTTTCTCTTGTATCCTGGTGACATGATGTGCTGAACATACGGTTGTGACGTGTGATTGACTGGAATAGATTGAGGTCCAAAATGGGATATTTAATCTCTGAAATTCTCAGACCAAACTTCGACTGGAATCCGCCATATAGTAAGTGCAAATAGACACCCGTTATCTATTTGCTCAAATTTCCATCCAATAGCTCAGGGATTTCATTTTGACGTATGCAGCCTTGACAAAACACAGCAAAATAAATGACATAACATGAACCATTTCATCACAGAAGTCTCTCTCCCACTTTTCCAGACACCTCCAGCACTAATGAAAGTCCTCCAGCGATGGGCGATTACAATCAGCCCTCTGCCGCACACCTGACTCTCAACACGAACACACGCTGTGAATCTAGCAAAGCGAAAAACCACCAACCTTCCGCTGGGATTTCATGACAACGCGCCTCATTATATTATCTCATCTGTAGTGATTAGGCTCTATCTGCCGACTCCTTCGTGCAAAACAATTCAACCAGGACACTGTGAACAATAGACACAACAAAGAAAAGCTAGCGTGTCCTTCTTGAGAATTCCTGAGAATAAAAAAAGCCTCCAGACGGGTATAAGGAGTAACAGACAAAGCCCGCGGCTGTATGAAAACACTAGCCAGAAAACATGTGGAGCTGCACTAACAGCAAACAGAGTAGGTTAATTGGGAGCTGGAGAAAAAAGTTTGGCAGGCTAATGAATCTCTTTTGCGCTTGTATTCGTGTGTTTGCTCACTTCCCTGCCTTTTTAAAAATTCTCTTCTTCTGGACCTCTCCCTCAGACTGGAGTTCAGTCAAAGCTTAAATACCACAAGAAACATAGTGAGTTGAAACAGTAAGTGTTATGTTGAAACAGGAAGTGCGGGCAGGGCATATCAAAGGACTCAATCCATTTTTAACCATATTGTAACTGTTTGCTAGACTTTTCATTGAAGGTGCTGTATGTAAGTTTTTGACTATTATAAAATCATAAAAAATGACACAAAATGTTTGCAGATATTTAAGAAAAATGCCAAGTGAAAATTCTTGTTTATCTGAAAAACAATACTGAAGTCAGAAATTCTGCTTTGAAAACATGTTTTCCGTGCTGGAATGCTGTCTTTATTTTGGTAATTTTAACCTGCCCAATGCCATTTTAACCAATTATATTTCAGCACCTCGGGTTACCCTGGTGGAAAACCCTGTATTCTATTCCATTCATTCATTCATCCATTCATCCATTCATTCATTCATTCATTCATTCATTCATTCATTCATTCATCCATTCACTCAGAAAGGTTCTGAAAGCATGCGCCCGTGACCAAAATGCGACCTGAGATGCAGATTCATTTCCACATGAGGTTATTAATTAGCTAATTATATAAATCTTATGAGCGTAAACATTAGGTGAGCAGGTTACATTGTAACCACGTGTCCTAACAACATGCTTCATGACGAGATGAAGCAATTTGGCTGTTGTCACCAGACGAAACACGACAGAAATTTAAATAAAGCCCTTCGGAAGCACAGAATATGCACTCACTCACGAAATGGTAAGGTTTATAATCCATAATTAAAACATATTACCCTCTTTAACATTATTAAAGGTAGATGCTGAATCATTCATGTATTTAATTCTAAAGTTCAATTTCAAACAGTTAACTAACTGAGGTAAACTATCTGCTGCTGCTTTCAGTATATGCCAATAAATGTCATGTAAAACGGCATTCAAACTCACATTGTTAGCATTTAACACTGAATAAAGCACATGAGATTTACCTGAAGTCATCACTGTCATAGTTTTCTGTTGTTCAGCTGTGAGAAATAGACGTCATTTCTAATATGTCAATTAGAGGTGATAGTTGAGACAAAAATTCCTTTCAATATGCAAAATATTCCTTCTATAGCGTGTTGTTGCTTTTATTTAGAACACAGTTTAAATTACTCACTCCTGTCCTCAATCTGGCAACCTGCACTTGCGTTAGTTTTTAACCAGAAGTGCAATACCTAGTTCAACCCCTGGGTGTCAAATTTATATGCTGCACCTTTAATGGACCTTTGAGTTAAAATGATCTAACAATGAACAAATGTATCTTCACTGACTAATTTTAACAAACTTTAAGCCAATTCTGTAATAAAGGTATTGTTCACTGTTTAAGTTAATAAATACATTAATTAACATTAACTAATAGAAAATTATTTTAAAGTGCTACCAATGCATATTTTAATGCACAAATAAAGATGCTTTAAGAGCCTTAAAAGACATATAATTTATCATTCTTACAAAGTTATCAGGTTATTTGTAAGGTATATAACATACTGTATATGCCTAATTTTTTTCTTCTCTGAAATAAATCTTTTTTAAATGAATAAAATATGGTAAAAGTAATAGTAAAAAAACAGCAACATTGAAAGGTTGACATTTTTTCCACATTTCTTCACTAATGCAAAGTTGCTGTTAAGATACAACATGGTTTAGTTCAAAAACTTTACATTATTACTATTATATTAAATAAACTGGGAAAGCTTGTAAATGATGAAGATCAAGAGTTAAGGTTAAGTTTACTGATCTTTGTTTTGGCCACATTTAATCATGACAGACACTGACCTTCCTCAAAGAAAAAAGAAAACTGTTAAAGACAAGTCATTGTGGAGTAAATGAGGCCCAGTTTGTGAGTCAATACTCTGAAAGCTGTCTTTAAAATGCCATCGACTTAATTGGTTTTCAGGTGCTTTCGAACGCCACACTGGATGATGATTCACAGGAAACCTAATTGTCAGGGCATCAACCCAATGTTGAACAATGTCAGCGTGGAAATGAGCTTATGGAAAGGTTGCAATAAGGTTGTTTGTCGAGTGTGACTCAGAATGATGATAACAGTAAAAGGGGTTAATTATACACACGCTGTGAACAGAGCGACAATATTAAGATGAATGATTGTGATGCAACACAGCGTTATTACATCATCCTTCATATGCCTGCAAGCGTATTTAAAAGCAATGCGATGCATGTAAATTAATTATGAAACTGATGTTTAAAAAAAAATCAAAGCAAAAGAGAACCAAAACACACAGATCTGAAATGACTCACCTTGTGGAACCTTCACATCATGAAGAAGCTTCCTGTCTGCAAAAAAAAAACAAAAAACAACCACATATAACATGCTGTGAGACTCACAAATACTGCAATTTTAAGATGCTCACACACAAACAGAGCTCCGGGCCATGTTTGGAAGTTGCTAGAAACATACAAAAAAGCCCATTTGGTGTGACGATGTAAGATCACAGTTGCGCCATTGGACAAAGCCGGCAGGAATCCTCCTTGCACTTTCAATACACAACATTTCCAGAATTATGTAGGAGGTAAATAACAGACGGCACTGAATCAAACTGTCTCAACACAGATCTACATATGTATGGCAGCCAATGACAGGCGTGTAATCTGGAATCGCTGTCAAATCTTTTACACAAAATGACCACGGAGAGACGGTTATGGATGCATTAGTGTGCGTGGCTGTGTGTGTGTCCGTATTAGGTATAGGAAATTGGTCTCTGATAGGGATGTCTATCACCGTTGGGCTTTAGTCTCATCTGCAGAGGATGGCGAGGTGTACACCCCTCCTCCCTCAGGGGACGGAGGCAGGAAAGATTGATTAAAGAACTGTCAGGATGATGAGCGAGGAGGATTAAAACAGAAGATTTCTGCCTCTCCCAAGGAATTACAAAACGGCCTGTCAAGTGCCGCTCGTCTGAGGACTTGACTGACTGGTTTCATTCAGGTGCTGACAGCCTTCCACAGAGCACTTGTCTCCACTCATCTAAACAAAAATGAGATGATTTTTTACCGCTCCGTATCTGTGTTGCGCTGACCGACTTGCATGAGCTGAATAACAGGAGAATATTGAGCCTCGTTAACAATTTACCACCACACACAGAGCCATGTGAATTACAAACTATGGACATTTCCTGTCAAAACAAAACACTTTTTTTTTCAATTCTTCTCGTAACACACTTTATAACAACTGCACACTGTTAATTTCTTGATCATTAGCAAATAGTTAGCTCATTGTTTGTTAAGCATTAACTGTACATTAATAGATATTAGTAAGCAGTTTCAAAACATATACACCAAACACATTGTGAAATCTAAAAATAGAAAGATGGATAGATGTGACAATAAATATAGCAAATGATAGATAGATAGATAGAAAGATAGATAGATAGACAGATAGACAGATAGATAGATAGATAGATAGATAGATAGATAGATAGATAGATAGATAGATAGATAGATAGATAGATAGATAGATAGATAGATAGATAGATAGATAGATAGATAGATAGATAGATAGATAGATAGATAGATAGATAGATAGATAGATAGATAAAACGATAGATAGATAGATGGATGGATGGATGGATGGATGGATGGATGGATGGATGGATGGATGGATGGATGGATGGATGGATGGATGGATGGATAGATAGATAGATAGATAGATAGATAGATAGATAGATAGATAGATAGATAGATAGATAGATAGATAGATAGATAGATAGATAGATAGATAGATAGATAGATAGATAGATAGATAGTGTGTGTATGGCTTATCCTGTCGCAAAATGCAACTAAAAATTCTACACGATGGTAATAGTTTGATTACGGATTTTATACGTCTGTACAGCACTTCAACACTGCGACCAAAATAGGAATATTTTACATCTTAATCACGTCTTCAATAATTTTAAGAATATCTAAAGTGCTATGCCATCGCATGGTTACTTTGTGTGGTGGCAGTTGTAGCAACCTTTGGTTTTGGATGCGGCAAGTTTTGAACTCTGTTGATAAAAACCGTTAAGCGACACCCGCCCAAGCAAACAAGTGACACGCAACAGAGAGGCAGCCTGGGTTGCCAGGAGTACGCTTAGCACTTGATGAAAACATTAAAGAAAGCGAGTTGTTAGGAAATTAAAGTTTACTATATCAACCAGCATATTAAAAAGAACAGGTTTGTACATTCAATTTGCCAATGACTGCGCCCACACATAGACTAAAATTTAGATGGCGAACAACAGTAGAAATTATAATGATATTGAGGATTACCCACCTTGAATGCAGAGGTCTCCAGTGCAGTTGTCTGTGTCTAGAGCGGCTCCATCGCAGAGTCTCCCTCCATGTTTTGGCTCCGGGTCTGTACACTCTCTAGTGCGCTGCCTTTCACATTCAGAAGTACATTCAGACCACATAGTCCATTCAGACCAGCCACCGTCCACTGTTACACACACACAAACAAATAGATATTTTATGTTTAGAGCAGAAAAAATATTTTTAATGTTTATATTTTGATATTTTATATTTGATTGTTAAGGTATAGAGTGTCACGGTGGCTCAGTGGTTAGCACTGATGCCTCACTGCAAGAAGGTTGCTGTTTCCCCCGCAGTCCAAAAATGTGCCGCATAAATGAATTAAATAAACTAAATTGGCCGTACTCCCCATGGTTGTGTGGGTTTCCTCCGGGTGCTCCGGTTTCCCCCACAGTCCAAAGATATGTGGTATAGGTGAATTGGGTAAGCTAAATTGTCTGAAGTGTATGAGTGTGAATGAGTGTGTATGGATGATTCGTGTTTGTGTAATGAATGAATGAAATTGGCCATAGTGTATGTGTGTGAATGAGTGTGTATGGATTTTTCTCAGTACTGGGTTGTGGCTAAAAGGGCATCCGCTGTATAAAACATATGCCAGAATAGTTGGCGACCTTTGAAATAGAGACTAAGCCAAAGGAAAATTAATGAACGTTAAGGTATAAATATTCAACATTTTCACATTTGGCTACAAAATACATTACGGTTTATTTAATTATTAGTGTTATTAATATGTCATTATGCCAAAGCGTAGCAGAAATACAGCTTCACATCTACACTGATAAGTTTTTCTTAAATTTGCTTATGCATTGAAAATGACTAATCGATTAAAATCTAGCAGTACTCTCAATGTAATTTGGTGAAACTGGTTTAATATGAATTTAAATGAAAATCAAGACGACTCAGAGAAAATTCAGCCAATTATGGCATAATTGTTATGAACATTCTTAGCATGACCCAATGAACCTATCAAGACCAATGTCATGACAACAGGCAAAGTTATTCAAAAGCTATTAGCTTAAAAATCTATATAAATTTCCATCATAAGGTGGCACTGTTCTAAAACACACACAGAGCTTTGAAACAAAACTGACTAGTTAGACTGTTGTACAATGGGTAACAAGAAGTTCTATATATGAGTATAAACATCTGAAAGCGTGGATAGTTGGTTGCTGAAGGGACTGAGTTAGAGAGTCCAACATTGCTGTGGCTAATGTTGAGATTGTAATTCTCTATCATCTGTATGCCAAGCTTTTTACCATACAGTTCTATGGGGGGCCAAAGACTCCAGGGTGGAAGAAAAAGTAGGTCATTAATGATTACAATACTAAAGAACTGAGTCTTTGAGTCATCTTCTCCAAGAAACACTATCACTCTAATTGCTAATGTTTGATGAATCTGAGCGTTTAAGAAGTGTGTTCAGTGTAGCACTTGCCATAACTGGTCATAACCAATATGCAAGTAAACTTCATAACCTTCATGAGAGTTCCAATGATAGTTATTCACTGGTCAAAATACTTTTACCACAATTTGAGCTTGATTTTGGTAAAATATTAATCGTAAAATTACAAATCAAAGTGTCTAAAAATGTGAAAGCCAAACCATCAGCCATCTCACAGAGTTTTTCTGATTTCCTGAAAAGTAGTGGTTATGGGTAGCAGTGGTCTGGTGCAAACTTCTATGAAGTTTGCCAACCGACAGTGATGATATGCAAAGTTTGCAACTAAAATATTGGAAATCATACTTCCCCTCAGAACAATCTTATGTATCTGATACAAAATTTCTCTCGGAATGGTCACTCATTTCGTTCCTCGTTCTGCAGGTGGTGTTCCTATAATTCCAGGATTTTCCCTCTCAAGGTTTGTCTCTCACAAAAGCGAAAGACAATTTACTTTTGTCTTGTTCCATCAGGCTTTTCCCTTTACCCTAACGACTCCATGGGCTGCTGGTGTTTCCTCTGCGGCTAATCTAAATGCAAATGCCATGTTTGTGTGTGTCTGTTGAGTGGGGTACTGGGATTGAGCCGGGCTGGAGAGCGAGATTAAGTTTTTTTTCCCCATCGCAGAGTGACTGGTGCCCTCCTCAGATAACTTTTCCCCCAACACGACTAGTGGTTCCCGTGTGATTGGTGCTTCCAATGAAACCATAAATTTAGCAAGCGTAAGAGCACCCGAGCATCTGGCGACTGATAACTCTCTCTTCTGTTTCTCACTGTCACTCCATTTGGTTTCTATTTCCTTCTCCCTTCACATGTGTGTCTTGATTCCCCAAACTCAGACTTAGGAAAATTCATAATCTCGATTTTCCCTTCACCATCACATCACTGTCACATACTGTACAGCAGCTCTCTTTCAGTTTACCGTCTTTCTGAATTTCTTTCTTCCCTATTTATCTGTCTCAGTACATTTCATTTGTTCAGAATTGCACTTCAGACCGTAAACAGGAAATCTTTGAGAATGACGATGCCGCATTAACAGAACGCAGACACATATCAACTGCAAGACTCTTCTTATAGTATTCTGCCGCTGAAGCCGATTCAAATGCATCACATACTGTCAAGTTCCTGCTTTATATGCAGGCTTCCAGACAGATAGATTAGCTATCAATTTGTTCAGAAAGCATGTTTAATTAACAAGGCATAGCATTGAGACATATTCACGTCGCCTGACTGACCAGCCTTGAACCGTTGAAGCTGTTGGAAAAATTCACTGGAGGGTTTTCAAGAACAAAGAGCTGGGAAAAAAAGAGCAGAATGTTGCCTGTTTAAAAAGTATTGATGCATGCTAATTTAAACCGGACTTCATTATAATGCAAACCGAATTATCTGATTCATTCTTCAAACAGGCATGCTTTAATGCTTCTCCGAGAGTAGTAGATATGAATTAAAAGCAATGATTTAGTAAGTGAGATCAGGAAACCAAACTGGCAACAAAAGAATCAACTCATATTTGGTCACAAATCAGAGTAAACACATTAAGGTGTCTACATGTCTCTAACCTGGGCATGGGGATGTGCAGGTGCTCTTCTGAACTGACATTCCCTCACAGAAAGCTCCTCCATTAAGGGGAGCGGGGTTAGTGCAGGTCCGTGTCCGCTTCTGAACTCCTCTCCCACAGCGGACGTTACACTCTGACCAGTCTGTCCAGGATGACCAACCCCCATTCACTGATAAAGAGAGAGAAAAAAATAGTAGATTATTGTTAACCCAACTCATTGAAAGGAGCCATTACCACACAGCCTACTTCACTTTTATTGTTTAGCTGAACTTCAAGGTTTATTTGCAGTGTTTTACTTTCCATGCAACCCGTTGCTAAATAAAACAAGCTCTCAATGCAAAAAAGAAATATGACTGCAAGAGGTAGTTTGGTGCACAGATGCAATCAACCTTAAAGTTTTAAATGTAGCAAACACACTACTCTGTGGGTGCCTTAATGTCAAAATGACATAAAATTGACATCAAGCATGACGTCAGAATGACATGACATGTATTTGACATGTATTCGCAGATTGATGGCCTTTTGAGCATCAACATAAAGACACAAGTATTATAATATATGGCAAATGAATTCATCTGAGAGCTTGAATTACATAATACAAATTTGATGTTGATGTTAAAACAACATCTGTTTGACATCCAAAATTAGCATAAACAATACGCCAAAAATCAATTACGGGACTGTCCTGCAAATTATTTTTTTGTATATTTTTTGACACCTGTGTTAGATGTCAATTTGATGTTATTTTGACATCAAGGTAGTCAATTGACATCAAATTAATTTGCATTTTTTTAATGTTTTTTTTATTATGTTTTAACATCAAGGAGCCCACTGGGTAGCAGGTCATTTTATTAGGTATACTAATTGTGTGCAGTTTCTCTATGGCAATATTTAAGTCTATATAGTTAGGTTTAAACAGCGTATCAGAATAAAGATAAAAGGTAATTTAACTGACATTGGATGCGGCATGGGTATTGGTGACAGAGGGGCTGGAGTACTTCAGAGTCTACTGACCTGCCTTGAATTTTGTGCATAACAAAGTCTAGGATTTACAGAGAATTGTTTGAAAAACAATTCATCAGTTTGTTGATGATAGATATCAAAGGAGAATGGCCGGAATGGCTCAATCTGATGAAAGGCAACAATAACCTAAATAGCCAGTTGTGTCAACCAAGATTTGCAGAACAGCATTTCTGTACACAGAACACAAACAACTTAAAACATATGAGCTACAACAGCAGAATAGCACAAAGCTGCCACTCAAGTCAGCTAACAACATTAAGCAGAGGCTACAATTCACAGGAGCTCAACAAAACTGGACAATAGAAGACTGGGTTGCCTGTTCTGAGTCCTCTTGACAGTGCATGACAGGTTATTTTATTTTGTTTGTTTTGTTTTGCTTTTCTGATTTGACATGGCATAAATGCTTTTCTGAGTTGAATATGGCGTAAAAAAAAAACAGGAAAACCACATGAATACACCATTCCCTGTATCAGTGGTCCAGGCTGTTTGGTGCTTTAATGGTGTGGGGAAGATTTTCTTGGCACAATTTAGGTGCCAGACATTGCCTATTTGATTATTATTGCTGTTCACTTTGTGACCACAGTGTACTGATATTGTTATGTCTACTTTCAGCAGGATAACAACCCACATAAAGCTCAAATAATCTCAAACTGGTTTTAATGTACTGTACTATTCTCAAACAATGTCCTGGCAGCCCTATAATCTTGTAGCAACTACTGTAGATAAATTATGATACGGTTTCAATATTGAATGTCAAATCTAAGGGTGGCACTGTGGCTCAGTGGTTAGCACTGTCACCTCACAGCAAGAAGGTTGCTGGTTCGAATCCCAGCTGGGCCGGCTGGCATTTCAGTGTGGAGTTTGCATGTTCTCCTCGTGTTGGTGTGGGTTTCCTCCGGGTGCTTCAGTTTCCCCCACAGTTTAAAGTCATAGGTGAATTAGATTAACAAAATTTAGTGTGTGTGTGAATGTGAATGAATGGGTGTTTCCCAGTCACGAATTGTGGCTGGAAGGATATGCGCTGCATAAAATATATGCCGGAATAGTTGGCAGTTCATTCTGCTGTGGCGACCCCTGATAAATAAGGGAATAAGCCAAAGGAAAATGAATGAATGAATATTAAAACTAGGCCACAAAACTGAAGACAGCTCCGAATCCAATCCAGTGTTAGCCTGTAGTACATAATAAAGTGGCTGGTGAGTGTATATTAAATAATATTTTCATCTGACCACTCTTGTGCCAGTGATTGCCTGCTATGTTTTGCGCATACATAAGAAACTCATAACATTCATGCATTCCCGATGCGTGCAGTTTCATAAATGCCTCTGCAATATGAATACTTACAATCTAAAAACAACACGCACAGCTCTATGTAATACTCCATCTAATCGAATCAGAAATGACTTGATAATTTAATTGGTATTTGAAAGAGATTCTAACTGGATTATACAGATATTACATTAAATGTCATTCTGTATTACCCGAGACTTAATAAACATGTCTCAGACAAGCGCTAACAGCCATGCTAGGACTTAATGAGAAAAAACAAATAAGTAAAACAGATTCCCATGAATGCTTACATGAAGCGGACGTATGAAGGACAGATTTATTTGAATACAGCATGCTAGCTGAGTTCACTTAACCAGTGTGTCGTCTCATTAACTCTGCTCTGCGAACATTATCAAAGCCAACAAACAATACATTTACTGCTCCAATAGAACACACAAGCTTATTCTCTTGTGTCTGCCCAGCCTTAAGGACTGCTGGGAGTCACATTAAATTGTAGATGCTATGCTAGCTGCTAAACGTTAATTGCGGATCAGTCAGCTAGCGCTCAATCAGCGATGCCTACTTCTGACAGCTCATGTCAAAGCTTTTCAGTGCGTTTAATCAAGCCTCTGAAACCGCCAGCCTCAGCCCTGATCTGTGACTGAGTCTCAGAAGGGAGAAAGAGCGAGCCATATTACCTTATCATCAAAATATTGAGAATAAAACACTAGGAGACCATGTCAATTAGGGTAATGGAGCCTGAACCGTGGCAATACTGGCCACACAGGGAGTGTTAGAATCATTAACTCATTATATGTGTTGACAAAAATAGATAATCGAACCCATACCGGGCGTCTAAGTGATGGCCTCACGCAGACACAGGGCTAGAAATGATGAAACGCTGTATTTCTACAGTACGTCTCGCTTGATGAATTATTGGGGATTTGAAAAACGAGGGCGCTGTGTCATGGGTCGTGGCGGGACGGTGATTTATAGGTGATCGTTTTTTGTAAACTGTTGGAATGAAGGTCGGTGTAGGTGACTAAATGGATGGGCGGTGCCATTCTGCAGCACGTCAAACTTTCACACATTGTCATCTACACAAACCCAGACGTTTGAATGGAAGTTTTCTGAAACTTGCCCTCAAAAGGCTAAGACAGAGCTTTTCTAGTGTCAGTTTCATGGCTCTTACATTCTATTTAGTTTGTGTTACTCCAAATGTCTGTGTTTGTACCTCAAACATTGGTAGTTTGTTTATGAATAGAGAGGATTTTTTTGTGATGACATTATTGTCTTCGCATTGATCCCGTGGGCCAGCCTGAACACCCACCGGTAACCTACTCACACCTGCAGTTTCTCTATGATGGACATCCAGTGTTCTCCAGCCTCCAGCGCCAAGACTGTAGCTCTGCACAGGAAGATTGGCCAGAGGAGAAATAGTCTGCGCCAACTGAGCCTGGTTTCTCTCTAGGTTTTTTTCTTTCACTTTCGTCTATTGGTAAGGTTTTGTTCCTCGCCACTGGCTTGCTTGGTTTGGGACTTGTGGAGCTACACATCAATCGATTTTCTCTTCAGTCCTTGGATTTTCAGCATTGAAATTTAAACCACACTGAACTGAACTAAATTAAACTATGAAAACTGAACTGACAGACTTTAAATTTACTAAAACTTTATGTTAAGCTGCTTTGACATTATAATCTACATTATAAAGCGCTATATTAATAAACATGAATTGAATTATCATCACTGTGCAAGTAACTGGTGATAAGGCTTCATGAGTGAGCTAAAGATGAATTCTTTCAGCCTTTTAGTTTAAAACTGCTAATTCATTCAGAAAGCATACATGTAATGTCCTTTTTTAAAGAAATCTATTGAGTGAATGAATCCATGACTCATTCACAAGTCTGTAACTGAATAAATCATTCTTTCTAAATAAAATTGGTAGTGAATCATTTACAGTAGTTACTCACTCATAAATAAAGACCACATCAGTAAAATTGCTTTTAGATTACTGATTCAAAGACAGTCACTTGGTATTTTCAGCCAATTCGAATGTTATGACTCAATTGAATGGGTGTTATCAGGTTATCAGCCGATAGATATGGGCCTTCTGTGCCTACTGGTAGGTTCAGAAGGATGTTATCATCCATCCTCTGCAATTTACTAGAACTTTTATGTTAAGCTGCTTTGACACCCTTTACATTGTAAAAGTGCAATAGAAATAAAGATGATTTGAATTGAACTAAAGAGATTTCCCAAACAAAGTATATTTCCATACCAAAGACAATGACCATTGCTGTGGCACTGCGTCTCCTAGCAACAATGTTGCTGGCCAGGCAGGTGTAGTTGCCAGAGTCTGAAAGCCTTGCTTCATTGATGATCAAGTTGTGGTCGGCTCGAGTGTCAATATTGATGTCTTCAAGAGAATGCACCAGCTCTTCATTCTTCAGCCACTCCACCTGAAAAGAGAGGCAGATTTGACAGGTTAAAACCAGTCTTTTTGAGTATATCTAGGAGCTTTAATGAAAGTTTACTGTCAATCTAACCACCTCAGAAGAACATGGTAAGAAAAACACATATTCTCCCCTTTTGGAACAATCTATAATTTTCACAAGGAGGCTGTAGAGACAGCCTTTTTCTTTTTCTTGCCAACCTTTTCTTGAACTTCACAAACCAGCATGAGACCCTTCCTGACAGCCTATCTGAAGCAAACATCGCCCCCACATCAGCTCAGCCAATTAAAGCCACATTGTCAAATAAGACACAAGCTGTATCAATGCAACAGCAAGCGATTCACCTTCGTATGACTCAAAAAAAAAAAAGAAAAAGAAAAAGATTTTTGCTTCTTGTTTAAAGTACTTGTTTAAAATAAGCTGAAACAACATCATTCTTGCATATTATTTGGATAAAACATTTGATTTATGTTTAGTCAAATCAGTTAAATTTACAAGTATTTAAATTAAAGAAAATAATTAAAGGGATAGTTCACACAAAAAGGAAAATTCTGCCACATGGAATAAATTACATTTTAAATACAATTAAAAATATTATGACATTTTTATAGTTCAAACAATATTTGTAAAAATTTGTTTTTGATCAAATAAATGGTCCTGAAATACTTTTTTTACATTTATAAAACCTAAATTAGGCTAAATTGGCTGTAGTGTATGTGTGTGAATGTGTGTGTATGGATGTTTCCCAGAGATGGGTTGCAGCCGGAAGGGCATCTGCTGCGTAAAACACATGCTGGACAAGTTGGCAGTTCAGTCCACTGTGGCGACCCCATATTAATAAAGGGATTAAGCCGACAAGAAAATGAATAAATGAATGTTAACTGTATCGATTTGTGTGCTTTGAAAAAAGCAGAAAACCTGTAAACATTGACTTAACATAGTATTTTCCAGAAAGGGATCATGTGAACAGGCCCTTTTTGAAAATGCCGGTTACATTATCATTAATTTACCAGAATGCTGCTCTGTGTGAACACAGAAGGAAAATTGCCAGAAAGAGGCATTGCCATGAGACGTCTACTTCAGCCAATCAGAACATTCATACGCATTCACATCCATACTGTTTATGAAAATAAAAGCCTTTGAATATTTATCCAGACATATTTAGCTGCTAGATGTTAGTCAGATAAGGCTTCTATGTTCCTTCTTAATGCCAATTGTGTAAAGAAATTATGGATAAAATGCTTATGATAAACCGTTGTTTGTTTACCTCCAAGCTCTGCTTCAGAAACCTTACGCACATGCATGTGAAGCAGCTGGTGAGCGCCAGCACACACACATATTATGTGCATCTCGACAGGCAAAAGTGTTCCTCCATATCTTTTCATCAAAGTTGTTCACAATACTTATCCATCCACAGAATTTGTAAAGTAGTCAAATGTGTAAACATTTAGCTGTGGTTTTGGACGTCTCTGGGAAAAAGCAGCTGCATTAATGCTAAAGCTTTAATGCTACATGCCTGGGGGGGTGTTGCTCTGTTGTTCTCTCCCCCCTTTTCCGTTTTTATTTGCTGTCTGCTGTTCTCCTAAAATCTAGGTGTTCCGATTGGTTTGCGAAGTTCTCATGAGTGGACCAATCAGAAGAGGATGGGGGTCATTTAAGCGCTCCAGTAACGACTCGGACCAGACAGACTGGAGGAATTTCTGATCTCTTCTTGTTGCTGCTGCTGTGTCTTTCTGTGTGACATTTGTGCCTGTCTCATGCTCTGGTTTGTGTTTTTTTGTACATCTGTGTGGAACTTCTATACTAAACCTGTTTAAACCTACTAAAAGCGAAGTGAAAGTGAAGTACATCAAGTGACATACATGTTTACACACACATAGTTGATTCTAAAAGTGAAACCATCAATAAAAGCTTGACCTCTTTTCTTGGAAAAAAGTTCTGTAATGTCCTTGCCTGTGTGTCTGTATTGTCCAGATATTTACTGATGTCACTGTGTAAAAGGGGCTTATGTTTACAGGCTTTTTTCAGTATATCATCTTTTGTGTTCAATAGACAAAAAAAAGACAAATCAGACTGGTGCAAAACAAGTGAAAGGTGAATAAAAAGCATGCACAGTGGTAGATGTGCATACTTGTCAGCTCGATCGGGACACAGGTCACAGCTCATCCAAAGAAATCCTGCCAGTTTGAGGTGACTGCAAGGTCAAGCCGAGCGTTATTTATTCAGCTCTGATGTTTGACGGTCTGATTCATTAGGATTTACAAACGCAGCAATAGCGTGACGACGCACCCTCCTCGCATGGCTGGTCGTGTAAATTGCAATCGTTTGGCAACAGCCACCAGTTCTAAGTTGGTCCAGAGGGGCGGCAGTCGTCAGGTCACGGGGACACGGGTTGATTTATGTCACTGTGCGTTTGCAGATTAAAAACACAGCACGCCCCTTGGGAATCTCTGTTTGTGTGTAAAGTTTTTGCCCTCTGCGCTGGAATGGCAAACGTACACATGGGGTGAGTAAAATTGCTCAACTCCCTCTCTAAGGCCTTAAAGAATAATGAAGGGTGGAAAATCAATATATCAGCCATCAGATTGTCATGTGTGAGAGATTTCTCCCTCTCTTTCTCATCTTCGCGATGGCCGGAGAGAACTCTTTCATCATATGCTTTTAATTTCACTCTTTTCTCCGTTCCAGGCCAGAGCTCTCAGAATGGCGGTGAGTGCATCTGTTCTCTCTTTCTTTCTCTGCCCTCCCTTCTGTGTTTATGGTCAGACCTCAAGAGCTAATCCAGTTGTGCTAAGTCTATTACTCTATAATGCTTATTCAATCAAGCTGAAAAACTATCAGTAATGAAAGTCCGTCAGAGAAGGAGATGAGTGTTTGGAATGATTTTTATCCTCAGCAATTGCTGCAAAAATATAGTAGAACTGTAATCTTGTGAAACATTTTACTGTTTGGAACAACTATTGTCTATATGAATAGTGGCTCAATGGTTAGCACTGTCACCTCACAGCAATGAGGTCACTTGTTCGAATCTGGGTCAGTTGGCATTTTTGTGTGGAGTTTGCATGTTCTCCCTGTGTTGGCGCGGGTTTCCCCTGGGTGCTCCAGTTTTCCCCACAGTCCAAAGACATGCGCTATTGGTAAATTGAATAAACTAAATTAGCCATAGTGTATGTGTATGGATGCACATACTGATGCACATACTGAGCCATAATGAGTGTGTATGGATGTTTCCCAGTACTGGGTTACATCTGGAAGAGCATGTTTAAAACCGTGTAAAACATATGATAGATAAGTTGGCAATTCATTCCGCTGTGGCGACCCCTAATGAATAAGGGACTAAGCAGAAAAAAATGAATGAATGAATAAATGAATGAATGAATGAATAATGATAATAATAATAATAATAATAATAATAATAATAATAATAATAATCTTGAGATTTCAATGCTGCACTTTTAGCCATTATTAGTCTAATTTTCATTGTCACATGAAACTTCAGAAAAAAAGCCCAAAATATGATGTTTTATATGAATAATATTAGTATTCCCATGGTTCTTTGATTAATAGAAAGTTTTAACAACTTTTAAGGTCATTCGCTAGAAATTCTGGGTTCCACACAATTCCTTCATGTTGTCCCAACACAAATTAGTCGTTAACTATACAATTTTTGCAAATTTAAGAAGACTGAACATAAAACAAGTAGGTTATCCTCCCCCAAAAAACTTAAAAACTGTGTTGGTTCAACTCATATTAAATAAATAGCTCAAACAAGCAGCAAAAGTATTTTTTTTAGTCTATACAGTATATAGATAAATATATTGAGTGCACAGATATCACAGAACTATCCTCAAAATGCATGAAAAATTAATAACAGTCTCCAAAGCAAAAACGTACACACTTAAAAGTAGCTCATACTTTATTTCCCCCTTAATTTTGTACTAATACATATTTTATGTTTCGGTAAATGTTTAAATGGATAACTGCTAATTCCTTTTTTTTCAGAGCTAATTCAAAGAGTTTGGATTTGGTTCAATTAAACTCACTGCGTCAATACATTTCCATAATTTAACATACTATAAAACTGATGAAATGTAGTTAATACATGAAGATATACTGAACCAGTTCTCTACTATATATGGTATATTATACTACCAGCAGGGGCATTGATAGACCCCATTTACTGGGTCACATGCCCCAGTAAAAGTCTGCTGTGCCTCAGTAAAAGCCTTAAGTTACTATTTATTTTTTATGTCAGAGGTAATCCTAGAATAAAGATGTTATTCTTTATGCACAACCGAATCAATGCTGGTAAAAGCAATGCTGTTTAAAACAGACTTGTACATGCCTTCACAAATATTTAACTGATCATTAGGAAAAAGTCAGTTAGAATTACCAAGGGCTCACTTAAAACAAATGGAAAAGAAATAAAGGTGATAAGAGTTACGGGGTCCTGTTCCTCAGATGAACTTTATGTATAGATGAATTACCAGCCTACAGTACGTCACACACAACGTCACACGGGTCCCCGGTTGCAAAAAAAAAGATTGGTTGCAATAGCAAACATGTCATGTTGTGCGGTAGGATGCTAAATTCAGAAAACTTAACTTTTACCGTACACCACACTGCTTTTAATGCCAACCACAGACGTCTTTGGGTAAAAGCTGAATGAAGTGACGACATAATTAAAAATGCTCGACTCTGCAGTTCCCATTTCATATCAGGTAAGTTCACGCTATGCTGAATCATACACATTACTCATTTTGATTGCAGCAATAATTTCAGGAAAAACAGTTAAATATGGTTCAATAAACTGCGGACACTGAATACTAAAAATAAAACGTAAAAATGTACGTTCACATACCCTGAAATACAGGTGCAGTTCGCTGTCAGAATGCAGTTGTTTTACTTGTTGATGATTACCCAGGCCTTGAACAGTTCCGCCTTCTTTCCTTGTCTTTGGCAGGCAGAACCTTGTTTTTTTTAGCACTACATAGTTTTGAATCTGGTAATCATGGAACATTACAGTATCTCTTGCACATGACCACACAGAACAAAATTGTAGGCATCCAAAGACTTGTAGGCCTTTAACTTCACTTTATATTTACAGGCCTTTATATTTCACTTGAAGTTTCAATGAGGTATATTTCAGGCTGGACGCTTGGCCATTTCGTCTTATCCAATATCCATTGGGAGGGTGCTGCTATCGCAAATGGACCTGTCAGACGCTCACTTTAACTGTAATTTTGCCAAATAACTATTCTTATCACTGGGTGACAAGCTGTTATAATACACTGAAAGCATTATGTAAATAATATGTATAATATGTAATCAATATAACCTATTTCTAAGACAACAACAAACTCTGGACAGCATCGAATGTCATTCCCTCGCTGTAAATGTTAGCGCTCCCGTTTTTTTTCAGCCACCTCCCTGCGTGCGCATCCTGAATGTTTACAAACATGGTAATTCGTCTAAAGCAGCAGCCCTGATTTTCAATACTTTCAAAAGCTCATGCAAGTACACACTGTAAAACAGTGCAACTAATATATACTGTTTAAAAAGGCTCTACCAAATGCAAGTTTTAAATTTGGTTAAAACAATGAAGAATCTCAAATAAAGACAGATAAACTGAAGGGAGAAGGTGGATTATTTTTTCATCTACAATGCATTTTATTATTTACAGTCTGCAGATGGCACTGCATGATTTGTTCCCTTTGTTTACTAACCTGACAAGTGTTGAGTTAGTGAATGAAAAGATTGCACTGTGTGCTTAATTATCAAGACTATTATAAGCTATCAGGGGGAGATCAACTGTGTACAAGAGAATAATTATGAGCAACAAAAGATTTGCTAATAAACCTACTACACAGGTATAAGTACCAGTATTAACTTATAAACCTGGGAAATTCCTTCACAGGGTGCATTTAACCCTGTGTTACCACATCAAACGCACCCAGAAAAGGGCCAATCTTTTACCTTCAAACATTCTCCATTTCTTACATGTTATCTAAACTCTTTCATTTTCTTTCTAATTATTTCCCTATCTGGGACCTAATCTAAAGCCTTTTCCTCTATCAATGCTTCCATCTCTTTTATAAGAGTCTGTTGGGGAAAATTCTCTCTGTTTCGGTGTGCGTGTCTGTGTTTTGTATTCAAATCGCAGGCTGTTTCTGGGTCTGTTTTGGGCCTCTGGGGGTGAAGCGTTTGGGTTGGCGGGCGATGGAGAGATGAGCTGAACGCTGAGGGACAGATTCAAATGGGTGTACTAAGCCTAAGGCCAGGGAACAGAGGAAACGAATTTGCTTAATTAGCACTTTTGTTCCAATTAAAACACAGTGAACACGGACCACCGCAACACCACACCCACCAACTGGGACCCTCAAAGGGCAGTGCTGCTAACCTCTGATGCCACACTAGCTGAATGTTTTTAAACACTTTTTTTTTTTTGGCTCAGACTACTATTATATTGATTATACAGACTCATTTCATTCATTCATTCATTCATTCATTCATTCATTCAGTCATTTTCTTGTCGGCTTAGTCCCTTTATTAAACCGGATCCACCAACTTATCCAGCATTTGTTTTACACAGCGGATGCCCTTCCAGCTGCAACCCATCTCTGGGAAACATCCATACACACTCATTCACACTCATACACTATGGACAATTTTGCCTACCCAATTCACCTATACCACGTCTTTGGACTTGTGGGGGAAACCGGAGCACCCGGAGGAAACCCACGCAACCACGGGGCAAACTCCACACAGAAATGCCAACTGACCCAGCCGAGGTTCGAACCAGCGACCTTCTTGCTGTGAGGCGAACGTGCTACTCACTACACCACCGTGGCGACCACAGACTCATTTCCCATATAGAAATCTTATAGCAATATATGAAAATACATAGTAACATTTTAGAATAATGGTCTATTAGTTAATGTATTTATTAGCATTAAGCATGAATGATCTTGTACAGCATTTATTAATCATAGTTCAACATTTAGTAATGCATAATTAAAATTCCAAGTTGAACTTTTAAACATTAGGTAATTCACTGTGAGGAAACATGAACTAACATGAACTAACATTATTTAACTTTAATACTATTGACTAACATTAACGAAAATCAATAAATACAGTAATAAATGTACTAATTGTTTCATCATGATAGTAAATACATTAACTAACTCATTAACTTATTATTAACTTATGGACTATTAACTTAAAGTGTTACTAAATACATATTTAACATAAATGTTTTTGGATTTAATTATTTTTTGGAGTTTGGTAACCCAAAATAAAAACAAGTCATGTACAGTTAAAGGCAAAATAATTTGTCCTTCTGTGAAATTTGAATTAAAACATTTCCCAAGTGCTGTTTAACGCAGAGATGTAATATGTAAATGCAATAGTTTTATTAACCAATTTCTAACCAATTTATTTTGTCTTTGCCTACAGTAGAGCATCATATTTGTTTTGCAAGATGTTAGTAGGTTATTCTATTGTCTTAGAATTCTGTATACACACTTCGACCTTCAGTGTGTGCATGTACCAGTAGCTTTTGTGGTGTAACTGGTGGGTTCAAACTGACCACAAGGACAATCGTTATACCCTAAATGTGTACAGAGTTCACGAACATATGAAAATAGACAATTATTCTCTTTTCCTAATGTCGGGGGCATTTTTTTTTATAAAGCCATCCAATTTGAGGATGAAAAAAACATTATTTAGGTTGTTTTTGTTGCTGTTAAAATGGTACAGAAAATGTTTGACCCATAAGTCAAAATGAGGATTAATTAGGTTAATTAGGTCTGTAGGTAACTACAGAAGTTAGCTTAAGTAGGCAATTCGTTGGACAACAATGGTTTGTTGCAGCCAATCAAAAAAATAAAATAAAAATTAAATAAATAATTAATCTAAAGGGGGCTTACAAAATCAATCCTAAAATTGATGATGATTATGATGATTATTATTTTTAATAAACAAATGCTTTTCTCCAGTAGAAAACATAAAATAGTAAATACTGTAAACATTTCCTTGCTTTGTTAAACATCACTTGAGAAATATTTGAAAAAGAATTAATTATTCACAGTGCGACTAATAATTTTGCATTAAATTGAACATATATGCATCACATATTTAAAATATTATAAAAATGGCCATAAACATAAATGAATTTTCAACCATTAGAATTGCAGATACATAAACATACTGTATGTTTAAATAAATCAATAATATACTGTACACGTTTATTTCATATATTTCCAAGGACAAAGATATCATTTGAGATGAGATCACACTCATGATGGAGGTTAATAGCTTGAGAGCTTTGTAGAAACAGAATAGAACCCGTTAGAGCTTAACGCTGGTCTAAGAATGTAAGCTAGCAGTTTAATTAGCCCATTCAATCATATGTGTGGGTGCTTCTTCATATATGAACACATTTGACCTTGTGTACTTTCAGAAAATAAACTCACATGAAGATTTTTCTCTCTTTCTCTCTCATTAGTTTAACTTGTCTAAAAATGTCCAACAGTGGATATGCATGAATTACTGGAAAACTGTCACTGTTTTCTGAATGCCATGGACATTTTTATAATGGCAGTTCCAGAACATGATGCATTGGTTTAATAGTGTTCGGTGGTGGAAAAAGCAGCAGTGGAAAATGATTCGGAATAAATCAGCCTAATAAAATGGGCTAATTTCATAGCTAGCATCCACAGAAGTAAATAAGTGATAATATTTTGGCTTAAAGGGATAGTCTAGCCTGTTGTTAATTAGTTCACCCTCTGGCCATCCAAGATGTATGTGACTTTTTTCTTCGGTAAAACATTATTTTTAGCAGTTTTTTATTTATTTATTTATTTTTTAAGCTGAAACGGTGGTTCTTGCTTGATGATTCATAACATGCAAGTCAATGGCTACTGTTTGGCAAGGTTACAGATTAAAGTTAATAATGTTGTAAATAATGATCAGTCTCTTGAATAGACCATTTTTTTTTGCTTCATAAGACCTCAGTGTATTGCCAGGGGCAACGAGTAATCATTTTTATTTGCTTATATAGGTTTTTGACTCTCAAAGTTGACTTATGAATCACCAACAAGCACTATTTCAGCTAAAAACTTTGTTAATGCTCTCCTGAAGGAAAAGAAAAACTACACCTACAGTTCGGACAGCTTGATGCCCAGTTAATTAAAAGCAAATTTTTATTTTTGGGTCACTCTGCAGCCCAAAACCAGTTACTCACTAAAGCTATGCAGGGCTGAGCCTGGTCAGTACCTGGATGAGAAACCACATGGGAAAACTAGGTTGCTGTTGGAAGTGGTGTTAGTGAGGCCAGCAAGGAGCAATCAACCTGCGGTCTGTGTGAGTCCTAATGCCCCAGTATAGTGAAGGGGACACTATACTGTCAGTAAACACCATCTTTCGGATGAAACATTAAACCAAGGTGACTCTCTGTGGTCATTAAAAATCCCATAGCACTTCTTGTAAAGAGTAGGGTGTAACCCCGGTGTCCTGGCCAAATTCCCTCCATCCGCCCTTACCCATCAGGACCTCTCAATTATCCCTATTCGAATTGGCTCCCCCTATAGCTGGTGTGTGGTGAGCACACTGGTGCTGAAATCTTGTGGCTGCGTCACATCTTCCAAGTGGATACTGAACACTGGTGGTGGTGGTGGTGAGGAACCTCCCGTCATGATTTTGAAGCACTTTGGGTGTATGGCCATACACAATAAATGCACTACATAAATACAGATTACTTAAATTACTTCATTCATTCATTTTCTTTTCGGCTTGGTCCCTTTACTAATACGGGGTCGTCACAGCGGAATGAACCACCAACTTATTCAGCATTTGTTTTATACAGAAGATGCCCTTCCAGCTGCAACCCATCTCTGGAAAAACTTAAATTACTTACTGAATATAAAAGTAAATCTAAGTAACAAATAGATATGATGTAAAAATGGTAAACTTGGGTAAGAATGACATATTTACAGTTGTATTTAAATTACACTGGGTTTACGCAAAGCAACTGTCATTTTGATTTCCACTAATCACATGGATATAAATTCTGTCATGAATACTCTCTGGATTTAGTATGATAATGATTATGTATATGGCAACGTTGATGTATTTGGTCTTCAATAAATGTGCTATGCTGCTGCTGCAGCTTTGGTTATTATGGCCGAGCAAGTACCGAGACCTGCTACTGCCAGTATATACACAGACATGCCGTTTGAGAATATAACACGCTGCTGCTGCTGCAAACATAATGTCTATGTAACCCCTGTAGCAGATCTAAACACAGGTGGAGCTGGGGTGGAGGAGGGTGTTCGAAAACGCGATACAGCTTGACAGCGCAAAATGATTTGGAGAATTTAAACTGATGCTCATTGCAAGCTCAATGGCTGCCAAAGAGACAGCAACCAATCTCCATGTAGTTAATGATGCAGAGCAGATTTGGTAACCCATCCACATGCACATGGATAAAGTTTCATGGCAGAAATTTCACTTAGTAATTTTTCTAAACTCATAAAAAGGCTTAATTTTTTAGTAAACTCATGTTGCAAACATTTACATTACATTTACTTTATTGAAAATAGGATGTAAAAGCAACACATTAGGTTAACTAAATGTAAAAAGTGTAAAAATAAATACTTCAGACAACAGCTCCCATTAAGAATTTTTGTACATTAAACCATGCTGCTACTTTCCAGTGGCAACAAACTTTCTCATTGGTTACATCCAAAAAGAAGAAGTAAAAAAAAAATAAGAAGCTCATTCCCAACCCTCAATATGGCACGTCCATTACAGGTCAATCCAATTAGCCCTGAAACTGGTACAACACCTCATAATATTGTCATTCTGAGCAAAAAAAAAAAAAATCACCCTCAAGATTTAGGCTACATTCACTTAGACGGAAAGTGAAAGTGACAAGAAGGCAATTACAAAAGGAGGTCTCGTCCGGGTTTGTTCCATCCTACTCAATTAAGTTCCAGTTTCATTAATGTCCCTTTGCATCACTTTGCTTCAATCAAGTCATGCGGCCCCTTACAAACGCTACAGTGATTTTCGGCGAATCACATTAAAGAAATGAACTTTCCAAATCCAGCCGCGTTATTTCCGATGCAGGAGTAAAACGGGCTGGACGTGTCCTTCCTTCACATCCTGCTCTTGACAGCACGGGCCGTGCCGTGTTTATTGCTGAATAATTACATTTTAAGCACTTTAAATGACTTTGCTTCATCAGACTGAATGATTAATTGCGTCGCAGGATGAGGATTGTGAAGTTAATATGAGCTTAATGATCGGTCTGGTCTCTCAAAGTTATTGAGAGTTTTTTTTTCTCCCCCTCTCCCATCTTAGCTGTGAGTAATCTGCATGAACTTTACTTTGACAGTTAATATCGCGCTTTCATTTCCTTGTTGGTGTAATTGTTTTAATTATGTTGCGTTCATTATTCAACAGGGATGATCTTATAGCTCCAGGGAAATGATATTTTCTGAACAGGTTTCCATTCGAGCGGGGAACAAACAAAGGACAAGGATGACATATGCCAGAATAAACAATGACAAAATTGTTACGCGCCTCTGACCTTTCGCAAACGCTTTCGAGGAAAACAAAACAATCGAATTTGAACAATTTAATCAGTTTTTACGTTTTACAGCCAAAATGAAGGTGACACAGGGGCTCAGTGGTTAGCACTGTTGCCTCACAGCAAGAAGGTCACTGGTTCGAGTACCGGCCAGGTCAAGTGGCGTTTCTGCGTGGCCCTTGCATGTTCTCCCTGTGTTTGCATGGGTTTTCCCCACAGTCCAAGGACATTTAGTACAGGTGAACTGAATAAACTAAACTGGCCGTTGTGTATATGTGTATGAGTGTGTATGAATGCATCCTAGTACTGGGTTGCTGTGTAAAACACATGCTGGATAAGTTGGCGGTTCATTCCGCTGATGAATAAAGGGACTAATCTGAAGGAAAATGAAAAATGAATGCTAAAATGAAGAGCAAAATAATTAACCCGTGAGAAGCGCATGGGTGGTGTGTGGGCCACGACCTGCCAATGCTCCCCGAGCCTTTGGTTGGTTTCCAGTCACAGTCAGACTTGCGTCCTGTCCAAAGATGGTATCAGCCAGACAACAGGGGAGCCATCTTGGCTCATATGTCTACCAGTGGCAGAGTTCTTCAGCTTGACCTTTAGTCTTTGAGCTGCAATGATTACAGAGGGAGCATTGGGCTGCCAACCTGTAATCTCCAGCGACAAACCCTTCTGGCACAAAGACCTCTGGACCCAGATCTTGGCTCCATTTCAAACATCGCCTAAGCCTGACTATCCTTTTCAGCAGCAGCACCATGTTGGCTCTAGCGAGTATTGATTAGCTGTAGTGATGGTGCACGGCTGCTTCCCTCCAGATCACAGACGGCAGCTCACCATACAGCCATTCTGGATAGGTTTCCATCATGACAGATGGCAAAAGTTGATATGATTTTTATTTATTTATTTTTTTGTTAAAGCTGATGTTGAAATGTGCTCACGGTGGCCTAGTTTAAGTATTGCTTGTTCTGAAACTACTACAAAGAAAAGAGAGTGACTTAAAAACAAAAATAAAACCACAAAAACAAGGAATCTGTCAGCCTCCTCAGAGAGGCAGACGCAGCGGTATCACTTATCATCTCACTAGAATGTGGAGGATGATAATAATATGACACTGGGTTTATGAGAAGCAATTGCCAGTTTGATTTCCACTAAGCACATGGATATCCTCCTAAGCTTGTCACAAAACTCTGTAGGTGGTTCGATATTATACACTCGGAGTCGCTGAGATAAACCTGAAAGCAGTTTTTCAGAACATTTCTTTGACACTCGCGGAATTCTGGATCTCTTCTTGCTGCAAACTAGAATGCAGATTTCAAACTTACAACAACAACAACAGAGATTTTACAGTTCACAGAAAGACTATGTGTAAAGCTGTTAAAAACATTTAGATTTCTGGTTCTTTTTTAAATGACAAAACATTTGAAGAAAGATCTTATCTCAAATTGATCACAGTAAATAAATTAAGTCATTATAATACATTTTATAATGTTGAAAGTAATGTTAAATATTAATATTAAATATTAAGTAAATAAAGTCTAAATATTAATATTAACAATAATTCAAGAGTTCACACTCAGCTGATGATTGATTATAAAGCTTGTTTGGCATGCTGTCCTGTGAGAGAGCCCTGAGCTCATAAGATCCTCAAGCCCAGGGCTCCCTCCTATTTGCAAGGTGAGAGGAGAGTTTGAGCTCAGGCAGATCTCGAGAACTCCCCTGTGGGTCGCTAATGAACGGATAGTGATTGCTATGAAAAGATAACTACTTACTAGGAGCATGTCTATGGTGCCGATTTGGATTAGTCAATTAACTTAAGTTGCATGTTTATGGATGGTGGGAGGAACCCACTATGTAAACCCACATGAGCATGGGGAAAACGTGTAAACTCCACACAGAAACGTCAGCTGGCTTAGTAAGGACTAGAACCAGTGATGTTCTTGCTGTGAGGCAATAGTGCTAACCACTGGGCCACCTTGCCACCCATCTAGGAAAGGAAGAGGAGTAGGGGTGGAAGTGGGGATTCTTCAAAACGAAGATGGCTGTGATATTGAACTTAGGGTACGTATATATAGTGGCTTAGGACTCATCTGATTGGTGAATCAGAAATTAAATAATGCGGGACCAGCTGCGAGCAATCATCTGCACATGATCCTCTCAATATTAGTTTATAAATAAACTTCACTAGTCTCTATTATATTATTATTACATAACTTGATATAAATACATCATAACCTGTCTTTGTCATGACAACTCAACATTACCAGAACAACAAAAAAATGCCTGTCTTTGTCATGACAAATTGACATTATCAAGACATAACAAAAAAACAAATATCACTTGTCATGAATCTGTCATAAACATAACATGTCACAAGGCCATTATAATTCTGTCAAGAATTTTATAATAGCACCATTAATCTTTTTCTTAAGTTGAACTACAGTGATACACATTTAATTTGTCGTTAAAATGTCGTCATAATTTATTAATACAACTATTTGACAGTATTTACACTCCTAATGAGCAATTTTCAGCTTGTTCCACTGAAAAAAAAAATATATTCATGGCACAATTATAACTATCTCATGGCAATTTATGACAAGTTATGTTGTCATTACAAAGACACTGACATTTTTTTGGCAATGTCTAGTTGTCATAACAAAGTCAAAGACAGGTTGTGATTTATTTGCTTATGTCAAGCTGTCATAACAAGGACATCTCAAACAATGCCATCTTTGCATTTAAAATAAAATAACTTAATGTCACTAAGTTATAGTTGTCATACAAAGCATCCATAAAATTTCATTTATACCCATATCATGTGTCTTATGAACATCCCCTTCAATTAAAGCTTTACCCAGCATTTTATTGGAAGCAAAAACAAGTCCTCCAGGTCATGCATCTCTAATCCAGTTTCGACAGACAGACAGATGGACTGTAACCCTGTTCCCAAGAGATTGAGTTTGGGACAGTGGACAGCAGTTCAGAGGGCTAGGGATAGGATTTGCTTTGCATAATTCAAAGTCTGTGTTTTTCTCCATACTGGTATTCATGCATATAAAAGAAAAGGCCTTTTAAGTGACCCAAGCAAGTGGAAGACAGGGGCCTACAGTAACACAAACTGTCCATTTGAGCTAAATCTTTTAACGCTTGCTAGAACTGGGCAGCAGGGTGCAAATCCTGCTCCAAAAAGCACATATTATTCAGCATATATAAGAAAGATGCACAGAAAGAATGAAGTTCTTAAGTTCTTAAGGCAGGCATAAAACACTCTTCAAGATATTGCAATGAGAAGGCAGAAAAAATAAAATAAACATGTAAATGCACAGCAGATCCTGTGCTGAGCATGCAAATGCACTTTTGAATATATCACCGTTCCAGAACCCTGAGTGCCATAATGATAATGCACACACCGGTGCTCTCTCATAAATACAACCCCACTCATTCCTAATAAAAGGAAAGGCATGCTCATCAAATGCCTAGAAGAAGTGAGGGAAAAAACACAAACAGTGCTCTAAATGTCAACAATGACTGATTGATTTGTTGTTTAATGTGCTGTCTTATGTAACAATCCTACATCCAGACATGTAGAGGGCGCTGTGAGCACTCACCTCAGCTGCAGGCACTCCCTCAGGCGGGCGGCAGTGGAGCACGATCATGCCATTGATTGGCACCTCCATCCCCTGCGGCTCCTGCTCGAAATTCTTCCTCAGGTCTATATGTGAAAACAACAAAGCATGGGTAGCATATACCTGCTGCATTACGCATTGACTCATTGATCAAATCTTGTCCTGAAGGAGCTGATCGGATTAAAGCAACAGTGTCAATTTTGGGTTTTTGGGTCTTATGTTGCATGGGTATATTTTTGACCATACAAGCATATTTTTAATTAGTGATTGTAATTAAGTTATTAGTCATTTAGAACTTAATTTAGACAATAAACCAGATTTTCTCAATATGAAATTGTTGCATCTCGGCTAAATATTATGCTGTCTTAATAAAATGTACATCCATAAAAAGCATATTTTTTTAGATTTCATATGGCGTAGAGATCTCAAAAATCCAAAATTGAAACCCCACAGATTACAGGTATTCAAATAGTTGCATCTCGACCAAGTATTATCTTATCTTAAAGTACACATTGATAAAAAAAGCATATTTATTCAGTTTTTAACCCCCCATCCCCCCTCCCCCCTCCAAAAAAAAAAACAACACTGAAAATTGTTTATGTAAATCCTCATAAAATTAAATATAAATATTACACTTAGTGTCACAATCACCAGCGATCTAATCCTGACAGATTGCTGGTAAACATGCAGATCGCTAAAAGATTACCAATACGCCGATGTATGGACTACAAGTTCCAGTCATGCACCGCTCACATGCACCTGTTCCTCATTTGGTAGATTACACACACTCACAGCTAGGAGCTGCTCAAAGACTGATTACAAGGACTATTTAAACAGCACGCACACGCACACTCACACTCACACACACACACACACACACACACACACACACACACACACACACAC
>CAIGQQ010038251.1:1132606-1148578 GCA_903798035.1 Danio albolineatus
ATATATTTGATATATATAGCTGCTGTTATATATATAGCTATATATATATATATATATATATAATTTTGACCATACAATGTATTTTTGTCTACTGCCAAAATATACCTGTGCAAAATAAAATCCTCCAGGGTCACATATATATACACAATAAATATATAAAATGTGTTATTAAAGTGTAAAGTTTTGGTTTTTAAGGGAAACATACAGCATATTAGCATATGCTGTATGTTCATAATATATTTGATATATATAGCTGCTGTTATATATATAGCTGCTGTTCATAATATATTTGAACAAGATATATTAAATGTCAATATGAAAATGAAGTGCTGTAAATGAAAATAGCAGCTATATGAACAAATATGGAAACAAACATATAAAGCACATAAGTGTTTCTATCAAAATGCCTGGTGCATTAAGACAGGTGTGTCCTACAGGTGGTCTGTCAAGTCCACTCACCTGCATGGAGCACACTCATGCATCACACCATTATATGATGCATTGTGAGTATGCTTTACGAAACAGATTGGTCTTTGATCTACCTATTCCAGAGTTTAGGAGCCATAAATGAGAAGAATCTACTTCCTTTAGTAGACTTTGCTATTCTAGAAGCCCAGAGTTCTAAAAGAATGGGTTGTATTAGATTGGTTTGGATTGGAAACATGAATAATTCGCATTAGATTATAAGTAGACTGTTAGGTTGGAGTTAGGGTTGGGGTTAGGGTTAGGTTTAGTGTAAGTTGACATGTACTTGCAAAGTTTCTCATAGAAGGACTCTTAGACCACAAGAAACAAAATTCTCTGGTTTGATAAGACTAAAATTGAACTCTTTGAAGTGAATGCCAGGCGTTACATTTGAAGAAAACCAGGCACCGCTCATCACCAGGCTAATACCATCCCTACTGTGAAGCATGGTGGTGGCAGCATCATGCTGTTGGAGTGTTTTATTCGAGAACTAGTCAGGATAGAGGGAAAGATGAATGCAGCAATGTACAGAGACATCCTGAATGAAAACCTGCCTCAGAGTGCTCTTGACCTCAGACTGGGGTGACAGTTCCTCTTCCAGCAAGACAGTGACCCAAAGCACATCACCAAAATATCAATGGAGTGGCTTCACAGCAACCCGGTGAATATCCTTGAGTGGCCCAGACCTAAATCCTATTGAACATCTCTGGAGAAATCTGAAAATGGCTGTACACAGTCGCTTTCCATTCAACCTGATAGAACTTGAGAGGTTCTGCAAAGAGGAATGGGCAAAAATTCTCAAAGATAGGTGTGCCAAGCTTGTGGCATCATATTTAAAATAGGCTGTAACTTGAGGCTGTAATTGCTTCCAAAAGTGCATTAACAAAGTGTTGAGCAAAGGCTGTGAATACTTATGTACATGTGATTTTTCGACAATTTCAAAAAATCTTTTTTCACATTGTCATTATGGGGTATTGTGTGTAGAACGTTGAGGAAATAAATTAATACATTTTTTGGAATGAGGCTGTAACAAAAAAAATGTGGAAAATGGAAAGCGATATGAATACTTTCTGGTTGCACTATACATAAAAACATGTATATATTTTAAAATAACATATAACATTTTAAAAAAAACTGGTTCAAAAATAATAACTCACAGTCCAAAATACAATGCTTACACTGTGCTTGACCTTGAAAAAATACAAGCTTCTTTTATCCAAAGAGAGAAAAAAATGTCCACTTCCACTCCCCGCCCCTTTTCTTTATCCTCTAATTCCTGGTCCCAATGCATTCATGTATTCCTTCTCTGCATTCCAAGCAGGCTCTCGTCTTCATCCCTGCTGTACTTTTCACGCCAGATTCAGACTTGGAGAGCCCCTACAGCCTCCAAAAGAGAGTCAGTGGTGGCTTTGCCCGTCTTTGCTTGCCCATGGTCCTCATCCCCCATTTTTCCCTTCTTTTCCTGTTCCAGCATTTGGAGATTGCAGTGTATGTGTTTGTGGCCCAATCTGGCTTCTGGCTTGTTGTCGAGAGTCAGTGGAGAGTTCTGGGAGAGATTTGGACAACGTCTCACAACAGTAACAATGTCTCAGTGTCTGGATCTGCGTGTCCAGAGATGCCACATCCAAAGTGTCCTCGCTCTCCAAAGAGCAGTAGATCTGATCCCTCTCCTAGTGCTGGCAGCTGTGTGTATGTGTGTGTCTGTGTGTGTGTGTGTGTGTGTGTGTGGATACTGTCCGACCATTGGCTTTGAGTTCTATCTCAAGCAGTAGGAGATCTGTGCCATCTCTGTGAGCCTTCTGATCCAACAGACTCGCAGTGTGGATCTGAGTCTGAGTAGGGCTACTTCAAAGATTAACAAGCACAGATGACCGCATGGATGTCGATGATTCTTGTTGCAACATTTCTGAAAGGTTTTTTAAATCAGATTTAGCGGTTTTATAACATTTGGACAAATTAAAGTAAAGGCAAGGTGTGAAATTTATGGTAACTGTTGATATAATTTACAGTTCATGTAATTTCTTAACTCTTCCGATGCTAAGTCATTGGTATTGTGCTGTCTAAAAATGTATAAAAACATTGCAGAAACCATGCCTTCTTAATTCTGAATTCTACATTATTTTCATTTAAGTTTGAAGGAAACATCAAAGTTTAGATGATGAAACATCATTCAACTGGTAAGTGTTTCTCATGGGTATATGTAAGCGATTTTCAACATTTCCAGGCAGGGGGTAGTTAGTGACTTTAGAGCTATCCGAATCCAGAATGTCTGTTTTTCTCTAATGACTGCATGGCAAGACAATCCCAGACAAAAATATTTGACAAGCACAGAAGTTGTGTGGGGATTTCATTGCAGTACAAATTCACATGTCTGAGTTCTTGATCTTTTTTTTTCTTCACTGACAGACCTCAAAGTTGCACATAATGGTAATTTGCATCAGAAAAGAAGCATTTAATGTATTAAAAATGGACACAATACCAAAGTGCTATAAATTTAGTATCCTTGTACTGTTTTTTTTGACTACCTGTCAAAAAGCTCACTTTTGTCATGATGATTGCACCAGCACTGATGCTGACACTCTGTGTAGATCTAGTTTGAATAGTAATAATAATAATAATAATAATAATAATAA
Organism: Danio albolineatus; assembly: GCA_903798035.1. NCBI lineage: Eukaryota > Metazoa > Chordata > Actinopteri > Cypriniformes > Danionidae > Danio > Danio albolineatus. Next base: position 1,135,705 of record CAIGQQ010038251.1, read on the forward strand.
TAATAATAATAATAATAGCCATTTTGCGCCAGATCACACACCACACACCAGCTGATTGGTGGAGGGGAGACAGAGTGATGAAGTCAATTATGATATGGGAATGGTTAGGAGGCCATGATGAACAGAAGCCAACAGGCAGATCTGTCCAGAATGCCCGGGTTAAACCCCAACTCTTTTACAAAGAGCATCCTGGGATTTTTAACCACAGAGAGTCGGGACCTCGGTTTAACGTCTCATCCGAAAGATGGATCAAAGTTATAGCTAAACTTTGCATGAAAGTGGATCTCATGGGCCATATTTCAGGATCCCACATATTTGACTGAGCATGTGAATGATCATGTGAGACCATGATTCCGGGTTCATAGGATTATAAACTCAGATTTCCATCTTCATCTGAAAGCATATATTTAATCACAGTGGAAGTATGGAGATTTAGCTTTTACAGACATCCCCCTAAGAAACAATTGCCAGCTTTTGTTAGATTTACAGAATAATACAATTTACAGAATTAAGCAGAGAATTATGTTTTACCATTGACTGCAAACGGCAGAACATGCAGCAGTACCACTTTTGAGTGCAGTGCTCACAATTTAATCATAGCTTCTGAATTTTAATACTTTCATTAATCAATTTCAGGACTTTTTATGGACTTAAAATTGATTGACCTGATTTTGAGACCATTTAAGCAGGGGAGCATTTCAAACCACATACAATGGCTGCTGTTTGTGCAATGTGACATTGGAAAAGTGTTTAAAACACTTTCAGGCAGTCTGAGTGCACCCAGTAGCTTTTTGACTGGCAGTGTAACTGCTAATCCTGAATCAAAGCCTTTTGTTAACACGTCTGTGAGGAGTCTAAACAGCTACTGTTTATAATCCTGGATTGCAGCTATAGTGCAATTTCTGCTGTTACCTCGCTCATGTACAGCACACTGGGCCCTGAGGATTCGTAAAGGCATGCATTTTGTTCTTCTGTTCTTCCATGTCTTTCAAACTCGCTCTCCTCTGTTTTCTTCATCATCTTTGTCCTTCCCGGATCTCAATGCATCTTGTCTTTGCCTGTCTTTCTCTGCTGGCGGTAGATGATATAGCGCAGTAGGCTAGCTGTGATCTTAATGCAGAATACTGGACGTCCATCCCTCTTGCAGTCGCCGAACAGCAGGCGAGGACCATCTCACTCTTCATCTCTCGCTGTGTCCCTCTTTCACTCCCTCTGCAGTTGCCATCCAAGTGTCTTCTCATATCTGTCTCCTTTTTACCCATCAGCCCACTAGATATTCACCAGAGAGTGACCTTTTAAAGAGACAGTTCACCCCAAAAATTCTAATTCTGATTATTTTCTCACTCTGATTTGTTTTTAAGTAGAACACAAGGGCAGACGATACCTGTTTACACTCCTCTTTGTATAAGGTACACTTCTGAAAAGGCTAAACTGACTGCATAGATAGTACAATATGAACTTTTTCAATGCTAAACATGCAATGCACTGTAGTGTTTCGCTCAAATGGACACAAGAGGCAGTAAAGCAATGAAATCCTTTTTTCTTTTTCATGCCATTTATATTACGAGACAGACTATCAAATTAATGAAGACTTACTTCAACATGATACCTTGGACAGTATTACCTTAACACACTTGCATTCATTAGCACTTCTAAGTGCTCCAGTGAAAGTAATGTGAGAAAATAATCTGAACAAAATCTGAACACAAGTGATTGTGTCTCCAAAACGCAAGTTAATTATGTTAATATCTCGTGAAAACAGGGTCTGAGAAAACTGAGCAAGACATTTCACTTTGAAACTATCACAATGCATTCTGGAAGCAATGTAGGACACGTTTTGTAAAGATGCTGTCAGTGCAACGGCAGCTGGACTATTTTATGGTTTGTTTACAAACAAATCAATATGTTGTGCGAACATTCTTCAAAATATCATCTTCTATGTCCCAAAAAATGCACAGTAGGTTTAAATGATTTTCATTTCTGAGTGAACTATCCCTGTAAACCTTTTCCTCTTTGTTCTTTATTGCATCCACTTCCTCTTAAATCTCTGCAATGTCACCCTTTCCCCCTTAATTTTCTCTCACATTTTTTTTTCTCCACCTATCTCTCCATTCGGCTCACTCAATCTCTCCTTTGGCAGATCTCTATCTTTATCACGCTCCTAATAAATCTCTCTCTCTCTCTCTCGTTTCTTTTTCCCTCAGTCTGTCTATCTTTCTTTGTCAGTGGTAGTAGGATTTAGCTAGGTGATCTGTATTGATCAGTGAAGCATTGGGGTTATGCTGCTCTGGCAGACAGGTGCTCTGCTATGCCCTGCTCTCTTGCTCACTTCCAGCCCATTTCCACTGACATGACAACAGACTGAATATTGGCCTTAGAGTCACTTTCTGTGGTGGCTAAAACAAAACATTTCATTCAGTTTGTACATCTGCATTTAATCTGTATCCTTCTGCTCGACCTTCTCATAATTTGATTCAAACTTGTATTTCCAGTAGGGTAGGTGGGTGGCTAACAAAGATGCTAAAGACCACAGTATGTCTCTAGTGCCGACCATGAAAGTGAGGTTTACTTGCACAGCTCTTACTGGCTCTTTTACACCCACATCCCTAAGCCTCACTCTAATCTGGGTCACAGCACCAATATAACCACTTTGGTTCTGCTCACTCCATTCAAAGGTGAATTTGAACTCCCTTCTGATATGGGAGACTGGAGGCTTAAGGACACTGAAGCCTAAGTCTAATGTCAATAACCAGTATATATCTCAAGCTCAGGGAAGGGAAGTTTATCAGAACAGCTGTCCACTGTTACACATAACCCAATTTGGGTCATGGCACTAATGTAGGTAAGGGGCTAAAATTGATGCTAAAGATCACAGCTTCTAATATATGTCACTAATGCACCTCTTATAACTAGATTTACTTGCACAGCTCTTACTAGCTGGCCTCTTTTACACCCAAACCCCCAAGCATCAATCTAATCTGGGTCACGGCACCAGTGTAAACTCTTCAGTCCTACTTACTTTGTTCAAAAGGGGATTTTTAGCTGTTAGTTATTGCATTGGTTATATAGAAAATATGAGCTAGGCAACATGACAGTTGCCAAAGTGAGATATGAGCTATATATAGGAGATATATGTTGTAAGTACATATAGGGCTAATCTGTGGATATAAAGAAGCAATACAGGAGATCTATGTAGCTTGTATATGCACATTTATGCACCTAAGTTTTGCCTATATGTAGCATATATACACACATATGCAGCATATATATTATCATATATGTGCAGATATACTGCATATAGGATTCATATATGCACATATATCCTCATATAGGTTCTTTCCATGTGGGTATTCTCATCCGGGTCATGGCACCAACATCACTCTTGCAGTTCCAATTGCCCTGCTCAGAAATGAATCCCAACCAGCATTTCTAGCATTATAGTGGATGGCTAACAAACATGATACTGTAAAGACCTTTAGTGTCAGTCAGTAGTACGCCTTGTGTCCAGTGTTTACTTACTAGTTGGACTCTGTTACATTCCCCTCCTAATCCTTACTCCCTTCTGGGTCACAGTATCAGTGTAAGCCATGTGGTTTGACTTGCCCTGCTCCGTTTTTGCCAGAAACTCAGACTAGCTCTCTCAAACTAGCTTGTGTCCATTACATAGGCACATATGGTTTTAGCTACTATTAAATAGGGATAATTATGTTTTATTAATGTAACAGTTTTAAACCATTCACTCTAATTCGTGAAAAGGATCAACCATATTAGGGCTGATTTAAAGCAATGATATAATTCTTGAATTCAACCAACATTAGTAGAAAGACAATTTTACCACAAACTGAGCATAAGTAATCAACTGGGGTGTTTTTTACTAGCAACTATGTTCAGATAACAGAAGTTTTGAAATAAATAATCACATTATATTAAATTTATAAGTACTGTAACCAGACCAACAAACAATCCATAAGTTATGATAAACATAAATGACTTTACTTTAAAAATGAATGACATTAAGAAATCACTTTGTGTGAATTCTAAACCAAACTGACTGGTTCATTAAAAAGAATCATTCGTTCATTGTTCTGGTTCCCTCCAGTAACTCAATGGTAACCATTGTGCTAACAGCTCAATGAAGAGGAAGTTATCGGTGATTGCGAATAAAGACATTTAAATCTGTTACTCACAAAAAAGCTTTTCATGATGGGGTGAATTCCATTTGCTATCAATTGCAACCACGATGATTATTATCACATGAGAAACAGACACCTCATGAGCGCTGCAGCCCTCCGAGTCCTATTAAATGCATTTTCATGAAGTGCTAGCTTAAAAGCCACCATAGTCCTCATAATTATTAAACAAACCAGCGCATTTTATCAGGCACAGGTGCACAAATGTGTGATAATGTGTCGGATGCACACTCTCAGTGAACTCATCACAACTGAATTATGAATCATTGACCGCACAGTGAACCATCAACGCCTGCGATATGTCCACAAGGTCATACACCTGAGCTCCAAACAGAGAGCTGACATTCCTCAGTTCTCACCCTAAATAATTTCTTTACCTATTTACCTATTTTTTTATGCACTAAATAGTAGAAAAGATCAATAGTCACGAACATTTTTTAATCAAAATAAGTAACGAAGGTGGCAGAGAGGAAACTTAAAAGTTCTTAATTTTGAATTTAATAAATGACTAAACATGTTTCATTGTAAAATCTTACTTTACCTGAATCTTACTGCTGGAAGTAGCCATCAGAAGATGGATACACTGTGGTCATAAAGGAATGGACATGGTCAACATTGACATGCTCAATTAGTACTAATGGTACTATACAAATTCTGACCCTACCATGTGAATGTCACAGCAGAAATTGAGACTCATCAGACCAAGCAACGCTTTTCCAATCTTCTACTTTCTAATTTTGGTGAGCCTGTATGAACTGTAGCATCAGTTTCCTGTTCTTAGCTGCTGTAGCCATCCACCTCAAGGTTTGACATGTTGTGCATTCAGAGATGCTCTTCTGCATACTTCTGTTTTAACGAGTGGTTATTTGAGTAACTGTTGCATTTCTATCAGCTCGAACCAGTCTAGCTTCTCCTCTGACCTCTGGCATCAACAAGGTATTTGCGCCAAAAAAAAAAAAACTGTCCCTCACTGGTTATTTCCTCTTTTTAAGATCATTCTCTGTAAATCCTAGTGATGGTTGTGCGTGAAAATCCCAGTAGATCAGCAGTTTCTGAAATACTCACATCAGCTGGTCTCGAACCAACAACCATGCCACGTTCAAAGTCACTTCAATCCCATTTCTTCCCAATGCATTGAGTTGCTGCCATGTGATTGGCTGATTAGAAATTTGCATTAATAAGCAGTTGAACAGGTGTACCTAATAAAGTGGCGGGTGAGTGTAACAATTTTTAGCTGTTATGTTTCTCGTATAAAAACAAACCTTATTTATTATAAATAACCAAATGCCAAATAAAAATAACTGTTGGCAAGTATTTATGGAAAGTCAGTCGCCAACTGGTGGGTAAAATCATTTATATGAACTTCCCTTGCTTTAGGGGACTGTAAAATTGAGAAATAAGTGGGAAAAATGAGTCAAGAGCCCTGTCTGAAGATGAGGGGTAATGAAAATGGGTGTGAAAACGAGAATTTGACTGTCTGGCTACAAGTACATTAAACAAATTCATTGACTAATCAAAGAAATGAGAGCAAAAAATTAATAAAGTTAATAAATGTATTTATCTGTTTGCTTAGATTTTTAAGCAATGACAACATATATTAAAACCATTGTAAATTTGATTAGTTACTGTAGTAGTGGCAGTATAACAGCCTGATTTAGCAAAAGAGTTCCATGGCAAGTAATACAGAAACATGCCTGTTAAATTTTCCTCATGAATTCACCCCCATGCCTTCCTAAATTCCTTCTTTTGTGCTCCAGAGAAGTCATTAATACAGGCCTGAAGCAACATGGATGCACTAATTTGTTATTTTTGTAGAACTACATTTAAATGCAGTTGTAGTACAAGGCTGTCATAATAAAAAAGTCAGTGCTGCATTAGTATCAAACAGAGCTATGTATGATGTTGGTAGGTGATTACACTATCCTGGATCTGCATGGTTCTGTTCATCTGCCAGAAAATCTCAGTGGTGTCCAGCACTGCTAGCCAGTTCTGCTGTGACTGTGTGTTTGGCCACAGGAAGGAAAGAGAGCTGGCTAATTCAGAAACAGACCTGCGAGCTGGCCCTTCTTCCTCACGCTGTTCATCAAACATGAGGCACTAAAGCCCGAGCTTTCCTTTTACGTCTCTATTAACGCCAGTGACTGGAATCAGAGCCAAACGACAAACATACGCAAACAAGCAAACAAACCCTGGGTGAGACAGTTTTATGGTGTAAAACATTAGGGCGAGTTTATTTATGTGCACATGACCGTCTGCGAGACACATTGTGTCCGCGTCAACCTCGTCCTGTCCCGCAGTGCGGTTTTACAGTCTTTAGAAGTCTTCACAAAACGCCACCATTTCAAAAAAAGTACTGACAGATTTACCAACCATCCATCCGTGAGCGATTCCATTCAGCCCAGCAGGACAAATAATCCCAACAGCCACGCAGGCAGTCCAAGGACACCGCGGCTCCGTCTCTCCGGTTTTGATTTATTGGCTTTGCCGCCGGAGAGATGCGATCGGAGCGTATCTGTGCTGGACCGAGGGAGCCCGGTCTTAATCAACAGAGCCTCACAGATGTACAGAGATGATTAGGCAGTCCAACAACCCGCTGAGACTCAATGGTCAATGCCGGGCACGGATAGGAGATCTCTGTAAGTGCGCTAAGAGGAAGCTGAGATAGCAAGCTGAGCGCATGCAACAGCAAATTTGAGGTGGATGTTTATTTTAGCAGATGATCCGAGATCAGCCTTGGGGGGTAACATCAGCGTGCGTAAGCTGATGTTACTTGTGTTTGTAAGTAGCAAGTTCCTTCTGCTCGATGGTGGGATGGTGTGGACTAGTGGTAAAAGATAATCACACAGCTGTTGGTTGGAGCCCCTCAAGGGTCGATCTATAAGTGCTGTTGTGCCTGGGGCAAAGCACTTAACCTCATGTAGCTCTAGATAGACTGTCCATATTATAAGTGCACCATGAGACAGCGTGAGAGCAGAAATGTAACAAAATAGGGTTTATAAAAAATTGATTGATAAAAAGTGATTTCTAGGCTACTACATAAATCATAAAAGTTTTTTTGGGAGAATCACATGCTCTAGACCTCCTACCTGTTACCCTAAAACCAGATTTATGCCACACTGATTTATTTTTGGTAAGAGCCAAAAAAAAAACAAACAAAAAAAAACACATCAATCATTCCGGCATATTCCGAGCAGCGACCTTCTTGCTGTGAGGCGATAGTGCTATCCACTGAGCCACCTTATCATCCTCTTCATACATTTCCTACCATTCATTCATTCATTCATTTTCTTTTCGGCTTAGTCCCTTTATTAATCCGGGGTCGCCAGAGCGGAATGAACCGCCAACTTATCCGGCATTTGTTTTACGCAGCGGATGCCCTTCCAGCCACAACCCATCTCTGGGAAACATTTCCTACCATACATACATTAAAACATTTTATTAGTAGTAGTAGTAGTAGTAATGTGCATTAAGCTCAATATTTCTATTTTTATGGACCCTCAGATTTTATATGTTCAAATAGTTGCTGTAAACCTGGCTGTGTTCTTACAAATCATACATCTTTCAGATTTTGTAAATGACCCAGGGTCACATTTTTCATCAAATTTAAATCCAAATCCTTATTTGTTTACAGCAGAGGCCAAACTAATAAACTTATTTATATACTTTGTATCCTAAAATCAGTAATAACACACGTTCCACCATAGTGGTGAGCATTTCTCAAAAACACTATCTGCTTGTCTACAGTCTCTGGAGTTGCTGAATCACATACATCAATGTTTTAACAATTTATAAAAACTTAATCAATTTCTGGCCATCAGATATTAGGCATGGTTATATATTTATATATATATATATATATATATATATATATATTAGGGCTGTCCAAAAATTAATCGTGATTAATCACATCCAAAATAAAAGTTTGTTTTGACATAATATGTGTGTGTGTTATATATATATTTATTATGTATATGTGATAAACACATTCATAGAAGCCAAAACTATATATAAAAAAGTTACATCAAAGTAGTTACATCATATTCAAATGTAAAATTTGTATATATTTGTATATATTTTTTATATGTCTAAATATAAACCAACATTTTATCAAGTATATGCATGTGTGTATTTATATATTCATAATAAAATATACACAGTACACACACAAATATAATGTTAAACTTTTATTTTGGATGTGATTAATCACGATAAATTTTTGGACAGCCCTAATATATATATATATATAATGCGATCATGATTTTTAAGAGTAGTACATCACTTTGTAAATGGTTATTATTACCATTTGTTTGATAGAGTTCTTGGACCCAGAAGACGCTTTGCATGACGTCACACGTGACAAGCGGTTTAGCCAACTATATTATCAAATTTCAGAATTTATCGCATCCATATTTCCATTGAACACTTGCAAGCAGCTTTGCTAACCAGGCAGAATTTTTTAAAAAGTGTCTGGCTGCAGATTGAGTGCACATGCACTGTCAGACAGAATGTCTACACCTAAACCCGCCCTTAACCTACCCCTCACAGCCGCATCACCTATTCTATTGAGTGCATGTGTCTGAGAGTGCATGTGTGAATCTGCAGCCAGACACTAATGGAATTTTTACCATCAGCTGGGAAAAGTTTAGCTGAGAGTACGCTTCTATCAGTATTGGATTATGAAGAAACTTTACATGCATTCATCTCTGAAAGTTTTAAAAATTTTGGATATTGATTATCATAGTGCCTTATCATAGGTTTGTCACTGGTTCAAGCGCACGCACACATCACTGTAATTTATATAAAATGACAGAACAGACCTCATTACAGTTAAGAAGAAAACAATATGTGTTAGCTTTTATTTTAATTTTTTTATTTAGTTGGTAAATTACCACAGTATATATCTAGTTTGTTGGTGTACTGCTCAAATACCTATAATCTCAGATCAGCAGGTCGATCTGCATTCTCAACGTATACTCCATATGTATAGAATGAGCTTCAAGATAAACTCCATATGAAATCTTTACCACCTATTGCTATATTTAAAAAATATTGTAAAGTATGTCAATTTAGAACAGTGCACATGTTTCAATAATTGATTATGATTTATATTATTTTATGTGTGTCAATGTGTTGTGATATGTATTTTTTATTTTTTATTTTTAACTCTGTCCTATGCTGCCTGTCTCGACCAGGACTCCCTGGTAGAAGAGATATTGTATCTTAATGGGACATTCCTGGTAAATAAGTAAATAAAGAAAATGAAGAAAAATATATTATATTTATATTTGTTTTCAAGTCACATGACCCTTCAGAAATTATTCTAGTATGCTGAGAGTGAATGTCTTTGCTGTCACTTTTGAACAGTCACTAGATGTTTTAAATAAATGCATTATAAAAACAAAATTTATTTAAAGGAGCAATTCTCTCTACCAACAAACTATGACTTTGGCCTCAAAAATCTTGTAGTTTGTGGTTTATTAATAGTTATTAAGGTACATGGATTTAGGTATGGGTAGGATTAGGAATACAGAATAGGAATATAAAGCCGGCAGCTAGCTCTCACAACTCTCACTGAAGCTAAGCCCGGTCAGTACCTAGATGTTAGCTAATGACTAGGTTGCTGCCGGAAGTGGTGTTAGTGAGTCCAGCAGTGGGCGCTAAACCTGCGGTCTCTGTGGGTCCTAATGCCCCTAATATATTGATGGGGACATACTGCACAGTGAGCGCAGTTTTTTGGATGAGACGTTAAAGAGAAGTGTGACCCTGTGGTTGATAAAAATGCCAGGATGTTCTTCAAAAAAGAGTAGGGGTTTAGCCATCATGGTCACCTAACCATCCCATATGATAATTGGCTTCATCACTCTATCTCCCCTCCACCAATCAGCAGGTGTGTGGTGTGCAGTCTGGCACAGTATGCTGCACACTGGTGGTAGAAGAGGAGATTCCCTAAAAAATGTGTCCAGAAAAGCGCTTTATAAATGTAAGGAATTATTATTAAAGCCAATATATTAATAATACACAGGAAATAGGCCACTGCTAAGAACTAAAAACACTACTAAAAACAATTAGTAAAAAATAAAGTGCTACCAAAAATCTTTTCAGCAGTGATCATTCATTCTATATTATTATACTAACCATTATTAATGTTTCTGAATGTACACACATTGATCGAAGCAACTCAGATCTGGTCAGATAATTGCACATTGTGTGGAATATGCACATTGACACTCTGAAATCTCCATCGGAAAAATTACATCCTTTATAGTCTTGGCATTAGCAGCACTCAATTTTAAAGCCTTCAACATAGGTAGCATTTAAAATCAGTCAACCTTTTAAGCCGCTAACAGTTGTCCTTTTTAACAATAACAGATAAAGATGAAAGAAACAACTACAAAAGATAAAAAAACATGCTTAAAACGAGCTATGCCGCTTTTCAAAGTTTTCTGAACATAAAGCAGCAACTCACGCCTGGGTCAAGTGCTAATCCGACAAGAGGGAGAGAGAAAAAAAGAGAAAAGAGTAATATTTCACCATGTTGCATCACTGGATCAGTCCTTTCAGCTGTCAAAATCTGCACCAGCAAACACTAAATGCAACAATCAGTCTCTTTCAAGCTCCTACAGATAGCATGGTATGTTTGATGGGGATTGAACTGAAAGATGAAACGCTGAGCCCAATGTCTGCCGCTGTAGGATTTGACATTCTGGACATGGCTCTCCCATCAGGCACTGCTGGATGTTTGTATCGGAAAGACAGAAAGGGATTAAAGAGAAGGACAGCGTATGTGTATTTACCCGTTCCTAGTTCGATGTGCTCCAAAGAAGTGTGCTGGTTCTGATGAACCCACTCGCCGTTGCATTTAAAGAAGATCTGGAGTGCAGGTCTGGCACGGCAGCGGAGCTTGATGGGGTTGCTTTTGACGATATATGCATCATCGGGCTCCTGCAGGAAGTGAGGAAGCGTTCCAGACATCGCCGACTGACCATCACGTGACCCTGCAAAAAATACATAAATAAATAAAAAAATCTGAAAAATTCTGTTTTTGTGCCTAGGCCTATTATATTTTCATTATATACACTATGAATAAATTTATGGTGAAACAAAGAAATTCCCACATAAAAAAATGGCTAAAAGGAAACAGCAGTTTCAACAAACATGAAACATGAAGGGTCATGCCGGGCAATTCAGAGAATTGTAATTTCAAACATTTATTCACTGCATATTGTAAGGAAACAATGTAAACCAGTTAACATTTTTTCCTATTAAACATCCCAGGTCACACTTCATTTTGATGGTTCGTTTGTTGAATTTAAGTTACATTGCATCTACATGCCAACTAATTCTCATTAGATTATTAGTAAACTGTTAGGTTGGGGTTAGGGTTGGGGTTAGTTGACTTGTACTTGCATAGTTTCCTATAGTCAGTTAAATGTCTGTGGAATGTCTGTATTAACAGATATTAAGCAGGCAGTCTACCGATACTCAAATGGACCATCAAAATAAAGTGTTACCAAATCACATAATTCATTCATTCATTGCTTACTTTCATTCTTTCTTTCTTTCTTTCTGTTTTTTAGAATTCTGTTTACAATTTATGGAGCTCAAGGGGCCCTATTTTTGTAAATGCAACATTATTATCTATATGCAAGACACAGTTATTCAGTAAAGTATAGCAAAGATACAGCTGCCAATACTTGGGTATTCTTTCAGCTTGTCTCTATTTCAGAGGTCACCACAGAGGAATGAACTAGTGACAACTAGTGTTGGGAAACACTCAGACACACTCATTCACGCACTCATACACTACGGACAACTTAGTTTATTCAATTCACCTATACCGCATGTCTTTAGGCTGTGTGGGGAAACCGGAGCACCCAGATGAAACCCACGCCAACATGGGGAGAACATTTAAACTCCACACAGAAGTGCACTCTGGCCCAGCCAGGACTCCAACTGGCCCAGCCAGTGACCTTTTTTGCCGTGAGATGACAGTGCTAACCACTGAGTCACTGTGCCGCCCTTATGAATCATTTTTGATAAGTGTACAACAATAATTTATATTTTTACATTTATGTGAGTGGTAGGTTTAAGGTTGGGGTAAAGGTAGACATTAATAAAACAAAATATAATGAGTATAAAACAAACAATATAAATAATTTTCATTTACTTCCAGCCAGAGGTGTGTCCCTTCATGCAACAACCCAGTTATACAGTATAGATGCAAAAGATCTGAAATGACTCTCAGTCTTTTGATGGACCTGTTCATTGTTTAGGTAAGATTAGAGCCTGGTTGGCAATATTAATTAGACTGTGCTGTCTTTGCATTCTCGTTTGCTGCTAAGGAAATTAGAGGATGATGATAAGTGCATCAGATCGTGTCAAAAAGTTGAGTGCAATAATGAATTTGGCTTTAGTTTTAGATAAACAGCTCACTACTGTTCATCATGCACTGATTATTGTAATTCTTTATATAGATATTTCACAGTGTGTACTGTTACAGTGGGTACTTTATAGGTATTGCACATGGTAAATTATCTCTTCTTTAATTAGTGTAAAATGCTGCAACAAGACATTTAGCTTTCTCACACATTGGATGGATGGATGGATGGATGGATGGATGGATGGATGGATGGATGAATGGATGGATGGATGGATGGATGGATGGATGGATGGATGGATGGATG
>CAIGQQ010038251.1:1166309-1193867 GCA_903798035.1 Danio albolineatus
ACACACACACACACACACACACACACACACACACACACACACACACAGCCAAAGACTGTTTAATAGACAGTAGCATGGAGAAAGAGACAGAGAGAGAGAGTCTGTGTGTGTGTGTGTGTGCGTGTGTGTGTGTGTGTGTGTGTGTGTGTGTGTGTATGTGTGTAGGTGTGCGTGTGTGTGTGTGTGTGAGAGAGAGAGAGACGTGCAGTCTCCAGACAGAGCTGATCATAAATATCACGACTTAGAATAAAGCAGCTGCTAGTACATAAATTTACAAAGCAGAACTGTAATTACAGAACTACTCAAAATTCAAATGCAGGGCCACAGTCGTTAGCTAATTAGTACAAACAAAACATCCTTAAGTAACAGTGACATTTCGGGAAAGGTTAGGAAGTGTCGCTATTGTGTTTGTACTTCCGTTTGGCTGAATATAATTAAAAGGGCCGCCTCAGATGGTGGAATTAACACGACAGTGTAGTTATGTCAAATTTTGCTCACTTCTGATGTTGTTCCCTGTGATGCAGTTTAAATATTCTTACTGACTCTTAATGGGCATTATTAATATGCCGTCCACACACTGGAAAATATCATCTAACCAAAACGAGTCTATCAAAAATATAGATTAGATTTTTTTCATATGCAAATGTAACAATATTCTTTAAAAAAGTATCTTGAAGTTTAAAAAAAAGTAAATAATCTTAAAACGCAGATGAAAGCGCAGATGTTTTAGCTCTTTTCTCAGTGTTCATGAGTCAGAAAGCAAAATCACATTTTTATATGCCCAATTAAACGTTGATTAAGCTCAGCTGTTAACAATGAGGGGCAATTGTCAAATCAGTCCAAGCAACTTCATTTTATGAGAAACATACAAGATTCCTCTCTTCATTTAATCCAGAGGGAAGTTTTTGTCTTACAAACATCTCCTCTTTGTTCTGTTTTAAGATATTTAGCATTTTTTGCAATAAAAAAAGGGTAAAACTTTATTTTAAGGTGTCTTTCTTACACGTTTTATTCATTCATTCCTTCCTTCATTCATTCATTTTCCTTTGGTCCCTTATTTATCAGTGGTTGCCACAGCGGAATAAACCGCCAACTATTCCGGTATATGTTTACGCATCGAATGCCCTTCCAGCTGCAACCGAGTACTGGGAAACATCCATGCACTCTCACATTCTCACAAGCACTGACACACTATGGCCAATTTATTTAATCCAATTGACTTACTGTACAGTATAGTGCATGGCTTTGCACTGTGGGGGAAACCGGAGCACCCAGAGGAAACCCATGCAAATGGGGAGAACTTGCAAAATCACATCGAAATGCCAACTGACCCAGTCTGGACTCGAACCAGCGAACTTCTTGATGTCAGGCGACAGTGCTAACAACTGAGCCTATAGACGTTCCATCTACAGTACTTACCATTGCAATAGCAATCAATTATGCATAATCAAATGCAACTAACCTTAAACCTAACCAGAATTTTAACCCTAACCATATGGTAAGTACAATATATGTAATTATTTATATTACTCAGTAGTTAAATGAATAGTTACACTCTAACAAATAAATTGTAATCTATAGAAGGATCTGAATATATTTTCTAGTGTGCTAATACTTTTGTGTTTTTTTCACCTTAAGTTCAAGTGGCTTTTTTTGCACACAATTTCTGCCTTATCAAGATTAACCTGTAACCTGCTTGATTTGTTACATGTTAATGACTTGATTACATAATTAAGACGTTCTGTCTGTTAGTATTATTTACTACATGCTCAACATAAATTGCAATTTCAATGGTTTTTACTACCAAATCCTTCATTGAAACAGTTTGTTCAAAATGGTTCGTTTAGAAACAAAGATGAACAACGTTTTTTTTTTGTAAGAATCACTGAACCGTTGATACTTGAACCACTTGACTCAAATGACTCAAATGATTCATTTAGAATCGAAGAAAATGAACAACACTGAGTAAGAACCAGTGAATCTTTGACTCAAATGATTCATTCAGAGTCAAAAGCTGCATCCCAAATGACACACTATACGCTATGCATTTATGCACTATGTACTTATGCACTTACACACTCAACAGAGGAAGTTCAAACCGTTTCCCTGATGACGTTTGACGGTTGCCAAATTAGTGAAATAAATGATCAAAATACCAAATAATACCTTGCATGAGAATAACCGCATTCACCATCTGGAGGCGCTATAATCACTCTCGTAGGAGACTTTTGCTTTCACAATCCAAAATAAATAGTGTGCCCGATAGCTCCGCCCCTTCCATTACGTGGAATGAGTCCATCATCCGGGTAATTAAGTGCACTTATTATTTTTAGAGTTTAGAGTTTTTAGTAGGTTTACTACTTGCACTATTTATACTTCAAAATGGCGTAGAATAGTGCATATGTATGCGATTTCTAAATTGAAGCAAATATGTTTTACGTTCTATATAACTGAATAGTAATTTCATTGCTTGGTAATTACTTTTTTTCTCTAAGTAGTAATGAGAACACGCTGAATGTAAAATACAATAATAAATGCTCTTCACTTTTGAAACGATTTGTTTTAAAAGGATTGACTCATTTAGAATCGAAGAAGATGAACAACACTATGTAAGAACCAGTGAATCTTTGACTCAAATGATTCATTCAGATTCAATTGGAACAAATCTTCTGATTTGGATTTGTTTAGAACTATTTACACTAACAAAAAGCAATCAAAATGTTCAATATGTCTGATTCATTTAGAAACAAAGAAAATGAACAACTGTAATAATGTGATAATCAGTGAATCATTGACTCAAATGATTCATTCAGAATCAATTGGAGCAGATGTTCTGATTTGGATTTGTTCAGAACTATTTACATTATCAAAGTAATCAAAATGTTCAAAATATCTGATTCATTTAGAAACAAAGAAGATGAACAACTCTATGTAAGAATCAGTGAATCGTGTACTCAAATGATTCATTCAGAATCAATTGGAACAAAAGTTCTAAATCAGATTTGTTTAATTACAGTATCAAGGCAGAAAAAGATAACATTGACCATTTTTTGTATAATATATCACGTGTGATCACGCTCATGTACTGATATTTACAACTTTTGCACACATAATTCCTGCTTGATCATTTTTAACGTTGCGACTTGATTATGAAACATGTCTCCTGGCTACATCAAACGCTGGAACGAAACCACAAAGAAGTTCCAGACAGCTGAACGTGTAAAAGTTTGCTGGAATGATGGTTTAAGGAAGTCAAGAAGTACACAGAAGAAACCTTCTATCATTCTCTGAGCGCTTCAGATGGTATGAAATTCCTTTGAAAGGATTCTTGGATGTGTGGAAGAGATTTAGCGAACAGACAGCGAGGGTCCTTCCGGAGAGCTTGAGATTTTCGTCTTTGGCTTTTTATTTTTTCATCCGTCTCCAAAGAGCTTCACACTAAGTGATATTACTGAGAGTCGCTTCTTCTTCTAATCGCAGCCCCGCGGGATCAAAGTTCCTGGGAAGCCCCAGAGCTCTGTTCATATATCTCTTTTCCCTTTGAAAGAGACAGTGAATCATTGCATTGGCTGTAATACTTGTTCCGGGCATGCAAAACACATCAGAAAAGAACAGCAGCCATTGCTATGAAGTATGTAAAACATGTATATAAAGAATTGATGTTTCATAGTATTCACACTGGGGATTACTTTAGTTACGCTAGATGCTGTAACTGATTTTAACTCAAACAGAAATCTGAGGCACAAACTGTCTGGTGATCCTTGGTGACAATCATTTTGATGTTTTCTGAGCAAGCAGTTGATAAAGGAGCTCTTATGTAAACCCCATCATTCAACTCAATGCAAAACATACATAAAATAGTTTTACAGACGATGAATGAGGCTTGTTGATTTAGCAGAACTTCTTTCTCTCAGTATTATTTACAAGAATATCCAATACTGAATATACTTCACTATTCAGTCATTCATTAAAATGATTTGTTTTAAAATGGCTGATCCATTCAGAAACAAAGAAGACGAACAAATGTCTTTATGAAAGAATCAGTGAATCATTTACTCAAACGATTCACTCAGAAGAATCAAATTATAGATTGGATATTTACATTGACGATGCATAAATAAAGAACACATTGACTTTTTTGTATAATATATCACATTTCTGATCACACTCATGCACTGAAATTTACAAAACAGCATTCTTGCTTGTGTGGTATTACTTATCTACTGTAATCTGCTGCAAAACACATCCGAAAAGAACAGCAGCCATCGCTATGAAGTATGTAAAATATGTATATAAAGAATTGATGTTACCTAGTATTCACACTGGGGATTACTTTAGTTACGCTAGATGCTTTAACTGATTTTAACGCAAATAGAAAACTGAGGCACAAACTGTCTGGTGAGCCTTGGTGACAACCATTTCGATGTTTTCTGTTCAACCAGTTGATAAAGGAGCTCTTATGTAAACCCCATAATTCAACTCAATGCAAAACATACATAAAATAGTTTTACAGACGATGAATGAGGCTTGTTGATTTAGCAAAACTTCTTTCTCTCAGTATTATTTACAAAAAAATCCAATGCTGAATATTCTTCACTACTGAACCGTTCATTGAAACGATTTGTTCAAAATGACTGATTCATTTAGAAACAAAGAAGACGAACAAATGTCTTTATGAAAGAATCTGTGAATCATTTACTCAAACGATTTACTCAGAAGAATCTACATAGAATTTACATTGACAAAGCTTAAATACAGAGCGTTAACATTAACATCACTTTCTGTCCACACTCATGCACTGATATTCATAAAACAACATTCTTGCTTGTGTGATATTGCTTATCAGCTGTATATCATATTACATAAACAGATAGACAAACAACCGCTATGTTATTATTATTATTATTATTATTATTATTATTATTATTATTATTATTATTATTATTATTATTATTATTTTTATTTTTTTTTTTTTCACTTTATTAAACAAAAAACAATGAGAAATATGAGGACGGGGGGACAATTTTTCTAAAGAAATTAAAAATCGTTTATCGTACCTTAAAAATCGTACTTTATTCTTGCTTATGAACAGTTTATATCTTAATAATAGGTAAGTAATTAGCTAGTAGTAAATGATGTGATCTGTTACTTAAACACTTAATGTAAATTGCAAGCATTTGACAGACAACTTTATTCAAAGAGGTTAACAGTGCGTTCAGGTACCAGTTTTCCTAGAGATACTGTTATTCACCAAGGATGTACAATATTGTTTAAACTCTACATTGCTACAAATGTTTTAAAATAAATGCTGTTATTTTTTATTTATCAAAGGATCCTGAAAACATACAGTATATATCATTATCTGTAATATTTAATGCTCTTTAATTTGACATACCGACTCACTGCCAGAGATCTTTTGTTATTTTAGAAGTTGTTTTAGATGTTCTGCACAGTATATATTGTGTAATTACGCAAATGTTTACATACAGAAACACACCAACAGTTATGCTGTCTGTACCTCTCTAAAAATCAATAAAGCATGGATAGAGAATTAATCAAAAGAACCTGGAAAGGAGATAAGATGTAGAGAAGAGAAGAGAAGAGAAGAGAAGAGAAGAGAAGAGAAGAGAAGAGAAGAGAAGAGAAGAGAAGAGAAGAGCTTAAAGCACCAGTGGCTACCGTATTAAAAAAAGAAAAAACAAGAGTTTTCTGAGCTCCTGATGAGCCTGACAGGCACATAAATCATGAATCACACTGAGCCGTGAGACACTGGAGAAATGGAGAAGGAGAGGAGAGAAAATGACAACTGCATCCCTCGCTCCTCCAGTCTCCAAACCAACAGCTCTACAAGTTTCCCTCGCACAACCGCTTTTAGAGGGTATAGAGAGTTCAGACAACATCGGAATGAGTGTTCAGATGAAATCAAGTGCTTGGAAAAAGATTTCGAGAAAGCACCTTTACCATAAATCCCCCGAAATAACATCTTACGTCCCCACAGCATCAGTAAAAATACATGAGCTTTATAAGTTATAAATAGAGAGCAGATTTCTTGCTTCGAAAGCACTTCATGAACGCCTCTTTTTAGACTTCAAAAAGCAAGCAGCAGGAATCAACATGAATCGAAACCACACATGGTGTGCGATATGCAGCAAAGATGTCAATCTATCTATCATCTATCTATCTATCTATCTATCTATCTATCTATCTATCTATCTATCTATCTATCTATCTATCTATCTATCTATCTATCTATCTATCTATCCATCCATCCATCCATCCATCCATCCATCCATCCATCCATCCATCCATCCATCCATCCATCCAACCAACCAACCAACCAACCAACCAGGCTCCCCACATTTCTGGGGCAAAATACATCCCAGGAGCTACGTTTTTATTGCAGTTTTTGCAAATCCACCAGAAGTCACTGTGTATGCTTTTTCAGATCTCAATTTTCTATCGTGAGTGCCATTCGTGTCTGCTGTTCTTACATAAATCCACCAGAGGGTGCTGTTGATTAACTGACTGACCAACCGACCGATTCCCCCACCCTCCCCCTTTCCTTAACTCAACTAATAGTATTTTATAAAGCACCGATTGACGCAGCAACCCACTTCCATAAATCCAACAGCAGTGTTTTGAAAAGCAATCTAGAAAAAGAAAAGCCCCCCTTACCACATTTTCAGATTTTATCACATTCTCACCCTATTATTTACTTGTTTACTTTATTTTCTGGATTCTGTTTTTGTCTGACCTGCTTTCTGGAATTGTTCTTCATCGGACTCGAACCCAGTCATTGCAGTCAACTCCACTCTGCATCTCAAATCCACCAATGTACGTGTTGAGCTACCGGACAAACTGTTAACAGCGGAGAAGCCATCTACGCGCAGGTAAGCGGTCTGCTGGTAAGTGAGTAAAGTAACGGCATCATACCACTCTGTAGCGTTCATTTTAAAGAAGAAATGCAGCCATATGTAGCTTTGGCTACATTATTCACGATCTCCAGAAAAGTATATAGGGCTACGTTTTCAAATTGAGCCTATGTTGCATCCATGCATCCATCCATCAATGACAACTCCCTATCGTAATGAGTGAATCACTGACTCATTCATTTGAAATATTTGCTCAAAATGGCCGATTCACATAAATCCAGCAAGTGACTCTTTGTTGTACAGGTCAATTCATCATTGACTCAAATGATTTGCTCTTTAATGGATTAATTAAATTTTCTGATATATTGGTTAAGTGCATCTATTGCATTTCATTCATTCATTCATAGATTCACTCATTAGAATAGGAAGTTCTCATTCATTGACTACTTGAGCTCAAATGAATCAGGGGATTCGGGAAATTATAAAGAACAGTATCGTACTGTTTACCTTACTTTTAATATTAAATTTGTTTTGTGACACAAAAGAGTGGGCGCCACGGTGGCGCGTGAGTAGCACGTTCGCCTCACAGCAAGAAGGTCGCTGGTTCGATCCCCGGTTGGGGCAGGTCCCGGTTGGGCCAGTTGGCATTTCTGTGTGGAGTTTGCATGTTCTCCCCGTGGTTGCGTGGGTTTCCTCCGGGTGCTTCGGTTTCCCCCACAGTCCAAAGACATGCGGTACAGGTGAATTGGGTAAGCTAAATTGTCCATAGTGTACGTGTGTGAATGAGAATGTATGAATGTGTTTCCCAGAGATGGGTTGTGGCTGGAAGGGCATCCGCTGCGTAAAACAAATGCCGGATAAGTTGGCGGTTCATTCCGCTGTGGCGACCCCGGATTAATAAAGGGACTAAGCCGAAAAAAGAAAATGAATGAATGAATGTGACACAAAAGAGCAATACAAATATTTAAACTAAATTAACCAAATAATTTAACAATGAAATGAGTGCTGATCTATAGTGTTGTTTACAAACAGTTTGTTTGTATGTTTGTAAGTCTAAAATCATCTCATTATGTGTAAAAATAACTCTAGAATCAAATGATTTTGCATGCCAAGTCAGTGGCCATACCATGTTGCAAACATTGGAAAAAAAAAAAAAAAAAAAAAAAACCACAAAAATCGATTTGTGTTGGGACGACCTGAAGAAATTAAATTAACTTATTAGTTTTAGTAACTTATTAGTTTGCAAATTTAAGTGAATAAAAAACAAAACAATTAAGTTATCCCCCAAAAACCTCAAACATTGTGTTTTTTTCAGCTTATTTAAAATAAGTAGCTCGAGCAAACAGCAAACATAATTCTTTGAGTTAAAAAAAAAAAAAACATTATTCCATTATGGTATGAATGAAATCTGATCCTGCAATGCAAAATGCTTATTATAATATTACTTTATCTATAATAAAACTCAATTTAACTTAAATTGTTCGTTAAAAATATATAAAATCTATTTCACGTTTGTAACTGTCCTTGCATGTTGAGATTAAAATACACCAAATGTTTGCTGTTTGTTCAAAATACATATATAAAATGAGCTGAAACAATTCTTTAGTTGTTTTGAAGGAAATAGTTTTATGTTTAATCCAATTTAATTTATAAAAAAGTAATAAATTAACTTAATTCTTTCATGTTGTCACAAATTGTGTAAATTTTTACAGTGTATAAATGATGCCATATAAAAATATAAAAATCAAAGACCAATACAAGAATATTTCTGATTTCATAACCTGAATGAGATAATAAGTAATAAGCTTCAAAGCTACAGTGAATGCTTTTAGACTTTGAAAACATATCATATAGCACTTTTTTTATTTTTCAAAAGTAAAGGAATTCTCAATAATGTCAGTTCATACAGTGAATCCATAACACAACTATATTGTCAAATCACCATATCCTATAATAACCTCAAGATTGCCAGCAGGATGTCCTCCGCATGGCCCTGGTCCACCTAAAAGCACGCGACCCTTCATCCATTCATCTTCCTTACACAAAACTCTGCCTGACACGGTGGTTCTGTTGAGTTTGGCAGAGAGTCTCATTCTGTCAGTCAGTGTAATTAGCCTCTCCTCGCTCATTCAGACGCTGATCAGAGCTGAGCATGGAGACAGGTGAGGGAAACTCAGCAGGAGTGGAGGAGGAGGACCACGGCGACAAGGAAGCAAAAAGAAAAGGGGTACAAGAAGAAGAAAGAGAGTAAAGAGAGAGAGATTGATCTGAAACCCCACCGTGAGGCGCAGCAGGGGGAATCACAGCTCAAAAGAAGAGTGTGAATGTGCAGAACTCATTCCCACACGCTGAACATGCTTACACACACACATTGAATACGCTGAGAGGCAGATCATTGAAATAACCATAACAATTGACATGCAAAAAAATAACCTGGCAATGAAGTAAGGTGTTTGTAATATTTCATAAACAAATCAGTTTGTTTCCCAGTAGTCACAACAAAGTGTAATCATTTGTGTCTTACTCTGTTTGGAGGATATCAAAATATCATTTCTTTGATCAACAATTTGTATTTGTTTTTTGAACATATAGCAAATGATAACACTGTGTCAAATTTAAAATGACTAAAACACTCAAATCTGTATATGGGACCATGATGAAGAGGAATTGTACATGATACAGTACATGCAATTCTGAAGAATAGGTTAGATAATGTCATGTGTGGGATGTCATTTATTAATCTATGAACTGTATCATGCAAAAAAAAAAAAAAAAACATAAATTTGCAGAATTACAGCTGCCTTCAAAGGGCAGGCTAATACTTTAAGACTGTATAAACTAGGGACGCACAATTTTTATCAGACAGATAGATTATCAGGCATTATCAGTAAAAATAATGTCATATTTACTGCTCCAATAAAAAAATTAATAAAAAAAATATATATATCTGATGAAGTGCACTTGATAAATCAATATAATGTAACCGAGAATCATCCATTTTCCAACTTTATCAGAAGACAATGCAAAGGCTAAGCTTTTTACAGAAATACCTGTTGGCATGTTTTGGATGAAAAGTGAAATGGGATTGGTTGTTAGAAAGCAGAGCTGCTATCAATAAGAATCTCACTAATGCCTGAACATAGATTGGAAATCATTTTATGTTTTTATTTTTATTTTTAATTATGTTAAACTAAATGATTTCTGATAAATTTCAATCACCCTACATATTTTGAGGATGCACCTTTTTTTCAAGGTTGATACATTTCAGTGCATTTTATTTATGTATTTAAAATTAACAATAATAATTTTCATGAAACAGAGATTGAAATGAATATGCATTTTTTTTGGATTGCAAGAAATACTTGAATAGAAATGTATTAAATATAATGATTATTTTATTATTAGTAGTGAGTTTAATTAACAAAGACATTTATTGCGATATAACAGGGATATACAATTCAGTACAACAGGGATATACAATGCAGTATAACCTTGCTACAATTTTAAGCAGCCAATGCTCCACGTTTAGGCCATTAGCTAAAGGATAATTTGCAGCTCTAGTCTTTGGTTAGGCCTTTTATACAATAAAAAAAAAAAATGCAAATGTCCTATGAATCCTGCTAAGTTTAACGCTTTGTGCAAACACTGCACATTGCAAAAAAAAAAAAAAAACATTCAGAGATGAAGTTTATAGTCAATATACTGTGTAAAGCAGCATGAACTTTTATTATAGCTCACTTTAGATTACGTGCAGGATGCTTTTACACTCGCATGAATTTTCCAGTCAAGACGATGAAATTTGAATTAAATTTGTGTTGCACATTCTGCATCACTCGTGTCGCCCAGTTTGCATCACACAAATACTTAAATTCACATTAGATCTGGATTGCATGCTCTCGATTTGAAAAAGTAAGAAAGATTTATATCCACGGATCTTGAGTTTGACATGTTTTCTAAAAGCAACTCATAAAAACACCTTGATCATTAAGCCTAGACTACAGCTCTGCACAAGAAGTTTGGCCAGAGGAGAAATGCCCATGCCTGGTCACACCTAGTTTCTCTCGAGGCTTTTTTTCTCTTCACTTTCGTCAATTGGTGAAGTTGTGTTCTTTGGCACTGTCTCCACTGGCTTTGCTTGGTTTGGGAATTGTGGAGCTGCACATCGATGGATTTGCTCTTCAGTGTTTGGACTTTCAGCAGTGAAATTTAAACCACACTGAACTGAACTAAACTGACCTTCAACTCTGAAAACTGGACTGATACAGTTTCAATTTACTAAAAAACTTCTATGTCAAGCTGCTTTGACACAATCTACATCCTAAAAGTGCTATATAAATAAACATGAATTGTGTAAACACACCCACTGCCTGTACACTATGCACTATGGCTATGACATGCCATATCATCAAAGAATCAGGAGAGAATTATGACCGAATAGACTACTATAAAGAAATCCACTGGATAACCGGGCATTAAAAGGCTGTTGTTGCTAAATGAAGGTTGGATTTCAGATTCTCTCTCTTCCTCTTGCTCTCTAGGGATGTTTTTGAGTGTGTCCTGTGGTAAACATCTGTCTGAATTGTGAAGACGCTGCATTAACTTCATGCCTGTCTTCTGGATGTCTTAGATCCTCAGCCAAATCCCTTTCTCCCTCTCTCACTCGCAGAAAGCAAAGCAGCGAGAGAAACATTTCATGCTTACAGTAGTTTAAAGTGAATTGATGGATTTCTGTACTACAAAATGGGGATGTAGATTCATGTAGTTTCAAATGGAAACGTATTATTGTAAAAAACAACATTTATTTATGAAATAAGATATTTTATACTATAGAAGCAAAAAAAAATTATGTTGGTTTGGAAGCTTCCACACATTTGATTCAACTGTTTGAGTGTTTCATGAAGCCTCGCTCTGCCCACCACTAGCAATAACATAACCAAAACATCATGACCATGACAATGGCAATGATCAACCTCTTTGAACTCTCGTTTCAATGTATCAAAGCTAAATACAGAACAGAGGTAACATAAGGGCTTAATATATCAAACAAAAGTATCACATGACCAAGACCAAACAATGAGCAACTAGACACATGACTAGGACAACTAATGAGAATGTGACGCATGGACAAAGGAGCACATGGTGGGAAACAAATGAGGAAACAGGCAGACAAGGCTAAACTACAAAAAAAAAAAAAAGACATGACACACAAATCACACCTTACACATTCCTTAAATGTAACAAACAAACAAAACAATAAGTTGACAAAACTATAATTGACTTGGTGACTTGAGTTCATATGTAACGAAGCAAGATACATAACAAAAGCAACAAGGTGGCTAAATATATCAAACAAAAGGGATCACATGACAAGACCAGCCAATGAGCAACTAGACACATGACTAGGAAAACCAATGAGAACAAGAGGCATGGACAAAGGAGCATGTGTGCTGTGTCCAAAATTGCATACTTCCATACTATATAGTAAAAACAGTATGCGAGCTGAGTAGTATGTCCAAATTCATAGATTTCGAAAAACAGTATGTAAGAAGTATCCGGATGACCTACTATTTCCGGAGAGATTCTTAATGCACATCGAAGGGACACTACGATATCCCATGATGCACTTCGAGAGAAATCATGAACGGGACTGACTCGGGTAGGTCACTTGATGATGACAAAATGGTGGATGTAGTACGTCCAAGTTCCATTCATACTGTATAGAACATACTTTTCTAATGGTCAAGTAGTACATTTAAATTCAAATGCAGTGGTGTGTGTGTGAATGAGAATGTATGTTTCCCAGATATGGGTTGTGGCTGGAAGGGCATCCGCTGTGTAAAACAAATGCTGGATAAGTTTTCAGATCATTCCGCTGTGGCGACCCCGGATTAATAAAGGGACTAAGCCGACAAGAAAACAAATGAATGAATGAATGAATAAAATTATGGCAAAACCTATAATTAATACAAAAAATAATAATTAATAAATGTCCATACATGAAGATCTAAACTAAAATAAATAGTAACACCAATAATAACAACAACAACTTAATGTTACAAACCTTCACTGTTTCAGACTGATACCTTCTAAACAAGCACCAATGATGACAGTTTTTTATCCAGTTTTCCTAAACACTTTGTTTTGCCAGTATTACAAGCATTAGGAAACAGTCATTCAGACATAGACACATTCTGACACACTTAAAAACCCTTAAATCTAAGTCGATCAACCTCTAACATAAGAAAAGATTCTGCATATTTTCAGTATATAATTTGCAGGTATGTTTTTTTGCAATAATAGATCCATAATGACTGTTATTTTGAGCGCAATAAGCAAGCTGGCTCCATTCACTCTGCCCTTTCAGTATCTCATTCATTCATTACAAAAACTCTTATCATCCATCAGGCAGAAAGGCTTGTAATTACAGCCTTTAAGTGAGAAGGAATCAGTCCTGTCTCTCTTTTCCCTCCGCTCGCTCTTTCTTGCCTGCTTGAACCAAATGGAATCTCCTCTTCTGCTCTCGATTGCATAGCATTATTAAACGAACCTTGGAATACATTACAATCTCTCTTTCCAGTGCTCAGACAGCTTTAGGAGCAGAACAGATAAAATATACCTTAAATGTTGTCATTTTGTCATTTCATTAAAAATCTGGCAGCAGAGAGGAACTGACTTCCATAAAAAAGTTAATATCCCTCAAAAAGAACGAAAGCGGATCGTTCTGGTGAATTTATTAATATCATTATTCTCCTGTCACTGCGCATATGTGGCATATGGAAAAATGTCACTCATAAAACTTGCACCTCTTACCTACATTCTTTTTTTTTTTTGTCCAGAATCCATCACAGCCTGAGATAATCATTACAGCAAGGTGAGACGGGGCTTTTAACGACTCGTACAAAACAGAGAAATCACTAGCTGACACCCCACTGTCCTCTATAATGGAAGTTCGGTGTCTTCTGAGTTTAGTTGGGGAAGTTAGAACATGACATGTGCAAACTGGCAAAACGGTAAAAGACTGACACACAATCTGCTCGATGACAGTCGCGTAATACAGCAGCATCAATCAAACAATCTGCCCTTGCTGCCATAATTACAACCAGAGAAACCAGGAGTGTCACAGATGCCTATTCAGACAGAAATTCATTTCAGATTTGTATTTATTTTATATTAGATTAGAAAAAATCCTAAATAGTTCCTAAATAAAACAGCCGCTGGACATTAATTCTGTACAACTGTAAAGTTACGCAAAGCTGTTTATGATCATTAAGTTTATTAAGTTCACTTAAAGGTTAAAATAATTTGATTGAAATTTTCCACTGAATCACATTTATCAATTGATTAAAAATTATTACTTAAAATATTATTTATAATGGAAAAATACTATCATTTACAATAGTATGTGTCATATTATAATATAATGTATAATACCATCATATATATTAGTGATGTACATCCTTTTTTTCCATGCTTGTTGTTCACCCTAGTGTGCAATGGAAAAAAGTAAATAAAATGAAATAACAATTAGAAATAATAATAATAATAATAATAATAATAATAATAATAAATAATAATAATAAAACAAAATATGTGTTAAATATTAAATACAATCCTAAATATATATAAAAAACAATAAAAACTGTATTTAGTAATGAAAATAAATATTTACTCATTTATTTAAAATAAAATTAAAAATAATAAAGTTAATAAATAGTGAATATTTATTATATTTAAAAAATATATAAACAAAAATGTTTGTTTTTGTTTATAACAAACATATTTTTTTTTGTTTATGACAAACAAAACAAATACAAATAAAAAGTTTTTCATTTTTGTAAAAAAATATTATTTAATAATGGAAAAACATTATCATTTGCAATATTGTGTAACATATTATAATATACAGTATAATACCATCTTATATATTAGTGATGTAAATAGTGTTTTTTCCCTTGCTAGTTGTTTACCCTAGTGTGCAATGGAACAAAGTAAATAAAATACATTTTTATTTAAAATAAAATAAAATAAAATAAAAATAAAGCAAAATGTATGTGTTGAATATAAAATACAATCCTAAATATATTTTAAAAAAACAATACAAACTGTAATTAATAATAATAAATATTTACTCATTTATTTTAATAAAAATAAAACTAATAAAGTTCATAAATAGTGAAATTCTATTATAATTAAAATATAATCAAAACAAAATACAAACAAAAATCTATTTCAGTTTAGTACACAAACAAATACAAATGTAAAATTAAAAACAAATAGATTAAACCATTTATAGCCATTAGATATATGCTTTAAGTTTAGATTTTTATGCTTGAATGAACATCCTATAACATATTGAAATTGGTAAATTAAACTTTATCATTGCGAACAAACAGCTTGCTTATTCTAATAAATGCAAATGAATGATTAAATTCAAAAACAAGAATCCTAAATTGTAAATATACTGTATTCCTGTCTCTAAAATATATAAAACCTCCCTATAATAGTACTGCATAAAAACAAAGCCACAGTACCTTTCTGTGATCCGTCCCCCTAAAAGGATCTGTTTTCATCAAAACAATCTCATCTATTAGAATTAAAAGGTCACAGCAGTTGAACCACTATTACATGTAATTGTGTTTACGCAGAGAGTTATTTCCTATGATTCTGGTTGCCGCTGACCCGACTCTGAAGTTTAAATGTCAGACTCAGAGACACAGATTAGATCGCTTTAAAGCAATTCCTCAGTTTAATGGCTTCCTGTGATGGCTGGAGCTTTTCACTTGACATTTTTTGCAGACTTTCATCACGGATGTCTACGAACGACATCTGAACGACAACCACTGACAGACATATTTACGTGGTTGAAATGTCACTTGCTGAACACTCTGTTGTAGCTTTTTGAAAAAAAAAAATCACCTATCCTGCATAAAAATCTTGGATAATGCAATACAAGCATATTACATGAGACATACAAGCTGATATTTAGATTTCACATACTGTATATAAAATATGTTATATATGCAACATATGTTTTGAAACATTGTAATATATATAATTATAATAACCTAATAATCAAAAAGGGCTAACAACTCTGATTGCAACTGTACATATATTTTTTCAACCATTGTACATCAACTCCAAATCAGAGTTTGGGGTCAGCTTTATTATTTTATTCTTTTTTTATTTTTATTATTCTGTTCATCCGGGCGGCATTTATTAAATGTAAAAAAAAAGGTGTTAATTGTTAACTATTTATTGAAAAAAATAAATAATTGTTTTATTATTGTATGTAGATTCAAATGAAATTATTACTTCAATCATTATTACTTTTATTACTATTATTACTATAACCATTAATAATTCATTCATTCATTCATTCATTCATTTTCTTTTCGGCTTAGTCCCTTTATTAATCCGGGGTCGCCACAGCGGAATTAACCTGCCAACTTATCCAGTATTTGTTTTATGCAGCGGATGCCCTTCCAGCCGCAGCTGAAAACTGAAGTAATGAAGCTGAAAAATCATCTTTAAAATCACTGGAATAATTACTAAATTATATTATGAACTACTTTATATTGCAATAACATTTCACAGCTTCACAATTTTTACTGTATTTTTGGTTAAATAAATGCAGCCTAGGTGAGCAGGATACGCTTCTTTTAAAACATTTAAAAATCCTACTGACCCCAAACTTTTGAGGGGTATTGTATGTTCCAATATATTAACTATAATTGTATACATGTGTTCATACAGTATATGGTCATATATAATCATATGATACATATATATGTATGATTATATTTAACATGTTTTAACATATGTATATATTTGTATGCATTGGTTGAAAATAAAAATATGCATTAAGTAGGCATTAAAATGTATTTGTTAGTAAATCATTCAATGGATTCTTCAAAAATGATGATTAACGAAGCCATGAAACACATGGCATCTCAAGAGCGAATTACTAAATAATTATTTCGAACTGAGATTGAAAATAATAAATGCAAAAATTAAGACTTTACCCTGGACCAAAAAATCTTATGTCTTATGTTGTATGTGTATATTTGTGGGAAAATCCAAAAAGTACATAGTATGAGTCTTATTTTCTGCCAAAAATCATTAAGATTATGCTCCATGAACACATTTAGTCATATTCCTACATTCACCCATTCATTTTCCTTCAGCTTAGTCCCTTATTTATCAGCATATTCCAGTATATGTTTTATGCCGTGGATGCCCTTCCAGCTGCAACCCAGTACTGGGAAACACCAATAAACTCTCACATTTACATTCATACACTAAGGATAATTTAGTTAATTCAATTCACCTACACCCAGTGCTTAATTTGTGAATTGCGAGGTCCTGGAACAGATAGGGGTAACGGATCCGTCATGTTACCAGAGGATGGAGACGTGTCGCGGACGAAAGTGAAGAGTGGGGCACGGGGGTGTGTGTGTCGCGGACGAAAGTGAAGAGGGTTGGGGAGTTACGGAAGAAAGTGAAAGTGAACAGCGGACGGGGGAGGAGGGCGGTTGAGGAGGGGGATCAGTAATATGAGGCGTGTTCCAGTACAAATTAAGCCCTGCCTACACCGCATGTCTTTGGACTGTAGGGGAACCTGGAGCACCCAGAGGAAACCCACGCGAACACACGGAGAACATGCAAACTCTACACAGAAATGCTAGCTAGCCCAGCCGGGACTCATACCAGCAACTTTCTTGCTGTGAGGTGACAGTGTTAACCACTGAGCCACTGTGCCACCCCATATGTGTATTGATAATAACTTGTTTAGACAAATTTGAAGGTGATTTTATTAACATTTAGATTTATTTCAAACTTCAGATTCGTTCAGATATTTTTAGCTGTTTGTACAGTATATCGGCCAAATATTGTCCTTTCCTAAAACAGCACACATCAGTGGAAAATGTATTTATTCAGCTGTCAGGGTTCATATAGTCCAGGGTCAAACATTTTTAGAGAACCATGATCCTGTTTCCTAGTTTAATAGTAGAAATGCATCTCTAATATATTGTACTTATCTGCTATAGCTATTAGCATTCCAAGCTAGCATTGCGGCTTTAGCGTACTGCGTTTCACAAGACCTGACGCTAACAAAGGAAACAGATGTGTTAGTCATGATGAAAGAGGCATTCTAATGATACAAAGACATTGAAATATACGAATAAAAACACTTCAGTCAAGGACGGAGGGAAGCTAAGGGAGCGCCTCGTGACAACTGAGTCGGAAAGCTGCTCCGCTGAAAGTAATTTCAGGGAGGAAACATTCTGTATTAAATACATGAATGAGTGATAGCCTGCAGTATTTTCAGCAGAGCCGAATTCATATTCACTGAACTTCTGAACCCTGAAACACAGAGGGACACACTCAAACACGCAATGAATGAGCACCGGGCAGCAACAAATCATCGCTCATTGTCACAAAAGCATAACTTGGGTCTCACAATTTTGTGATCCCAATATTTGTCTGAGCATCTGTTTTAAGTTTACAAGCTAACATAAAAAAATGAACTATTGTTATGAATGTTAAAGACCTACCTATATAATTTCGTTAAAGCCATCAGCCTGTATTTTCTGTATTTAAGCTCATTTAATAAACACTACATCGAGATGACTATAAATTGCATTATCAGAATTGCACTCAAGACAACATAATTTTCAACCCATTTTTATTTTTACACTAACTCTATGTAGAGATGAAAGTGAAAAAGGGATGAAAATAAAATATGTACAGTTTATTGACACTAATAGTATCAAAATTGAACATTAAACATTTAAATACGGTCAGTTCATTCAGCTGTGCGACCCCTGATAAATCAGGGACTAAGCCATAAGAAAATGTATAAATGAATGAATGACATTTAATTACAGCATCGCTTATGTACATAATGCAAATAAGCTTTATTGGACACATAAAAAAATGGTTTATCTCTGTATATGCAATCAACACCCATTAGAATAATACTAAATATGATTTTTAATACAACTATCATTTGCAACTTTTCCGATAATTGTAGTACTTGTTTCAATTTTAAATACGTTTTTTATTTTAAGAAGTTCATCATGTTTTAATTCACCTTGGTTTGGTTCATAGCTAATAACTTTTGAATAAAACTAACCCTGATTATGTACTGCTATATATATTTCTGGAGTGAACCATATAGGTCCCAGGAGTTTTTTGTTTTTTTTTTGGCAGTTTTGCACTAGAGGCCGCGGTGTATGCTTTTTGACATCTCAAATTACTCTCATGAGTGCCATTCGCGCCTTCCCATCTCACGTAAATCCACCAGAGGACAATGTCGACTGACTGACCGACCGATACCTGTCTGACCCAGTGTTTCGTTTGTTTTCACCATGTGACCTTCCCTATGTGCTCCTTTGTTCCAGTTCCCACCGTTTGTTGATGTTCATTGTTTCCACCTGTGTCTCACCCCTGTGTAATCATCTCCTGTGTATTTAAGTCCCTGTTTTCAGTTAGTTCCTCGTCCGATATTTTCAGTTGTGCTTTGTTGTCACCCCATGTCATTCCTGTGTCTCCGGTGTAATCAATGTGCTTCCAAGTGCGGGTTTGTAAATAAATCTAGGTGTTCTTTGAAACTGCTGCGATCTCTTGCCTTCCTGAGTGAGTCAAGGCATTACAATACCCCCACCCACCCCCTTCCCCAAACCCAACCAATAGTGTTTTGAAAATCAATCCAGAAAAAGAGAAGCCTTCATGGCTGCTGTAGCTGTTAACAAATTGTTAATAATAAACAGTTAAACAATAAAAATACATTCAATTGCTTGTTTTATTTTTAGCATTTTGTTACTGTCTCACCTGCTTTCTGGAACCGTTCTTTGCCAGACTCAAACCCTGTCGTCATCGTCAACTCCGCTCTGTGTCTCAAATCCTTCGATGTAACAAGCCACTAGACAAACTGGCAAAAAGCCATCCACACTGAGGCATACTGACCCATAGCGTTCATTTTAAAGACGAAATGTAGTCATACGTTCCTCTGGCTACATAATTCACGATCTCCAGAAATGCATATACAGTAGGGCTACATTTTCAGAATGAGCCTTTGTTGAATAAAACATTTTGAAACAAACAAACAAAATATCTCTTTTAATTTTCAAATATACTTGGAATATATATTATTTCAAATATTTTGTTTGGAATGCTGCATGGCCACCATTGCCAGTAAACATAATTCTTATACTAAACTATTACCAAGACAAGCACCAAACCTGTCTAAAACTACAAACCTTGCATTCAAATTCCACCAAACTATTCAAAACAATCAAGTCCACATTCAAATGGAACCAAACCAGTCTAAACAAGCAAGTCACAGTCAAATTACTGGGAAATCCGGACTATTTTCCTTTTTTTTAAATGCTGTTTTGCCATCTGTGCTGCTCAGTAGATCAATTACGCTCCATTAGCCAATCACAGTGCTCCCTTTTGACCTCCACTTCAAGGTCTTCTGCCTATTATTTCTACCTGATTTCCACTGAAATGACAGACGCTTGGAATGCTTCAGGCATGATTTCACCTATTTTACCCATGTAATGGAGCTGCTCGTATCATCTCAAGTGTTCACGCTAGCTCAAAACTTATACAGGTAACACTTTAGATTACGGTACACAATTTACATAGTGAATAAGCAAATTTTGCAGCATGCTTTTCTGTAATATCAGTACAATATGTATGTGTAAGTAATAGGGATCAATAGGAAAGGTATAGGAAAACAAACAGGTAACAAGTGCCACTTTTAATTTACAGCCTGCAAATTTTATATTTACACATGCAACTACATGAAACAAGGAGACAAAGAAAGAAAGAAAGAAAGAAAGAAAGAAAGAAAGAAACAAACAAACAAACAAACAAAGAAACAAACAAACAAACAAACACCTACTTATTTTACACCCAGCTGTGAATCTGTTTTGAATGTATGCATTACAATATTGAAGTGTAATGCACCAAATCGAACTATCCACTTTTGTATCAAAGAGAATTTAATTACAACACAAAACTTGTATGCCAGTGCCAAATAGACAACTAGGTATTTACAAAAAAGTAGAAGACATTAAGCCGTTTTTGCAAGTTTTCTACACGGAAAAAGGCAGAAAAACATTATTTTATTTGTGATTATTGCACTAATCTAATATTCTGTGTTGTTACAGTGTAAATGAAACTGTCAACCTGCTGTTGGTCATAGTTACAGGGTAAATATTAAGTTTGTGGGTTGTAAAATCAAGTTTCCCCAACTTGTTCTCTTAAATTAACATATGAACACAGTAAAAAGGTTTAGGATTTTAAAAATAGAAACTGCAGGACACTTCCCCTTGTTATGTTCTTACTAACATAACAATGTTAAAGAATAATATTTATTGCTTTTTTGTGTGACTATGATTGTGTTTAGTAGTTGTGTGAATGAATTACACTGAGCACAAGCTACAGGATTCAATCTAAAAGTACAATATATATGTTGGTAATTCAATATTTAGGTGTATTAACAGTGTTTGAGTGGATGAAATACAGTGGTTTACCACAAATTTATGTTTCATTTTCTAAAGTTAAAGTTCTGGCAACCACAGCTGACCTTTTCGCTGCGTTTACACTGCAGATCTTGATGGTCAATTCTGATTTTGTGACTATCAGATTTTTTTGATGACCTGCTTATGTCATCTTTTAAAAGTAACAGCTTTAATAAGCTGGGCACTCTTTTCTCCTTTCTTGTTTTTAATCTGTTCGCAGGGTTTATTTTTATTTTATTTATTTATTTTTTGTTTTGTTTTTTTTGTTTAATCTTTTTGACTATAGTTGTTTTAGTTTACTGCAGAAAAGTTTTCACTTGGCCATCTTCTTTTAATCTAGGTCTATTTTAACCAGTAGGCATCTTAAATCTCACGTCCAAGGCTTGATTTATGCATGTGATGTATGCAACAGTTTTATAATTTTACGTCATGGATGTTGCACTCTCTCTCTCTCATTAAACATGCTTTAATACTTGTGCTACATGACACTATAAAAGCTTTTTTAGTCCTCGTGTATGATATTTAAGGTTTGGTACTTCTGAAATGAAAGCATCAGAGTTGACGTCATTCGCTAATGATCGCATTGACAGGTAAAAATCTGATCTGGCTGCTTGCACTGCAGACACGAGGGCACAGATCTGATTCATATTGGATAAATTTCCACATATGAACAAGGCCTGACTAAGTAAATCGGAATCCATGTAATTTGTTCCTGCTTACATGTACATGGGCCTTATCCGATCAGTGCCACATGGGAGAAAAAAAAAATCCAAATTGAATCACTTAAACCCTGCAGTGTAAATGCAGCCTTTGTTAAACTATGTCAATACTAGGCTAATATTTGACATTAATAATCTCACTTTAATTTTGAAATGATTAAATATATTCAATAGTAGGCTACTAAATACACTGACCTAATGGCTATTTTTCACTTTTTTTACAGTATATTTTACAGAATTTTTGTCTGTGCACTGCAAAGTACAATGTAGATAGTACTACTACTTCAATATGTTGGTGTATTGTTTTTAAGTTAATGAAATACAGTAGTTAACAGTATATTTGTTTTGTTTTTAACTGTAAAGTTCTGGCAACTGTAAGGCTGGTCTTTTTAACTACAGCGGTTCTGAACTGTAGTCCTGACGAATTACTAAAAGTTATCAGTATGATGGTAAAAAACTGTACATTCTAGTCAAACCATCCTTCTGCAATCTTATACCAAAAACGGAAATAAGGGCAGTATTAATAGCTTTAAATGTGGGAGAGCGTCGCTATTATGTGATTATGTTGTATTGCAATATGGAGCCATTAAATGTTGATGTTAAATCAAAAGTAATTGACAAATACTTGAAAATGAGATGATTTAATGACAATACTTATCTACGGTTACAACTGAATTAGTTACAAATAACTGTATGAAACAATAAAACATGAAATGATATAAACATATGATAATAATAATTGTACCCAGCTTAAATATATATTAAAGTTACCTGAGAGAGAGAGAGGGAGAGAGAGGGGGGGAGGGAGAGAGATAGAGGGAGAGCAGGACACCAGAGAAGGCCCGAGCCGGAGAAGAAAGAGCCCAGAGCTAGGTTTATCACTCTCCTTTGTACCTTCCTTGACCATGTGACCAAAGCCTAAATACTGAGACATTCAAACTGACCAATCAACATGTGACTACATCATCAAACCCCCACAGTCCACAAAGCAGTTCCTGATTTCATCACGAATTTTTGTGACCCCTTTTTGGTGAAAGACACATGTTCTGCCATATAAACAAATGCATATAATAATTTTCATCCTTACACAACCACAGCTGAAATTTTTTACTGTAAATTTGACAGATTTTTTTGTCCATATATTAATTACAATGTAGATGTTAATACTTCAACACATTGGTGTATTAACATTGCATACATTGATAAAAAACAGTAGTATATCGTTAATATGTTTAGGTTTTGTTTTTTGTTTTTTTGTTCTGGCAACTATAGCTTACCTTTTTACTATAAATTTTACTGTTATTTTTGTCTATTTCAAAGGTATAGTGTATTCTAGATGTTAATACTTCACTACATTGGTAAGTTGACCACAGCTGATATTTATTTATCATAGTTTGTAAAGATGTTTTTTAACCTATTATTACTTATTGTTGATACTTCAATAAGTTGGTGTATTAACATTGCAAAAGGCCATTAAATACGATAGTTTACCGTGAAAGTATGTTTATTTTTAATTGTGAATTTTTTACCATAAATATTTTTTTACAGTGTACTGTAAGTACACTGTTAATGCCAAAAAGGACATGCTATAAATGTAGTTTACATTTTATGTAAATTGCAGGCTGTATCCAAAGCATTGCACATATGCGTGCCAATGCACACAGACCGCCTGTTCCTTCCCTAACAACATCCTCCATTGTTTCCCCAGTCACATGTGCTGTCTTTCTCCCAAAGGCGTAACCCTCATCTCTCTTCATTAGTCTGTAATGCTCACTAATCAGAGGTTATAACCTGTCTCACCTTTCGGTTCCACTCAGCATCAGGTCCAATAAAGTGCACATTAACACGATTCGCCCTCCTCTGAATTCACCGCTCTCTACAAGTGACTTTATCTCTGGAAACACCATGAATGTACTTTCAAGAGTCATAATGCAGAGAGCAAATGAAAACATCCACAAATATTCCTTTCTTTTCACTTGTGCTCAATTAGATGGTTCCTTTAAGGATATGACACTTAAGCAGCCCATATTCAATCACTCTAATGAGGCTGTACGTGCTTGGCGTAAAAAAGTGATGAATTATAGCTACGGGCCTTAAGTGGAGAGTTTAAAAGTGTTCATTAAGCAAAAATTTCATGTTATATATATGAGCACGGAGGGTAAAAAAAGGTTTTAATGATGATTTAGATTCGCAGGGGTGACAAGGAGATCTGTGATATGAATCAGATTCAATTATGCTAAAACAGAAAGTACCATAAACTTGCAGGCGATAAAATTTAAATGTACAGCTATGGGAGAAATTAAGAGATCACTTGACAATTCTCAGGTTTGATGGATTTTCTGGATTTATTAGATATGGGTTGAGCTAAAAAGTAATATTTGATTCTTTAAAACTCTGATACATTTACTTAAAATGTTCTGATATATTCTGATACATTTACTCTTACATTTTAATGTACAAATATTGTAATTTAGATCTTTTTTCTTTTTTTAAAGAAAGTGACAATTGGTCAGAATAGCAGATGTTTTTTTATTTATTGAAATTCAAAATTCATGATTACAATTAAATAAAATATTTCTTAACTCAGGGTAAATACAGGAATCAGAGAGAGAGAGAGAGATTTCCAATACCTTTTAAGACCTTTTAAAGGCCCAGTAAAACGCTTTCTTTAGATGTATTTATATTTTAGCCTTCAGTGGTACAAAACAATGACACAATTTCATGTTTAGAAGACAGTAAACAGATATAAACATGTACAACTTGTAGTTTGTCTCTTGGATTGGATCAACGTTTTTTTTTTTTTTTCATGTCACCTCATACTTCAGTTTCTCATCAAATCTTGACCAATCAAATGCTTTCTAGTATCTGATATGCCCCACCGCTTCATGACGCTTCTCGTTTGCTTTTCATTTTTAATCTACGTTCCACTTCTGGGCTCACCTTGTTTCAGCCTCGTTTTTAAACTTAGCACTATTGAAGGTAGGGCATTCTCTTATCGTGCACCTAAATTGTGGAACGCTCTTCCCACATACATCAGGAACGCCAGTTGCCTGGACTGTTTTAAGAAACTTCTTAAAACTCATCCTTTTGTTATTGCTTATAACTTACTGTATGAGGCCTTCTTTTAATCTGTATTTTTTATTATTTATTTTTGGTGTATTTCATGTTCCACTGTGTTCTGATGCTCTTGTTAACGCTTTGAGTCTGAGAAAAGCGCAATATAAATAAAATGTATTATTATTATTATTATTATTATTATTATTATTATTATTAATATTATTATTATTATTATTATTGATAAAAAACTGTACACGTCAAAGTCCTTCATGGGACCTTTAAGTCTCTTTCGATAAGTTTTAAGACCTCATAGCTATTTCAGGTTTCAACTGGTAACATTGGCGATATTTGTACTTACAGTACATTTACTAAAAATTGATTATAAGAAACAATTTCTTTTTTTGAGGGGGTTTTCACTTTTAATTGATAGGACTGTAGAGAGTACAGACAGAAAAGCATGGAGAGCAGAGAGAGGGAAGGATCTCGGGGTGGGAATCAAACTCGGGGGCACCGTGAACACCGCAGTGCCATGTGTCGACGCACTTACCACTACAACCATGGCGCTGACATAACAAACTAATTCATGTAAGGTAAACATTATTTATATACATACATAATGCATATAGAACTGCAGAAATAACGTGTTGCCTTGGTTAACGCAGTAAACAAAACACTTGATGTCAAATCTTGCAGGATTTTATTAATTCCATGAACTACACAGCACCCCGATATTCAGGCAAAAAATAGCATACAACTTTATATTGTACAATAAAAAATGATACACAATGTAATACTTTGTGAAACAGCATTAAAACACTTTATAACGCCTTACTCTAAATTAATTTAGCAACTTTTAAAACATCTTAAGACCCCGCAGACACCCTATAACTCTTCTGAAGTTAAAACGTTGTCTAAAAATGCATAGAAAGTAGTAATGTCATTAATTGATTGCAGAATAAATGATTGCGGAATAAAAGTTATCTTTCTATACATTACTCTGTATACCATTCTGTGTATATTTCTGTATATTCAGCAATGCAGTAAAATAAAAGTTTCTGAAAGGAGAGATTGAACAATATAAATAGCGATATATACGAAAATGAGGAAAGTCAGTGTTGGTCAAGGTGAGGTCACAAGCTCATATGAAAAACATGAGACAGGTCTGTAGTGACCCATAATTAGCTTCATGTTTATTCATCAACTGTATGAGGCCAGAGTGGTGAGAAAAACCCAGAGAAAAGTATGAGTGTGCATGAAGGGAGAGAAAGTGTGTGTGTGTGTATGTGCCGCATGCCGATTAGCGCTAACATTCACCAAATACCCAGGCTTAGTGCTAATCCCCGTACACTGATGCGCTTTAGAATGTAACAGAGCCCACTGACAGTCAGAAAACTTCCCTTTAATTGATCGTCTTCAGTTTGAACTCATGGCCGATCTTTTCTCATTTGCTTTTCCTTAAAGGGACGCTCTTTTTCCTATCCATGCATAAACATTAGCATCTTCCTAGCCTTTTAATCCCGTGGATTTACCATAATCAATCAAGCATAATCGCACGCAAGCAAATCAGCCCTAATCAAACGCTAACGCTCCACACAATTAATGACCAAGAGAGCTTAGTTGCTTTGGTTTACACATTCAAGTGAGCATTCGTACTGTTGACTTTGTTGTAAACATACTACATAAATATAACAAAGAAACAGAAACTTATTTAAAAAAAAAAAATTATATTGATTCCAATATTTTCAAATGACGGCATCATGTAACGTATTGCTCAAACAAGATTGTGTAGGTCTATCATTTACATATCGCATTACAGATGGGGAGAAACACATGCAGAAACATCATGAACCAGATTACTGTTGTGTTTGCGATAAGAAAAAATGCTGAACACATGCAGGTATTTTTTCTGTCTCTCAGTTTGCTGAACTAGTTTGCAGGGACGAAAACAGAAGACTCATTAAAAACAGATGGCCAAGCAAAAAGTAAGGGTTATACAAAGAGTGGCTAATACAAAATACATATGTTCCTAATATGTGAGTCCTATCTCACACTCAACACACCACAATTAGTATGTTATAAATACAGCACTACAACATACAAAAGAGAGAGATCAACTTGGAAAGTCGCTTACCAGTTTTATAGTGATTTGATCAGCTGTAGTTTGAAATTACGCTGAGTTTTTCCTCCTTCAAGAGCTTATTATGCGGTCTCTGTCGCCATCTTGTGGATGGACATCATCAACTGTCTTTGTTCTGCTCAATGACAGGCTAATGGCCCCCGACGCGCTGTCTCTCAGAAATTATGAATATTAAAAAAATAATAAATTAATATACCACATGGTTGCAATCTAAACAATTCTCGTCTAAAAAAGCCTCA
>CAIGQQ010038251.1:1194267-1225370 GCA_903798035.1 Danio albolineatus
AAGGATGCCTACTGTATGATGACTGAAATCACTAAATGGCCTTAAAAATAACTAAATTTACTACAGAATATTCTGCTTTCACACACATCCTAAAGGTTAACATTTTTTTTTTATTTTGTTCACATGTAAATGCATCAACCTGCTGGTCATATATTAATGTGATGTGAAATGGACGTGTTAAAGATCATGTGAAATTCTGTTAGTTTTAAGGATATTTATTAGCTCTTGTGCTCCAAAACAGTGAGTTGCATTTAAAAAATGTAAAAATTATTCAAACATTGAATAAATTTATTATTATTATTTTTTTTAATTGCACATCTTAAAGCACTTCATGTGACCTTTAACTCATAAACAGACAAAAATAATAATATAAGCCAACTTAAGTTACGGTACGGGCGACACGATGGCACAGTAGGTAGTGCTGTCGCCTCACAGCAAGAACATCACTGGTTCGAGCCTCAGCTGGGTCAGTGGGCATTTCTGTGTGGAGTTTGCATGTTTTCTCCGTGGTTGCGTGGGTTTCCTCCGGGCGCTCCGGTTTCCCCCACAGTCCAAAGATATGCAGTACAGGTGAATTGGGTAAGCTAAAATTGTCCATAGTGTATGTGTGTGAATGAGAATGTGTAGATGTTTCCCTGAGATGGGTTGCAGCTGGAAGGGCATCTGCTGTGTAAAACAAATGCTGGATAAGTTGGCGTTTCATTCTGCTGTGGCGACCCTGGATTAATAAAGGGACTAAGCTAAAAAGAAAATGAATGAATAAAGGAATGAATGAACTTAAGTTACACCACAATATTGTCAGTACAATTAATCACTTTCTCAAGTAACGAGTGGATGAAGTAAGCCCCTATTCCATCTCCCTGCTCAAAAAAAAATCTATTTAATATATGGTATTTGGAGCGCTTCACGAATTTGCATGTCATGCTTTCGCAGGGGCCATGCTAACCTTCTCTTTATTGATCCAATATTAGTATATGTGCCACAATCCAGCCACCCTGATCCCTGAGGCTCTGCACTGGTTGTGAAAATTCAAAAAATGTACCCAAAACTAACAATTACAACTGGCACCGATAGGAAAAAACATTAAACTTGACAGAGAAGCTACACCTATAAATGGTCAGGAGCAGAAACAGCACTCTAGCATACAGTAAACACAATTTTATTTACAATTGACAATTATTATTATTATTTTTAAATCCT
Source organism: Danio albolineatus (assembly GCA_903798035.1). Lineage (NCBI taxonomy): Eukaryota > Metazoa > Chordata > Actinopteri > Cypriniformes > Danionidae > Danio > Danio albolineatus. Next base: position 1,195,468 of record CAIGQQ010038251.1, read on the forward strand.
AGATTCATGTACTTGACGTAACCAAAATTAATGTTACACACAATGTTACGACGTACTTAAAAAAAAAAGTTTCTTCAAAAAAGAAAGAAAATAATAATAATATGGAGAAGAAACATACAACAGGTGTGGATCCAGATCCTGGAGTTTTACAAAATGATGTGGTTGTAACTGCTAAAAATATTAATTAGAGATGTAAACAAAACCATTTACGATGAGACAGCAGAGGTGAAATGAACAGAATTGAATGGAGTTAAAAATAATGACATAAAAATAATGACTTTATTTAACGTCAGTTTTGCCACCTAGTGGACAACTGAGCAATACCAAATACCAAATGATCTTTATATAAAATTAAGCACACATTTTTAAACATATAGTCTATGTATGTAAAATAATTAAACTTTTATTTTTAATAATTTAACACGAAGATTTAGAACAGATACTTTTATTCTATTTGCATTACAATCTTTTAGCAAGTAATGGTACTTTTACAAGAGTATGATTTTTCAGTATTATTTTCTCTTTTGCTTATTAGACAGTTTATTAGACATTTCAACTAAAGATCCAACAAAAATGTAGCAAATGTTTCTCATTTTTTTGCAAACTGCTATAAAACTGGCCTCAGAAATGTGTTTATACAATCAAACTGTGTAGTTTAAGTTAACAGGGTCATGCTAACCAAACAAAAATTGACTCACTGTACCACAAACCCTGGCCAAACAGGACAGTGGCCAAGTGTTTGTTGTGGAAGAGCAGTTTTTTTTTTTTTTTTTGCTCTGGCTTTGTTACTGGTGCCTCACGTAGCCTGTGTTTTCAATCGCAGACTGAAGTAATCAAATGTGGAGATTAAATCTGGCCTCGGCTGGTCAGCTGCCTGACCAAGCATTCTCTTCCACACCATTTCCTCTGCCAATCTTTACTATTATTCACACCCTCTCTTTTCATTCCTCTTTCTGCCCCTTTATCTCGCTTTGACAGTACTTTTCTATTACTCCCTCACTTCATTCATCCTCATCCGCTCATTCCCGCTCTGGGTCTGAAAAGAAGAGGCAGAAATCAGATCAATAACTTCCTGTGCTTTTCAAGAAACCTTTCGAAACACTGCTAGGGAATTGACTCTCATGTATAATAGCATATACAAGTCATAATTATTCAGTTAAGTAATAATTTAAATAATTAACTGTGAATATTTGTTCATCCAACAAGGATCAATGGTTATTTATTTAAAACATCTGTATTAGTGTCTCATTAAAGAAAATAAACCATAGTGACTTTTATCCACATAAAACTGGTCTCTATGACTAGTAACTAAATACAAAATTGATTATTACTTAAATATACTATACTAGACTTTAAAAAAAACATACAACGAATTGTATTATAATTATTAATAATAATAATAATAATAATAATAATAATAATAACAACATGACAATTTTTTTTATCTAACATTTTGATGAATTGTTATGCATGTACTTATGCTGAACTGCAGTATACTATTACACATTAAATATGACTTTACACATTTTTTATCTAAAATAAATTTACCAATAAGTTCAACTGAAACAAAAAATATATATAAACACTTCAATGAATAATACTAAAATAACTTCCTATTATATACAAAAATGTGAAGATGTATATGTGTGTGTGTATGAATAAACAAAGCATCAATGTCCGATATCCTGGACCGATTTTAACATGCGAGTGTAAATCTTGCAACTTCATCAATAATGAGATTAAACTGTCCTTAATAAATTAAACAGCAACGGAAGATAAATCTTTAAGCATGACCCTGGTTTCATGTCAGCAGGAGAGCCTTCGATCCAGTGCACCCGCGACTTTGTTTGGTGAGAGCAGAGAAAATTGATTCCGCTTCCACATATTGAGGACAAATGCAACAGAAAGCCTGTCATCACCACATCTCTAAACACAACCTTTCTCAAAGCCACCCGAGGGATGAATCAGCCTTTAATCACCTCAGAGAAACACTGCTCTGAGTCTGCTGGCCATCCAAAGGCAGTTTATAAATAACTAATAACTGCAAATTATTAGACAAAAAATAAAAAAATAAACAACCTTTTAAATTCAAATAAAAGAAATAAAAAATCCTACAATTAAATTAAATTAAGTTAAGATAAATTTAATTTAATTAAATTTAATTTAATTTATAACAAAAAATGTATGATTTTTTTTTGCTGAAATGGCACTTGGATTAAATATTGACATAGTAATTGAGTGTCAAAAGTTATTATTATTAATATTTTTATTATGACTACTACTACTGCTGCTACAAAATGTCTGCTTTTTGCATAAACACAGGCAAAATTACCAAATTCGACAAGCTGACTTAACATATTAAAACAATGCTCTGGGTTTGCAGGTCATTGAAAAGCAGCTGTAAAAGTCTCAGCTGAATATTAGAGAGCATTTCTGCAGTTAATCATGTCCAACCGCTGCAGATTTCAGTCTGAACCAGCAGGAATACTAAGCAGACACACACAGTTTTCCTCTAATCATATCAGTCTGCTCATAGAGGATTCGCTGAGAATGAACTGCGGACACTAAAAGTGCCGTTTAATTGCACGTGCAACCTGCGTTGTTTTACCACCCAATTCACTAAAGAAATTATGCAAATAGTATAACACTGCAAACCATGTGCTCACAAAATATATTGGAAACAATTTGCAAGAAGCAATTCCCAATCGTGTGGGTCACAACGGAGATAGAAGATTGTTGTGATCTTAAGCTAATAAAAAAGGACAATTTTTTTTTCCAAAGACAGAGCTAATACATGTATATCAGAACTATACACACAATTATATTTATTATATAATTTTTTTATGACAATATTAAAGTATATGCCTAAACACACACACTTGTATATATGGTTTATGAGGACTCTGCATAGGTGATCTATTTTATACTCTAAAAAAAAACACATATTTTATTTTACCCCTACCTCTAAACACAAACCTTACAGGAAAACTTTTTGAATGTCAAAAAATGTTAAGTATAATTTTAAGCACTTTATTTACGAGCATAGAAGCTATGTCCTCCTAAACACCTTAATGAAGACACCTTCATACCCATGTATTTACAATTTCTTGTCCTCATAAACCACATAAACAAGTACACACATATTATAATGGATGAGTCCACTTAAGACAAGTTTAAGAACTTAAGTCCATTTTAATAATAATAAAAACCTTCACTGGGAGCATGGTAACACAAACAAAGCTAGGAACAAATGAATCCTGAGGGCTATATACACCAAACATTGTGATCTCATGATGTGAAACAACCAATGGGTTAGTGTAATGCGGCTATAAATGTTAGTTTTTAAATGCCCTGTTTTTGTAAGGTGTTTTGTTTTAACATTGGTCTGACATCCGAATGAACACTTTGTGAATTAATTTGTCTTGTTTTGGTCATTAAAAAGACATTAGTAAAGTACATCAAGTAATAATTTCAGAATATTTGTGAAAGTGGGGATTCAAACTCGAGTCATTTGCAGCACAGTTACTCTGTGTACACGCACGGTCAACTAGGCTGTAGGAGATATAGACGTTTTCCCGACCCTTTCAGTCAAACCCAGATTCGCCAGGTCTCGAAACGCGTCTGAAATGCCCGATGCTTCGCTGTAGTCATGTGACCTGGTGTTTTGAAACACTTCAGTCACGTTACCAGACGAATCATTTTTTCGGTGCAGTCTTTCGAAACACTTGCACTTCGGAATACTGTGTTGAAACTAAGTTTCACGTCAGCCATGACTACACTCAACTAAGACAATTAATAAGTAACAAGACACATGACTTAAGCAAATCAGAATATGACACACAAACATAAAGCAAATTGTTTTGCAAATGTAGTCTTCAGACAGGTATATTTACAGACAGATATCTAAAAAATTAATAATGACTTGAAACAATGACTTTTTAAAACATGATTTCGAAATGTGATGTCTTTAATCTGACTAAGCATTACGGTACTTTCTCATTTTCATAATCTTCTATCGTCTACACTCTCTTTATTTGCTGCACAGGGAATTGCTCCATTGGGAAACCCATCTGACCTCATAGCTGCAATCAAGAGCATAAAGAATCCTATGAACACAGCATATCATTAAACCATCAATGCCCACATATCGGCATCAGATTTAACAGCACAGAAAAAAGAATGTTTAAACCTATACTAAGCAAACGAACATGCGCCCTTCACATATGCTCATTAGCGAGACAGGAGGTGGGCTGATGGTCAGAGGGACATGTCTTTTTTTTCTCCACAATTAGTTCTGCTGAGCAAAACCGTTCATTGTGACAAACGGATGGATATTGAGTCTCATCTCGACACCATGCTTCATTACCGCACTGCTGCATTAGCTTTCTCTAGTCCTGTTTAATGCACACATAATCAGCTTTAAAACCAAATTTATCTTGAAATACATATGAAAAAACTGTTGATATAGAATAGTATTTAACATAACTATATAATAAATAATTTATTTGGACTTTTTTCAATTTCCATTAGACATAATTTAAGTAATTTATAATTGTAAAAACATTTATTCATGTATTCGTTTAGGTATATAAACGCAAATTCATTTTTACATTTTAATAATTTGTAATGACTCACCCCTTTTAGTGTAACGCGGGAAGTGATGCTGACAACGGAGGTGAGGATCTAAACGCAGGTTTATTGGTGATGTCAGGTAAGCAGTGGTCAACACAGGCGCAAACAGATGTATACAGGCAATCCAGAATCGTAGTCAAAGTAACAGGCAGAAGGTCAACATGGCAGGTAGCAGGCAGGGATAAACAGACAAGCAAGGCGAGGATCAAAACACAGTAAGACAGGACAAAAGAAATGCGTTGTAATGTCACTTTCAGTAAACAGGACTCAGCAATCACTGTGTGTGTGTTTGTGCAGCCTATATAGTGCAGTAATCAGTCCAGAAGCAGCTTCAGCTGTGACAGTCTAATCAATGGTGACTGGAGCAGGTGTGTGTGTGTGTTGCATGACTGGATCTGTAGTCCATTGCATGGTGGATTTGTAGTTCTTGTGAAATGTGTGTGTTTACCAGCGATCTCTGATGGTGAGATTGCAGGTGATCATGACAATTAGACTATGTTTATAGATTTTAATAGACTATTAAATATTATTGTATTATTTCATAGACTATTAAAATCGCTAACACTTCAGAATAATAGTCCATTAGATAATGCTAATGTATTTACTAACATTAACTAATTATGAATAATCCTGTGAAGCATTTATGAATCATAGTTCAACATTTAATAAATTATTAAAATTCAAAGATGAGTTTGTTAACAATAGTTAATGCACTCGGAGCTAACTTGAACACAAATTAAAGTTATTTAACTTAAAAAACATTCATTCATTTTCCTTCGGCTTAGTCTCAATTTCAGTGGTTTCCACAGCGGAATGAACCACCAACTTTTTCAGCATAGATTTTATACAGCGGATGACCTTCCAGCCACAACCCAACACTGAGAAACACTCTCATTGACACACATACACTACGGCCAATTTAGTTTATTCAAATCACCTATACAGCATGTCTTTAGACTGTGAGGGAAACCGGAGCACCAGGAGGCAACCCACTCGGATACGGAAAGAACATACAAACTCCACAAAGAAGTGCCAACTGGCCCTGCTGTGACTCGACCAGTGACTTTCTTGCTGTGCAGCAACAGTGCTAACCACTGAGCCATCATACTCCCATTAAATAACATTAACAGAGTTAATGTTAAAAGTGAACAAAGATAAATATATTTACCATAATAAAAGTATAACTAAGCGTTTGTTCGTGTTGGTAAATACATTAACTAATGGACCGTTATTTTAAATGTTACGTTAAAATCTATTCAATTCTTTAATAAAATAGTAACATGCACACAAATACATTACTCTTGCTGGGTAATTTTCTTAAACTATACAAATTGACATTTAAATATATTTTAATTCAGCATCATATTTTTTCACAGACAGACACACAGACACAAACTTCTAAGACTAATTTGGAACTTAAATAAAAGCAGTTTCTTAAGTTGTCCAAAGAACACAAAGAAAAAGGTATGAAAAATTATCTTCCTCCTCCACCATTCTGCGGCTCCACATAAACAAAGCTGCGGTGGCCCTGCTCGCCTGATTAAATACACCCATCTGCCAGACTACAGACTGACCTCCGGCCTCTTCCACACTTATTTTCCTCTCAATGAGTTCACAAACTAAGTTTTCACAGAAAAAAAAAAAAAAAAAAAAACAGCACAAATTACACTAGCTGGTTTATTGTTGTAAATTCACAGTCCAGTTAAGACGAGATACTACATGCAAAAGCATTGCCAAGAGTTTTGGGGTTTTGTAAAGAAAGCAAATACAAAACACACTTTTACAGTAAGTCTTGCTTTTATTACTCTCTACCAATTTGTGTCTGTTGATTTTAATCAAAATTACTTTTTTTTGCTTTCATAAATACTGTATATCCACTGGCGCCACGGTGGCGGAGTGAGTAGCACGTTCGCCTCACAGCAAGATGGTCGCTGGTTCGAGCCCTGGCTGGGTCAGTAGGCATTTCTGTGTGGAGTTTGCATGTTCTCCCCGTGGTTGCGTGGGTTTCCTCCGGGTGCTCCGGTTTCCCCCATAAGTCCAAAGACATGTGGTACAGGTGAATTGGGTAGGCTAAATTGTCCGTAGTGAATGAGTGTGAATGTGTGTGTATGGATGTTTCCCAGAGATGGGTTGCGGCTGGAAGGGCATCCGCTGCGTAAAAATATGCTGGATAAGTTGGGGGTTGATTCCACTGTGGCGACCCCGGATTAATAAAGGGACTAAGCCGACAAGAAAATGAATGAATGAATGAATGTATATCCACTAAATTGACAGTTTTATTTATACACTAAAACCCAACAGTCAACTTTATCAAATGAAATGAGTGTAGTTAACTCAAAATTTACAGAAAGTTAAATCTACTCATTTGAAAAGAGTTTTGAATGCAGTATCGAAGATAATCTATTAATTAAATACCTCATTACTTTAACTTAAATGGAGTAAGTTCACAGCAGTCGCATAGATTCGTTTTGTTTTTTTTTAACTCAAATGGTTTGTAGCAATCAGTTTCCTCAAACGTTTTGAGTTGCATTAACTTATTGGGTTTTACTGTACTCAGTTGGATTGAGTTCTCTTCATTTATCGGGTTTTACTGTGTTCAAATTGCTTCATTTACTCAAATGGATTAAGTTCACAGTACTCATTGGGATTAGTTTTTGAACTTAAATGGTTTGTTGCAATCATTAACTTTTTGGGTTTTACAGTGTATGTATATTCTAAAGATTTTTACAGAAGGACATATTCATTCACTTTCTACCTGTTTATATCGAACATTTTATTCAGATCTTCTTCTTATTATTATTATTTAATGCTGGTTGTTCACAGTATTTTATAAATTACAGGAATGTATGCAAATGAGTGCATATTTAATTAAATAATGCCACATTTGCATATCTAAACATACCGTTTTTAAAACTAACTCGCAAGACAATAATATATAATCAATGAGCTGGGAGATCTGATTAGCTTTGTTGCTTTTTTCACCCTATTCACCTGCAGTGTCTTAATGTTAATTTCATTAGGATAAAATGGTGCCGTTTCATCCATAATAAATGAAGTAAAAATCCATCCTGGCAGAATGAAATGCATTGCGGGTCATCAGCGGGCCACACTCCGTGCTCTCTTAACCCATCAGAGCTTGTATAGACCTCTCAAGATCACTCATCTCCAAGATAAACCCTGCCTCACCTCCCATTTACCACTTCATCCACTCTCTTACTCAATCTGGCCTTCTTTCATGCCATTAGTGGCTTGAGGTGTAGTCTCTCTCTCTTCACATCTATACCTGTGCCACTGATTATCCTCCACTACTAGGACTTCAACTGACTATCGGTAAAGAACTCGGAAGAGGACACAATCATAAGGAAAAGGGATGGATTAGGATTTTAGAAAACCAATGAATCCTTAGTAACTAAAGACGGGTGTTTAAAAAATAAAACTATAAAAAACAACTGTAAAAATGCTACAGTAAACCTGGTTAATAGTACGTTTACCTTAATATACCGTATACCAGGGTTCACCAATCTCGGCCCTGGAGGTCCGGTGTCCCTGCAGAGTTTAGCTCCAACTTGTCTCAAACTACCTGCCTGGATGTTTCAAGTACACCTAGTGAGAGCTTGATCAGCTTGTTCAAGTTTGTTTGATTAGGGTTGGAGCTAAAATCTGCAGGACACCGGACCTTTAGGAACAAGTTTGGTGATGCCTGCCGTATACTGTTAATTTCCGTAAACTGTCTTCTCAGAATTACCTGCATGGTACTCTACTTTTTATACTTTTTACTTTTGATACAATCCGTAAATGTTTGCAACAAACACAGGGTCTTTTTTGCTTAGTCATCCCATGTGTGTGAATTAAAAAAGCCTAGTCTGCTGTAAAATGTTCAAGGAAATTATTCTAATGATTGTTCATCAGACTGATTGACAAATCAGCTCGTTCAATCATACACAGCTTACAACTTCAAAGCCAACAGCTCCCGAAAGTTTCTGACATGTTTAAAAATGTCTCTGCTTGTAAGTTCCTATCACAAAGTTCGAGCTAAGACTATATGACCATATACTGTATAACTTTTTCTGATGGGTAAACCACATACTTGTCTGTAAAAATTGCATACGCCACAAAATATTAAGACACACAACTATTCAACACTTACTAGCCACTTGTAAAGGGGTTGGACCCCTTTTGCTTTCAGAACTGCCTTAATCCTTCGTGGCAAGGCACTGGAAAATTCCTCAGAGATTTTGGTCCATACTGACATGACAGCATCACGCAGTTGCTGCAGATTTGCCAGGTACACATCAATGACGTGAATCTCCCTTTCCACCACATCCTAAAGTTGCTCTATTGGATTGAGTTCAGGTGACTGTGGAGGCCATTTGAGTACAGTGAAGTCTGAGATGATTCGCACTTTATGACATGGCGCATTATCCTGCTGGAAGTAGCCATCAGAAGATGGGTACACTGTGATCACAAAGAAATGGACATGGTCAGCAGCAATACTCAGGTTGGCTGTGACCATTGACACGATGCTCAAGTGGTACTAAAATGGGCCCAAAGTGTGCCAAGAATATATCCTCCACACCATTACATCACCCCGACCAGCCTGAACCATTGATACAAGGCAGGATTGATCCATGCTTTCATGTTGTTGATGCCGAATTCTGACCCTACCATCCGAATGTCGCAGCAGAAAATTTAGACTCATTAGACCAGGCACCGTTTTTCCAATCTTCTATTGTCCAATTTTGGTGAGCCTCAGTTTCCTGTTCTTAGCTGACAAGAGTGGCACCCGATGTGGTCTTCTGCTGCTGTAGCCCATCTGCCTCAAGGATTCATAGACGCTCTTCTGCATACTTCGGTTGTAACGAGTGGTTATTTGGGTTACTGTTGCCTTTCTAACAGCTTGAACCAGTTTTGTCATTCTCCTCTGACATCAACAAGGCATTTGTGCCCACAGAACTGCTGCTCTCTGGATATTTTCTCTTTTTCACACCATTCTCTGTAAACCCTAGATATGGTTGTGCGTGAAAATCCCAATAGATCAGCAGTTTCTGAAAAACTCAGACCAGCCCGTCTGGCACCAACAACCATGCCACCTTCATCATTCTGATGCTCGGTTTGAACTGCAGCAGATTGTCTTGATCATGTCTACATGCCTAAATGCATTGAGTTGCTGCCATGTGATTGGAAGATTAGAAAATTGTGTTAACAAGCTGTTGAACAGGTGTACCTAATAAAGTGACCTGAGAGTGTTTATTGTTCATGAAGCATATTAGAATCAAAGATCATGTGAAATAAATAATAATGCTGGAAATTCATCACCGTAATATTTTACAATGTACTTATAAAAACACACCACAAAATACAAAAATAACAAAAAAAAATGTAATACCATGATCCACTAATATTAAATTGAACACAATTATTATTATTATTATTATTATTATTATTATTATTATTATTATTATCATTATTATTATTATTAAAGATGTTTTTTCTGCTATTTTACTCATCATTTAATATCATATCTACAGTATGATATATAATATAATCTATATTTGATCTGTATGTATATTATACATTTGTTCATGTCACAAAATAATGTTATACAGGTTAATCTGGGTGATTGTTCTACCTATTCTCAACCATCAACAAGATATATGCACAATTTTCAGTCACTTTCTATTTTTGAAGGATAATTGGTTTCTATTTTGCACACACTGGGAAGTCACACAACTGTAGGATCTGTAAGATCTCAGTAGACTCATTTAAACATCAAAAGCTGTATTTTAAACTTCAAAAATATTCTAATTTGCTGTGAAATTGCGTGTGCTGTACTTTATATATTTATTTATTTTATGCATTTCACATAGTAAAGGAAGCATAAAAAACACTGCAATTTTAAATATGTTACATGCACAACATGTAACCCATTTGCAAATAAGGATAAATATTCAATGATATGCATTTTAATGCCATAAATGATAAAAGCGGTTTATTTGAACGAGTGAAACTGAACATTCTCCAGAGGTTTGAATTTAATTATATGGCTGTGGATACTGGCTCTGCTAAGCTCGACTGTCTGCCTCCATTTGATCAGAAACATTTCTGACACCTTCAAAGAATCTGCTTACAGTCTGCTGAACTAGAGACGATTGATTCAGCAAAATATTACCATTCGGGGAAAGGGGAAGGTACATAAAAACTCCACATTTCCTGCATTTAATAAACAGCAATAACCTTTATAGAGCCATCTGTTCAAACAGAGCTGCACCTGCAAACAGACACACATTGCTGTAAAGACAATAAAAGAGGACATAACTATTCTCTCAATTTGCACACACACAATCTCTCCAAGTGCCGACCATTAGCAAGACATTAACTCTTTTTCCCCACAAGTATTTTTGCAGTTTCTGAATATCAATATACAATTCGTCATTTTTGTACTATTTCAGAAGGTACAACATGATGATTTATTTATTTAAGCTCTGTCTAATCAAGAATAATTTAAAACAGTATTTTCATTTCAAAACACCCTAACTTGAGTAACCCTTCTGTAAATAGTCATACGGATTTTTAACCATTTAACTGTGCATCCATGTTACGCCAAACTGGTCTGAAATGTAACCATTCTCATGTTTTGTTTTGTTTCTTGTGTGAAGAAATTACAAAGCAAGGTTTGGCTTTAGCTACACCCTGAACGGTAATAACACATAGCAAAGCAATACTTTATATCTATTTATTATCTATTCACTTCATTTCTGTTATTTTTAACTATAAATTTAGACGTGCAAAGAATTTTAACATTATTTACATTTTTATACTGTAAGTTTAAACAAACACATTATTAGCATATTTTTTGATAGACATATAAACACACTTGCTAGGAAATTAAAATGTAGTTTTGTATTAAGTTCAGTGTACTAAAATATTTATGTTGACTGAACTAAGGTACTTAACTTGTTGAAAATGATTTTCTCAGCAACTTCTTGCTACTGCTATTAATTTTAAAATACACTACCTCACAAAAGTCTTGTCGTGGATCCCAGTTGTAAGAACAACAAATAATAACTTGACTTCTAGTTGGTCAATTGGAAAAGTGCATTAAAATACTGCAGGAGAAGTTTGGTGAAGAAAAAAAAGTCATGGTTTGTGGTTATATTCAATATGCAAGAGATCTGCAGAGTGGGTGGCAACATCAACAGCCTGAGGTATCAATACATTTGTGCTGCCCGTTACATTACAAACCACAGGAGAGAGCAAACTCTTCACCAGGATAGCGCTCATTCTCACACTTCAGCCTCCACATCAAAGTTTCTGAAAGCAAAGAAGGTTAAGGTGTGCAGGACTGGCCAGCCCAGTCGCCAAACATGAAAATTATTGAGCATGTCTGGGGTAAGATGAAGGAGACATTGAAGATGAATCCAAAGAATCTTGATGAACTCTGGGAGCCGTCATTGCAGACGTATGGATGAATATTAATTCACTTTCCACTGCACCAGGACTAGAAAATAGTTTGACAACTAGAAGCCAAGTTATTTTATGTTCTTCCTAATACTTGGATAGGTGACAAGACTTTTGTCAGGGAGTGTAGATTAAAATTAATTACTGTATATTTTTTAATCTGTATATGCTTTATATGCTGTATAGACTTTATACAGTATAGTGTCTTTGTGTCCATGTAAAAGTTTGTCATGGGGGTGGGGGGTAGGGCAAAACAAAACAAATACAGGTTAGCATAGATGTGAGTAAAGAAACACTTACTTTAATGGGCTTCTATTTATCTACTTTTACCAGATGTAAGAAGGCTTTGGTGTCTCCAGTATGTGTCTGTAAAGTTTCAGCCCAAAATACCCATTAGATTATTTATAATACAACGCGGCTGTAGTTATTCCTTTAGTTATAAATTACATAGCAATTTTACTTTATTTATTCCAAACATGCTCTGTTTAAAAAAAAAAAAAACGTTTCAAACTTGTAAAACTCATTCTTGAGGTGCAGCTGATCACAGAGAGTTGGAACAGATCTTTTAATCCCAGTTTCTTTGCAAATCCTATCCTGTAGACAGGTTTTACTATGAAGACATGTTAATACACACCTTTCAATCTATTTGGTGGGTGTGGAAAACCACATTCCTCCATCCAATTGTGGTGGGCCTCAAAATCGCTACAATTTGGATCTTATTTTAATTTTTTCAAAAGAGACTTATTGTGTTTATATCACTCCAGTATAACAGTTGACACACTACACCAACACACTTCACTGTCCAAACAGCCTCCAAAAGTTGATTTTCATCATAGGTACCCTTTAAGCAAAAATAGAGACATTACTGGTCGTGCTTCACATGAGAGATGTGCTGACATGTTTGAGCAGATCTGCTGCTGTCATCATGTGCGACCAGCGTAAATGACGAAGACAAGAAAAGAAGAGGGATGAGACAGAAATGAGTGAACCATACTAACTGACAACCCTGATGACATACTACATTACCCATGATTCCAACTGGGGTTATGCCGCTCATTTGCTTTAAATGTGACACCATTCATTACTTACAGGACGATTTCTGTAGAAACGCAGGAATGCTCATGTGTTGAAGCCACACACATTAGTTCAAATGATTTAAAGATCACAGACAGCACATGTAAGCTGTTTCTGTGGGCCATTTCCTGAGAATTGATGATCTTGCACTTGTCATATTAGTAGGTAATCTCTCTGCGTTTGACCTTCACAATCAGTTATTTTATTTATTTATTTATTTATTTCTTTTGTCCTATCAGACTAAAATCCCTTTCTTTTTTATTATATGGCTAAATCATCGGTAAAGTAGGAGTTTGGGGGATTGTTGGTAATTTGAAACAAAATGTGTAGAAGAGAAAAACAACCATTTTCATTTATTATTAAAACAATACAATATACCCAACTGCAAATATACAGTAAATGCACGTCACATTAAAAAGTGGAATGAGACCACAGTTGCAGCAGAGCTTTTTATTATATTACAGACAATCACTTCTGGTTCTTTTGCTTGTGATCACATGGGCAAGAAACAGCGCTGTTTTATTATACTAAATACATTTTAAGGTTCTGTTATTTATGTTATATATTTATTTAAATGCACTAGAAATTATAGTGTATTTTGTGTTTCCCTGTTTTCTATAAAACCAACCCAGAAATCAAAGGTTATGTCATTAGCATGGGCAGACTGGACACAATCCACACATCCAAAACATTTGTGATAATGTAAACACATGAGTCAGCAAAATATAAAACACTGTTTGTGTGTTTTTTGGATATTTTAATAAAGACATTAGAGCTGGGTGATTTGGCCTAAAATCTAAATCTTGATAAATTGAACATTTTAACTCAATTACGATTAATAAATATTTATTTATTAGATTTTTTATTTTTATTTTTATTTATTATTTTAAGTTTTATAGTAAATATGCTCACGTATTACAAGTGAGAGATTTTTAAATGAAGGGTACATTACTTGATTTTATCTACTATCTATGATTATTTATTGAACATCCAAACTGAACAACTGAAATTAAAACACACATTGCCTAACATAAATAGATTGCACTTTTGGAAACAAAACAAACTATTTTCAACATTTTTCATATTAAAAGTAGAAAATAAGCAGTATTTCTTCTAAAAAAAATAACTCTTGTATATCCTGTAAATAATATTTTAAACAATGCATTTCTTGCATCTTCTGTAAACAAACGTTTTAATGTCAATAATTTTAATGTAATGAAAATATGCCGTCTCAAGGCATCTCTGGTACAGCTTCTAATCATTGTCAATGTAGTGCAAAGTAAGGCTTAAAAATGGGTCCATCATCCTACTTGACGAGAGATTAGATGTGGCTGCAAAGTGGCTGCAGACGTATGAGTCGGGGGTCACATGACTCCACACGCGGTAGAGAAAGTACTTGAAAAAAATTATTGAAAAAAATAGATCGATTATAAGTTCTGAATAGCGATTTGATTAATTTTTGATGAATCGCCCAGTCCTAAAAGACATCATATAAATTGTGTTTTTAAATGTTTAAGCTTAAACCCATATATTTAATTAATGTTAAAGATGTAGTTAAGCTACAGCAAAAATTCTATTCTGTTTTTAAACTAAAAAAAGGATTAAAAATGATAGCTACTTGAGGCTGAAATAACAATGAGACAGAGTTTACGCATGGATGCCTATATTTCCCATTACTAAAGTCCTCTGAAGCACAGGATGATGGACAAGAGCCGAGGCTCTTTCCTCCAGCACCTTCCTGATGCTCAGCCACATCATCACTACAGCAGCCGATGTAGATACAACCGGATATTGACTGCAGTGTCTGAACACATTAGATTCTGTCACTTCCAAAACGACAGTGCGGACCTAAAGATCGGAAAACCAATCCTAGCATGAAGTCCATTTATAACATTAGTCAAGGTTAAGACTGCAACAAAATGGTCCTATTTTTTTGTTGCTGTTGTTTTTTTCTGGCATTTACAGCAGCAGCCATATGAAATACCTTTTAGATCTACAGTTGAAGTCAGAATTATTGGCCCTGCTGAATTATTAGGCTCCCTGTATATATATATATATTTATTTTAGTTTTATAACTCATTTCTAATAACTGATTTCTTTTATTTTTGCCATGATGACAATACATAATATTTTACTAGATATTTTCAAGACACTATTAGGCTAATAATTGTGTCTTCAACTGTAAATTCCTAGGTTATGTAAACAGAGTTTGTCTACATTAGACTGTCTGTTTTTTTTTTTTCATGGCTTGACCCCTATTAAGCCATCTCTGTCCACACAAACACATACAAGGCCTGTCATTTACAGCACTAAAGCAATAAAGACCTTTCATCAGTCCTCTAGACTCATCTCTGCATCGCACCATTGCGTTAGCGCTGACCTTAGCTGCGTTTTCTCATCTCTGCTGTGACGGTCAACACATTCCACCAATGAGCTGACTAAGAACTTTTCAGATGGCTTCGTTTTAGCCTCCTCAATTCCCAACTCTTTTCTAGCTGTCAAAAAATGTTGTTAACCCCGCTTCCCCTGACAGAATCAACAGACTGGGAGCATTAGCCTGCTAGGTTTTCTCAACATTAAGGCTGAAACATGAAACAGAGCTAAAATTGAACCGTTAAAGGAATCCTGGTCACTTCTGGCCTCTATTTCACCCTGAATGTAACCTCCTAACAACTATGTCCATTTGAACTGACCAAGTTTTTTATTATTTTTTTTTCTAGGGCTCCAGACCAGCAGGGCGCAATGACAAATTCTTGTGTGCAGCACAACTCAATGGCATCATTATGGAGCAAAATATTGTCAGGTTAGATTTACCACTACATTTATTTTACTCATGACATGAGGGGGGCAAAAAAACTACATGAAAAAATAGTGGTTGACATCATGGTTGCAGCATTTTATTAAAACTTGACAGGAAATTACATTTTTGTTTGCTAGCAAATTGTGTCATTTTCGTAGTATTTTACTGTTAATTTAAAATTATGTGTTCATTATTTAAAATATTTTAACAAAGGAACAAAGGGTCGTTTATTCATCTGTGACTCACCTGCAACAAATTGGAATGTTATTATTATTATTATTATTTTATTATTATTATTATTATTATTATTATTATTATTATTATTATTATTATTGTTATTGTTATTATTATTATTATTATTATTATTATTATTATTATTATTATTATTATTATTATTATTATTATTATTATTATTATTTTCATTATTATAACTTGATCCACTGAATTTGCCATGATCTGTGCAATGTTACAAGTTGTTGTTCCTTGGGTCTGTGCTAATCAATTCAGAGCTAAAAAACTGGAGTCATTTTATTTGTTACTTACTGGCAGTTATGATAAAGTGAAAACCTATCTCTTCCGAAATCATCTAAACCCCAATGATTAAAACCAGGAGCCCCATCCCCCACTAAATAACAACCCAAACTGAGTCTTCCTCACACAGGTAAGTGGGCATTACAAAAACCACCTGAAGAAACACTCTTCTCTTCACTCTCAAAAACAACAACGCTCGCTTACTCTAGTATTATATCATAAAACATGAACAGTTCCTTTGTATGATTAGCACTTCCTGTGTGTACTGCCTCTTTCCAAAATGTCTCCTCAACTGTAAGTCTCTCCGGACAAAATCGTCTGCCAAATGACTAAAAGTAAGTCAGTAAGTAATCAGAAATGTATTTAGATATTTTAATAAGCATATTGACGCAGAGTATGTGAGCTAAATGTGGTATGTGGGATCTCTGTAATCCATCAAACCAATGTCTACAAACTCATTAAATTAACATTACTCAAAATTTACAAAGGGAATAAAACAAGTTTTACTAAAACTAACCACTAAAATCCCAAAATAGACCTTAGTTTTTATGTGCACGTGGGTGCACAGTACATGCAAATTTTCTCACCTATGTGCATACTGTACCCGCACAACCATGTTTTTGATTTCACATGAACAATTTGCAGCTCATACACGTGCATTTAATAGCTTTTGCAGTATATTCACAAGGTGTCAACAATAAAATGTAAGGCAAGGCCTGAGCAAGAACTAGGCTATGCCTGAAACTTCCCTACTATACACTGTAAGAAATAAAGGTACAAAATCTACCATTGGGGTGGTACCTTTTCAAAAGGTACACTTTTGTTCCATACTGGTGGACATTTGTACCTTTAAGTTTGACTTAAAGGTGTACCATTAAAAAGTCACAAAACACCAAAATACATTTTTTGATACGTTGACAGTCATATACATGTCCCACGTTACTAAAAACACTATTATGACACTAATATTTCACTAAAAAGTGAAAATTGGTTGTTTTTGCATTGTTTAGAGCAAATTCGTTCCTCCAGTATAAAAATAAATTTTAAAGCAATGTCACGGCCATGAGGTCATTATGTAAATTCCAGCATGGAGATTGGCTGGTACAACGTGACGTCATTGAGTTTTCAGCCAATTTGTTCATTAATTCATGAGAAAGACTTGGTTCGAACCAATCTGCACGCTCTATTGTGAACGAGATGCAACTTCATTAATACGCATGATATAGCTTTGAAGACTGCTTTTTACCTGTTACAGTGCCAACAATAATTCAAACAAGTAGTAGAAGAACAATTGTTTGGAGACATGGGTCGTCAGTGTTGCATTTATAAATGTGCCGCAACGAAGGTTTTGTTTCTACTTCCCCGCGATGAGAGCACAGCTCAAAAATATGTTTGTTAGTATCGTCAGCAGTACTCTTTTTAGTTTTTAAAGACATTCATTCA
This sequence comes from Danio albolineatus, assembly GCA_903798035.1. NCBI lineage: Eukaryota > Metazoa > Chordata > Actinopteri > Cypriniformes > Danionidae > Danio > Danio albolineatus. The sequence continues at coordinate 1,213,406 of CAIGQQ010038251.1, forward strand.
TTCATTCATTTTCTTTTCGGCTTAGTCCCTTTATTAATCTAGGGTCCCTGCAGCGGAATGAACCGCCAACTTATCCAGTACATGTTTTACGCAGCAGATGCCCTTCCAGCCGCAACCCATCTCTGGGATCCATTCAAACACACTCATTAACACACATACACTATGGACAATTTAGCTTACCCAGTTCACCTCTGCCACATGTTTTTGGACTATGGGGGAAACCGGAGCACCCGGAGGAAACCCACGCAAACACGGGGAGAACATGCAAACTCCACACAGAAACGCCAACTGATCGAGTTGAGCATCGAACCAGCGACCTTCCTGCTGTGAGGTGCACGTGCTACCCACTGCGCCACCGTGGCGCCCTTTTAAAGACATACCTTAGTCAAAATGATTTAGTTACTAAGTTTACAGTAATGTCACTACAATATTATGGACTGATAATCCTCCACTTCCACACCGAATCACCATCTATCTCCCCTGCGTCAGAAGGGGTGTCATGGCCCTTAAAGGTTGAATTTTTTATCCTTTAAGTTACGGTGAGGTACACATTTTCTTCTTTTTACGTATTAATATATACCTTTTAAGGGCCTGTTAGAAACAAAAATGTACCTTTTGAAAAGGTACCGCCCCAGTAACAGGTTTTATACCTTTATTTCTGAGAGTGTATAGTAAGTCAAAAACATCTGAGAAGAGTAGCATGTCCAAATTCAAAGTGTTCGAAAAACAGTAGTGAAAAGTACCCAAATGACCAACTACTTCCAGCGAGATTCTGTAGTGCACAATAATAGACACTTTACTTTTCGATGATACAACGTGAGAAAATGGAATGGAATGGAGAATGGAATGACATGGGTAGCTCATGTGATAACGACAACATGGGCGATGCAAATTTCATCCAAATTTCATTCATACTACTCACATTCATACCATATAGAACATGTTTTTGAGTTATGTAGTGAACTCAAATTCAAATGTAGACAAATGTAACAACTAGAGAGTCATTCGTATCTATCAGATCCACAAAAAGCAATGACACTGGACAGGAATCAATATTTTTAGAGTACAAAAACTCAATGCCTCCATATATACAGTATGAACAAGCATTACTGTATTCGTCTTGAAAAAAGAAAATAGGAAAAAAACACATTACTTATGGGTTTTAACCCTGCCATTTTCCTCTAGAGAATGTGAAAATGCTTCAGCTGGCATGAGATGTTAGTGTATTATGAAAGAATATAGCTAAGAATACCTCTTTTGAAGTGCTGTAGGTCTCCGAAGTGCTTGTATATGTGTGCTTGAGTTGCTCTTTGCATGAATATGTAAAACTCTCCAGAGATACATATGATCTTGACACCTTCCATTGTACAAGTGACCGGCTGGTTGGCAGCTTTTAGCCCATAGTTGTAGCGTGCTCCTCGGGAGACCTTAAAGAAACATGCCCATTGCCGTGTGACAGTCGGGCTTTGATCACAGCAGCCATTATGGTCCTCGCGGGACTAATTGGTGAACCGGACTGGGCTGATTTCTGAACGTGGCTCCCGCAAGTGGAATAGGTCTTGTGGGATGTAATCATGAGCTGTGTCAGCAACCTTTCATCAGCTTTAAAGAGGGGGAGCATTCACACATTTACTTCGAACCTTGAAATTTAAAGAGAGGGATACATGTGGAGTTACACGTGGACAAGCTCGTTTTAAGGCAGAAAAGAGGTCAGTAGATTTCCTAGCACAGAAAAAGAGGTTTCAAGCCAAAGTAAGAAAATAAATTGAGATCAGTTGTCAAAATGCAAAAGCTACCATACTGTAGGGTTCCATTAAATAAATTTTAGGCAGATTTCTCACTGATTTACTTCTGGTCACACCTTAGTTAAGTACCAATTCCTACTATTACCTACTGAATAATTACTTCTTGCAATAATAAGCAATAATAACTACTCATTATTAACTAAAATCAACTACCTTGCTAACTATTAATTGTAAATTAGCAAATGCACTGAGATAAAAAGAATCTTAGATAATCACAGTTAATAGACTTAAAATAAAGTGTGAACAAAAAAATCTATCTAGGATTGGTTCCAATATTCAGCCCAAATTATCTGTTAATGTACTGGTAATACTAAAGCTTTCAATCTCCTTGTGGAGACATTGAATTGGGATGATTATGACTATGAATATGCCAGTATTCCACTACAGCCAATGTACAACTGTGAGACAAGCTGCTGTACAGGGCTTTTGGGCAGCAGAGATTTTAAGATTTGAAGCAAGGCATGTTACAGTAAATGCAACCAGATTTCATAATTGGTTAGAATTGAGAGAGAGAAAAAAAACTCCTGTAATTGGAGTCCAGTTGAAGAATGTTTTCAAAATTAAAATCCCCCCAAAAAACGTATTGCTTCAGATTTTTTTTTATTTTAAATATATAAAAAAAATAATAATAAAATAAAAAGGAAAGAAAAAAGAAAGAAGTACTGTGAGAAAATAGTCAAACCTGCAAAAAGGGTAATAATTTTTTTAACCAACTTTCTTTTATTAAGTTTAGTTTTATTCAGTGGAATCAAGCTTCCATAAACCCAACGCTCTGTAAAGTTTGCAATTTGATTAAACCGAATAACATAGCATTATTTATTAAAAATTTTTTTGGAACATTAGAAGTCAAAGAAAAAAAAAGGATTTTTTAATGATCACCAGCAATCCTATAAGTCTATGCAGATCACATCACATCTGCCACCACATGAACTACAACTACCGTAATGTTGTGTGCCAATCAACACCTGCTACAGCTGACAATAATCCGGACACTCACACACACAGCTGAAACTCATAATTAGTGATTACCTGGACTATAAAGACACCTCTCATTTTCACACACAATGCTGAGTGTTGTTCACCTGTAACATTACCAAGTGTTATTTCTGTCTAGCCTTGCCGTGCCTTTTGATCCTTTCCTTGTTTAATTGTTTATGCTGTTTGCCTGCACCAACCTCTTTGTCACCTCCTGTGACCACGGTTACGCTTTTGGATAACCACCATGATACCATTTGCATATGTTTTGACCACAAAAACAGTCATAAATGTCATAAATTAAAATTTATACATCTATTATTTCACTGAGATACAATTACTTGAAAATCCGAAATCAAACAAACAACTATTAAATTAAACAAAAATCAAATAAAACATTGACTTTTAACACATTTACAGTTACAATTAAAAATATGTTTATTGAACATGATTTTTTACTTACTATTCTAATCTTTTTAGCATAAAATAAAAATAAGAATTTTGATTCATAGGTTTTATTTTTGGATATTACAAAAAAAAGAGATCCTATGCAAAATAAGACAATGTTTTGTGATCCAGGGTGACGTATTTTAAAATGTAGTGAAAATCGATGGTCTTTAGGTCGATAATACATATGAGATGCATAACACAGCAGTCAAGATTGCATTATTTATATGTGACAGATCACTAACAGTAGGATGGGATGTGATCTTCAAGCTTGGGCTGGCTAACTACCTACTTCAAAAGTGTAGCGTGACTGTAGCTTAACTACTTGAAAAAGCTCCGGAAGCTAAAGTTTCAAAGTATCTCCCTCAAAACTGCTTATATGAGGGAAACATACAGCGCCATGTATATGAGGCAGAAATAATGAGGCATAGATAACTCCAACTCAGGGCAGAAGTTTCCTTATTCTTCTTCTCTCTCTGTGCATATCAGCTCAATCTGTCCATCTCTCTCCCCGAAAAAATCTCTCCCATCTACAGTTGGAGAAACTAGGCCATCAATCACCAGAGGGAAGGTATTCACAGAACAGCCCGCTATTTCCGCAAACATTTATGCAAATTTATGCACGCTTTATCACTATACTAAGAGTAAATACTTAAATAACACTGATACATCCATCATTATCATTTGCGCAGTCTAACAAGTGACGGTTTGATTGTGTGTAAATGTCAAACTAAACCATCCTGAAATCTTCAGAGCATTTCCGTTCTCCAGAAAACTGAATATTTCAGCAGGGTTGCCAGGCCATAATTACAATCACATTCAGTGTGATTACACAATTAGCGAGGTGCATCACTGTCGCTCCTCTCTTTAGACTCATTTTCATCTGAATATTTCATATTGTGTTTAAATTGAATAAAACGTGGTTATACAGTGGGGTCGAAAAAGAGCAGTAAAGAAAATGCTTCTGTTTTGCATACAAGCTTATTTTGATGGCACACAAACAAGTCACCATCTATTGAATGCGCTGAACTGTCAATACAGTGTAATGGGGTAAAACAGGAATTAGAAATAGTAATGTGTGTGTGTGTGTGTGTGTGTGTGTGCGTGTGTGTGTGTGTGTGTGTGTGTGTGTGTGTGTGTGTGTGTGTGTGTCATATAAATATACACACACGCATGCGTACAAAAGTCATTGGAAATAAAATAAAATAAAATAATAAAATTTTAAAAACAAAATTTAAACACAAAATTTAAAAATAAAATTAATAATTCATTTTAATAATTTCATTAAATAAAAAATGAATATTTAAATAAAATTAATTGAAATCAAATTAAATTAAATTAAAAATATAAAATTAAATAAAATACATTAAATACAAAATTAAAATAACATAAAATAAAATGATAAAATAAATCAAAACAAATCAAAATAAAAAAGAAATTAAATAAAATGTAAAAAATAATAATAATAATAAAATAAAAAAAAATTGGAATAAAATAAAATAAAATGATGAAAACTGATGAACAAACCAAAATAAAAAAACTAAATAACACTTTAAAAATAATAAAATTTTAATTGTATTAAATAAAAATTAATTAAATTATACTAAATTAAAAAAAATATATTAAATTAAATGAAAATATATTAAATAAAGATTAAAATAACATAAAATAGAAAGGCTTCAAAATAAATTAAATAAAATTGCAAAAATAACGTAAAAAAATAAAATTATAACATTAATTTCATTAAATAAAAAAATAATTAAATTAAGTTAATTGAAATTAAATTAAAAAAAAATATCAAATTAAATAAAAATATAAAAAATTTAAATTAAAATATCATGAAATAAAATAAAATAATGAAACAAAACAAACCAAAATAAAAAAAAAAATTAAATAAATATTTTAACAAAAAAATTACAAATAAAAATTAATATAAATTCTTTTTATAAAAATAAATAAATAAATAAAGTGAGATGCTTCATTGTTGTTTCAATTAAATTAAGAAGTATGTATAGACTGCTCAATGCCAAAAAAATTAAAAATAAAAATATGCCAATCCATTTTTTTGGAACATACTTAACAGATTAAAAATTCTGCAAAATAAAACACACAAGATAGAAACATTTTTAAAATGTAAAAATGCAAATTGGGAGTAAAAGAGGTGAGGGCAGCAAGGGTTGGGGAAGCTGGTGTGGTTGGCAGGCGGTGCAGGAGGGCTCACAGGATGGAGAGGTGACATCTGGAGAGTGTCATAATTATAGAAGAGAGCCAGGCTGAGGGAAAAGGGACACTTCACAGTTGGCTCTGACACACAAGTCTCACTGCATAAACACCAGTGCAGAATTAAGTCACAGCCTCTCCAGAAGGCCACCTGGGTTGTTAATCATTCACACCAGAGCTATTTAGATTATTTCAGTCTTTCATCTGCAGCTGAGATTTTATTATTCATTTAGTTTGACTAAAAATGAAAATAGTAATAAGTCTGCCTATCCATCTATCTATGTAAAAAAAAAAAAAACTGAGCATGCACAAATGGTGCATAAACTATTTATTCACCTTTGAATGCATTTTAAATGTATTTATTTTTCTTTTCGAACTACAAAGAAGAAAAAGTCATACTTGGACTGCTCACTTCCTCAGTATTAAAAGTGATATATGAATCACCTTTTCATTAAATGTGAAATACATCTCTGGATTCCCTAGTATATGTCTGTGAAGTTTCAGCTCAAAATACCCCACATGTCATGTCTTACAGCTAGTCTAATTTGCCCTGTTTGGTTGTGAACAAAAAAAATGTTTACGCCCCTTTAAATTCAAACGAGCTGCTGCTTTCCAAAAGAGGGCAGAGCATTTACATACCATACTGACACTTCGGAAACAACTAAACAGGCAAATGTTATGTATATAAAATGTCAAAAATAACCAGAAACAGATTAAAGTCACGCATATTCAATCTTGAGACAATAATAATGAATCACTGGTTAGGGGATAAATTTATGTTGTTGTGGAATAAAATCACTCAGCATGCACAGCAAATTGTGAGGTGTTGAATTTCTGGTGTAAGCCCCTGTAGTGTTATAGTGTTAAAATCCAAGTGTACATTCACTGTTTTTAACATTGATGTGGGTTAAATTGTGCCTTTAACAGTGTGCATTTCTTCTGTTGCCTTTCCATACTCCAAATCTGTGTTAATTGTTCAGATTCGAGAGATGACGTTCCTGTGTTCAGTTAAATTACTGCTATAATTGTATTTGACTGTCAGTTTTTTTTTTGCTGACTTGTGAATTTGAAACTGTATACGGTTGAATCAAGCAAATTTGCCAGTGTACATTTTACACCAGGTGTTGAATTTGACACTTGTCTGGTGTCTATATGAGTCCCACCAGCCAAGTGTCCAGGTTATACTTTCAAAAGTGTTGAATACACCTCTACATTGTAAATTATAAACACTTTTGAAAGTGTAACCTGGACACTTGGCTGGTGGGACTCATATAGACACCAGACAAGTGTTAAATTCAATGCCTGTGGTGTAAAATGTACACTGGCAAATTTGCTGTGTGGTACTATTAGTGCAATTCTTACAACAAAGTGGTGCTGGGGGCGAAAACTTGCAGATTAAGGAGCCGTTATATATTAAAAATAAACAAACAAACAAACAAACATTTTCTGAGTTGGTATGCACTGGAAACCTGTTAGCACTTAAACATCGAACAGGTCGAAGAATATGATATGCCCCCTTTAAACAACTTTAAACTCCCTCTCAATGTTATGTGACAAGAACTCAATAAACCATTTGTAGAAGTGTAAATATTGTTTCCGTCTCACTTCTTTATGTATAAACTATTGTCTTTCTATGTATGTATACAATTAAATAGAAAAATCGCTGCTTGTTCAAACTACTTATTTAAAATGAGCTCAAAAAAACACATTCTTGAGTTTTTTTAGGGACAACTTAATAGTTTTAATTTTAAATCACCATAAGTTGTAAAACCCATTAAGGCAATTAAGTCAATTTGCATTGAGACGAGATGAAGGAATTGTGTTGAGTGTTTTTAACAGTGTATGGTCTGATTTTGCTACTTCGTTTGAAGACAAACAAAAAAAAAAGCACAAGGGATGAGCAAAAAATCCAAAAAACCACAAAGCCCTTACAAAATCTCAAAATTCTGGGGATTGAAGAAAGAAAATCATGGAAACAGAAAAGAGATGAAAAGATCAACATTTTAGGGATGTATAGAAAAATCACAAAAGCCACGGTGTCCTTTAAAAGCCAGACAAACAGAACTCAAACACAGGATAAGATGAAGGAAGCTAAAGATAAGATCCAAGTAGCTAAACGAGAAATGTTATAGTTTTTCCAAAACGGATTAAGCCCATTCTTCAATGAAGATCAGTAAAAATGATTTAGAGTGTAATTTAAACCGCAAACTAATTGCATTAAGAACATGATATGGCCATTAATTAATCACACATATCAAGATTTACTGAGAAAAGCTCTTAAACGAGATAATTCAAACACATGACGTGATTGTGTCATTACAAAGGGCTTTATTTCAATATCACTGAACACGTTTGCTGGCCTACAGACATCTATTTTGCCATCATTTACATAATTACCTGCACTATATTGCCATTAAATTGACAGCATAAATGTGATCTGTAGACCTACTTCGATCTAGGCTGATGGAAATGCGTAATGCAGATTTAATATTTTCTCCCCTAGTATAATGTGTCCTGTTAAATTAATTTAATGAAGACAAAATAATGACTATAATGCAGTTTTGGCATTATGGGTTTCAAAAGTAATTTAGTATAACAATAGCGACCAAAAATCTTGTTAGGCATATTTAGGACAAAAATCATTACAGGGCACATTAAAAAACTCTGTGGGCTCTATTTTAATGATCTAGGTGCAACGTATAAAGAGCATGGTGCAAAAGCATTAAGGGCATGTCCAAATCCACTTTTGCTATTTTGAGGATGGAAAAATACACTCTGCGCCCCGGCGCATGGTCTAACAGGGTTGTGCTTATTCTCTTATGGGTTATGGGTGTGTTTAGAGCACAACGTGCATTAATCCAAAAAACTAAATGCTTTACTAGCGAGAAAACAGATAAACAGACCATGCGCGAGGATAAAGAACGAGTCTCCTTCATTCGCCCTCTTTACTTTCTGTTTACTTTTGCTCTATACTTTACTACTTTCACTTCGTGGAGTAAGAAAACTGTGAAAACTCACTCCACTCAAGACATCTGTTAGCCTACATACCTATTTAATTTGTTAAGCGCATAGATTTGTTTCAAAATTATTTCTAAATTCAGTTCTAAAATCCAGCAAATGAATAAATTAACATTAATAATGAAGTGTGGTCAAATCTAAACTTGTTTTTATACAAATGCAAGTTGTCAAGATTAAACTGAAAAAAAGCCCAGAGGTCAAGAAGGCATGGAGGTAGCGGTTTTCATATTTCATATTTAGTAGAAAATAATCATTTTTTGTAACATTTTAATCTTTTCGTTTTTTTTTTTGTTTTTTTTTTCATATGTGACAATATTTGTGTATTGCTGTACATCCTGTGTGTCTTAATTTGACCCAGCATAGGCGGATAACTAACATGTTCTGCGCTGGATTTTAGACCAACTTTCAGCTACCCAATGACGCAAACAATTTCAGTTCCTCAAAATAGCAACGTGCCAACAACGCACCTCAACACACCTCATTTTTAGACCAGCACACCCCTGAGTCCATAAAGTAGTGCAAATGAATTTTCTATTTAAACAATGTGGAGTAAAACGAGAAAACTGGGATTGCACTGGTCTGAAAATAGCGACAAATCACGTCTTGCCACTTATTGTGCTGGGTGTATGAGTCCTCTATCTACACATTTTAACATTCATTCATTCATTTATTCATTCATTTTCTTTTCAACTCAGTCCATTTATTTATCTGGGGTTGCAACAGCGTAATGAATCACCAACTTATCCATCATATGTTTTACACAGCGGATGCCCTTCCAGCTGCAATCCATCTATGGTAAACATCCATACACACTCACACACATACATTAAGGACAATTTAGCTCACACAATTCAACCTATACCACACGTCTTTGTGGGAGAAACCCATGCGAACACGGGGAGAACATGCAAACATGCAAACACACAGAAATGCCATTTGACCCAGCCAAGACTCGAACAAGCGACCTTCTTGCTGTGAGGCGACATTTTTAAACATTAAAAATACAATATTTGCAAAAATCACTTTTGTAAACGTAACCCTTGCGCATCCTCTTTCACATTTAAGTTTTTTCCATTTGAGATTTTTTTGTTAACAAAATTGTGGCATAAGGGTCACCCTCATTTCATCCTCGTTTGCTTTCATAAATATGCTGTATTTTATACTACAAAAAAAGAAAACTAACAATGCCAGGAACAGAAATATGTCTATTGAAATGCCTTAAATTATATTTAATCTCAGTGCCATTTAAGCAAAAAGTCATACTTGCTTTGTTGCCAAGGCGTCAGAAATTGTCAAATCTGTAACATTTTTAAGGTTTGACCTGTGGAACAAACAAACACCCTTTTCCTGTTTTCTGCTTTTGAGTGATGAGTGCCTAATAAACAAAAAATGCAATTATGTGGGTGTACATTTTACTTTTTTTAAATTGACACACTATAGTAAATTTTACTATATAAAGAAACTGGATTAATAACTCACTTACATGCTGGCAATTCAAACAATAGGGGTCAGATAAGCCATTGATAACAAAGAAGGTGGAAATAGAGCAGGAAAATAGCATAACTCATTTATAAATAGGGAATCAAATTCCATCATGAGACATTCTACACAAAAGGCCCTAGATTTCCCTACAGGGAGCACTATATGTAAGACAATGCAACCTAGCAACTTGATCTGCTTGCTTTAATGGTCCCTTCTCATAGTCAATTACATGCAGCACAATGGACAAGATGTCCATTTCCAATCAATGACGGAAAGAGGGGGATGAGGAATGAATCTTTGTTTAGCCGAACACTAATAGCATGAATTAAGAGATAATTACAGCTTCATTCATTCAACATAACATGGCAAAACCTTTCCCCGAAACTGCACAGAATTAATTGCACACAAAATATGCATACACGTCTGGCGTCCTTACAACACTAACATGAGCAAATTAATACACCTATACATCAGAACATTAATGATTAATTTAAGCTCCCGGCGTTAGAAAATAAATAAATAAAAGCGCACTCCCACAAAATATATCTCAAGCGTACTTTCTCATTAGGAGAATAATGCATTTTACTGCAAATTAGGCAATAATGTATGGAATGTGAGGAAAATTAATGTTATACCAGTAAAGTCAACCATAGTAAACCGTGTGACGGGTTTTAATGCATCTTAAGGAAATCCACTTTAAACCCACAGCCCTTTTTTTGTTGTGAATTTGGATTAGACAACAGAAAGCTTAAATTTGAGCTTTATTTATGGCTTGTGATCTACTGTTGTATAAATAAGTAATCATTTAGCAGACACTTTTATCCAAAGTGACTTACAGTTTCCTTGCAGCACTGTTCAAAAGAAGTTTGTCTTTGAAAAACTATTTCTTGAGTGAATGCACAAAAATATTCTTATTTAAAGGGATGGTTTAAATTAAAAAATGACATGAAATGAAAATTTTTGCTCATTATTTCCTCACGCTCAAGTGCATCCAACAAATACATCCAACAAATTACAAAATAATTTACTTTGAAGAAATCTGGATTCCTGTAACCATTGACTTTTATAGTATTTGTATTTCTCCCAATGGAAGTCAATGGCTACAGGTTTACAACATTATTCAAAATGTCTTTCTTGTTCAACAGAGAAAAGACCGGATCTAAAACAGAGGGTAAGTAAATGACATAATTTTCAGTTTTGGGTGAACTGATTAAATTAATTTAGAAGTTGTAGTGCTTCTATTATGCTTTAAAGTATTATCTTTCATTTAATGTGTAATATAGCTGTTTGAGAATATAAACGGTCTGCTGAGTTTCGAAGATCTAAATCAGGGGTCTCAAACTCAATTTGGCGGGGGGACATATCAGTGACTGACAATTCATAGGAGGGCCACTTTAACATTCAAGTACAACATAAAAAGTGGAAACCTGATACAACTGATGCACTCAGATACTCTTCCCCAGAGTATCAAAACTCCTTCTTTATGTTTCTTGTTGTGCACATTGAAGGGGTTGTTTAAACTAACCAAATGTTTAACAGATAGCACAAGAACAGCAGAAAGCAGATAACTTAAGTGACTTTACTGGCAATATATACATATATATATATATATAATATTAGCAAAATGATCATATTTACACCACCATCATAACATGTAAGCCATGAAGAGGTGTTTGTACAATACAAAACAGGTGATATAAAAATTATTATAATCAAATGACCCTTGAATATTTACAAAAATAAATAATTTAAAACAAAAATAAATAATTTATTTCTGACATATATTTAAATGTTTAAATCATCCCCATAAATAATCTACATGTGCTCGACCACACACTGAGAGAAACCGAAAGTAACCCGAATATATAGTACAGTACCTTAAATTTCCTCTGGGGTGGGGGGGGGGGGGGGGGGGGGGGGGAAAAACACAGCAGGGGGGGGGTGGCAGAGGGGGGGGGGGGTCAAAAAAAAAGTGGTTTGGGGGGGGCAGGGCGTTCGACGGCAGCAGGCGTGGGCGG
>CAIGQQ010038251.1:1226511-1248027 GCA_903798035.1 Danio albolineatus
ATAAAATAAAATAAAATAAAATAAAATAAAATAAAATAAAATAAAAATTGTACTTTAAATAAAAAAACACAAATATAAAAAAAAACATGTTAAAATTAAACACTCACACAGCAGAAAAAAAGTGTGTACATGGACAGTTGGGCTCAGCTCAACACTGTTGTGCTTTCACCCTGTATCGGGGCTGAGTGAAATACGAAAGCTTGTGAAGCTGCTCTCCACCGCAGTGAAGAAGCTCGCTGGAGAGCGTCCATTCAAAGCACTCCAACAGAGCAGAATGAGAAGAGTTATCATCCAGAATTATTTAATTAAACCCCATGAACACGCAGCACGCCAACTGTGTAATGGGGATCAAATACTGGCCGGCTATCAAAACCTTCATCACAGTGTGCCTAGATGCATGCGTCACTTTTCCACGGTTTCGCACCAGAGGTGACAATCAGCCTGATGAAAACACCTTTTATGTTTATACCTTCACAAATTAAGTTAAAAGAGCAAAAGGCTCACAATAATACATTTCTAAGCCTACATTGTACACTTGCGTTTTAAGAGATGTGCTGCTTTCCATAGGGCTGATAAAACAATAACTATCAAAATCAAATTTCCCCTTGATAAAACACTGACAGATTTTTGATATACTGTTTATGCTTCAAAGTGGAACTAAACATTGCTGGTTGTTTGTGCCACATGGACTGTTCATCCGTTTGCAACAAATGCATCCAACAGCAGTGTTTAGCGCTAGCTTACACGTAGATCAGCCTTGAATTGACACCACGACCAGCTCCAAAGAGAAGAGAAATGTCTTTGTGATTTAGTTTACAGTTGGATTCAACAGTGCTGACATTCTCAATGGGACCGACAAACAGGAGAAACACTAAACGATCCAGTTATGTAGAGGCTATTCCATGCATTTATTTTAGTTCCAATACTAAGGGGATGGTCACCCAAAAGTGAGAAGTCTGTTATTCCAGTTGTTCCAAACCTGTTTGAGCTTCTTTCTTCTGTTGATCAAAAACTAATATATTTTGAAGAATGCTGGAAACCTGTAACCATTGACTTCCATAGTATTTGCTTTTCCTAATATGAAAGTCAATGCGTACAGGTTTCCAACATTCTTTAAAACAACTTCCTTTATGTTCAAGCTTAGGAATTACTTGAGGCTGATTAAAAAACTGAGTAAGGTTTAAATTTTGGGCGAACTATCCCTTTAACTGCACCATAGTTTTGTGGAAAAATTGGGAGAATTTTGTTATGTTATAGGAAAACATATTAAAGGTACTCTTAATATATTCAGGCTAGTGTTTGTTATCATTTATTGTAGAAACCACATAGTTACATACAGTATGCATCAGGAACCACAAGCTCGAACCATTTTCCAGTTTGTTTACCACTGATAACCGACGACTAACAAGAAAACAAGTTGACGTATGTTACATATTTCTCACTATATAATATTTCACTCTTGCAATGTTAAGTACGTGTCTACCCATTTTATACCATGAATATATCAACTATGTCAGTTGCACTCGTTCAGTCACTGCCAAATGTCAGCAAATAAAGTTTATAAATACTTTTATTTTATATATTTCTTTTACAGAGACACATCAATCCACTTCATAAGACATTCACTAACCACTTGTCGGCACGTCAATTAGTTTTATGACGGATTTATGCACTTTTGGAAGCTTCAAAATAAAAGCCACTATCCAACACCATTATATAATATGGAAATATAGCCAGGATACAGTTTAAAACTATACTCACTGTGTTTATCTAAAGGAATAAATCATACACACAGGCTTGAGGGTTTTCTCTTTTTTTTCATTTTTGGTTGAACAATTTAATTCAAGAGCAAATATCTGCAAATATTATAAGTTGAAAAAAAAAAAAACATTATTGATAAAACTGATATAGAACTTTTTAGTGTCATATTTTTTTTCTCCCATATTGCCTAGCCCTACTGTACATTCAGCATTTTAATTGATTATACCAAATGGGTGAACAGAAATATATATCGGTCATGCTCACAAAACAACGTATAAACTCAATTACGAGGAATTGGGCTTGTAATTATGAACCTGTCAACTCCCTCAACATTAGATGGTGGGTTTTTTCCAGAAGGGAATTCAATAGCTTCCTTTCTTTACAATAAAAAGCCAATTGGCTGTCATTTCTGATTCCTCCCTGTCATCCAGCATGAACATAAAAGGCAATTACAGTGTCATTGTCTTTCTTTTAAGACAATTCCTGTCTTCGGCTCTTTTCACTAAAGTTGGGACATAATTACTAGAGTATCTTCTGACATGAAGGAAGGGGCAGCTGCACAGAGAAATTAATGTGTTTTTCCACACATTTTTTTTCTATCCACTTTTCCTTAAGTCACTTTGTTCTCTGGGACAAGTAGTTGGAAACTATCATAAAAGAGCCTCCCTGTTGATCAACCCGTAAAGACAACAGCCCAACTGAGAATCTAATGCACACAAACACGCTCCGTAATGGAAGGCCCATTAAACAGAATCATCAGAGCGACCCGCTGCTGAGATTCTCCATTTTGCCATAATTCATAGTAATGATTATTTCTCAAACTTCGCAGTGTTCACACTTTCATCAAAAGCACTGGCGCTCAGTCGTAAGGCCGTGTGAGCAGTCAGCCGAGATCCACAAAATCACTGCGGAGAGAGACAGAGGCTGCACATGAAACAGCTCAGTGCGAGGTGGAGTTAGTGTTAAACTTGTGAAATGAAGGTTTTTGTACTCTCCACGGCAGAATGACTCATGATGTTGCTGAGCTATGAAATGACTCATCAGTGCTTGGTGATGGGATTGAACAATTGGTTCGCTTTGATCTGAATTGCCCTACAATTAAAGTGGAATGACATGGGGGATAGTGCAATTTAAAGAAATGTTAATTAATTAAACATGATGTAATAGTATAATTATGAGAGGCCCTAATTTAAAAAAAACAGTAATGTTGTTAAATACAGTTGTTATACATGTATATAATATTCTGGCTGCACGGTGGCTCAGTGGTTAGCACTGTCGCCTCACAGAAAGAAGGTAGCTGGTTCGAGTACTGGCTCGACCATTTGGCACTTTTGTGTGGAGTTTGCATGTTCACCAGTGGGTTTCCTCAAGGTGCTCCGGTTTCCCCCACAGTCCAAAGACATGTGCTTTAGGTGAATTGAATTAAATAAAATTGGCTGTAGTGTATGTTTGTGTGTGAATGAGTGTGTATGGGTGATTCCCAGTACTGAGTTGCAGCAGGAGGAGCATTCACTGTGTAAAACATATGCTGGAATAGTTGCTGGTTCATTCTGTTGTGGCGACCTCTGAAATAGAGATTTAAGGCTGATTTATACTTCTGCAGCTCAAACCCGTTGAAGCGAGTGTTTACAAGTGTAAAGTCCGGTGAAGTAGCTCTAGATGGAAACTGTCGTTTTGTGTTTACCTTATGATGAATTTTGTTGCACGTCCGCTGGTTCCCGCCTCTGAATGAGCGAGTTTTAGCTACTTGTACACTAACATTGCGATCAGGAAAAAAAAACAAAACACCCACAAAGAAACATGACTCATGGGTAGGGCCAGACGGAATCTGCGGACATTTTTTGCTATTTCTGCGGAGTATTTTGTTAAAAATCTGCGGATTTATGCGGAATGATTTTGGGAGTATCGTAACTAAAATCTTAATATATGAAATAAAAAGTAATACCTTTTTAACTGTTATTTAATGTTTACAATGCAAATCTAATTAGATTCACTTTATTTGGTAAACAAAGCAAGTCTCTCATATAAAATATCTACTAAAAGACAGAAAATATTACTTTACAAACTGTATTGTAAATAAATCACATGAATATTTTCATATTAGTCAATATTATTACTGAAATTAAGCTGAAAACTGATTAAATATAAATTTACACACATTTACACCAGTAAATAAACAGAATCAATGATGGGCTAAAAATCTGCGGAAATCTGCGGAATTCTGCGCGCACAGATTCCGTGTGGCCCTACTCATGGGTCACGCCAATCACTCGACACAGATGTATAAATTAGCCTTAAGTTGATGGAAAATGAATGAATGAATGAATAAATAAATGACTAACTTCTAAGTGCTATCTGGTATATTTATACAGTATAAATATATAACTTCTAAGTGGGATCTCTGCTTTCCTCTAAAAGGTCTATACAGTGCTCAACAAAAATGAGTACACCCTATTTTGAAAAAAAAATGTTTATCCATTTCTCATTGAATACAGTTAATATATAGGTAACAATTTGGTGGATTTGAACAAAACAGATTTATTAAACAGATATATTTATTGAAATAATATTTGTAGTCACCAAACATCTTTGGAAATAGTCAGGTATACATTTAATTTCATGCAAAATATTGGAGAAAAAAATTTTACTACAAAATTTTGACAATTTTATGAATTTTTGTTTCTCTTCAATTTTGCTTTTTTATTTAATATTTTTCTCTAACATATAGACCATTTCAATGTTGCAATATCACTGGCCCATGAAAATTTCCTGCTTGTTGTCAAACCACTTCATAACTGTAACAAGACGCAATTTACTGATAACTTTACATTAAAACACCTGCGATAGGATTATTTATCAATATTTGGAATTTTTGAGATTCTCGAAAGCTATGGAAATTACAAATTTAAACAGGAAATACGTTAGGACCATTGTTATTGTTTACACCCCTTAAAATGGCCAATCCATTTGAGCTCATTTTGGACCATTATCATAAGTTATTTTGTTAGATTAGCTCCAGATTTGACTTCAGTACTGACAAATCTAATGTACATTTAATAAATTTAGTTTAATAAATTCAATAAATGTTATAAATTTAGTAAATTCAAATATTTAAATAACATGCACAAATGTAATATTATAAAGCTTTCTCTAGAAAATAATAATTTGAATGAGAGATTTGTGAGAGGTGTACTAATAAGTGTCACAATCACCAGCAATCTAGCAGTTGCAGATCGCTGGAGTACTACAAATCTGTTACAGAACTGGACTTCAAATCCCATTATGCACCTCACACACACACCAGTTCCAGATCTCTCCCTGATTGCACACACACAGTTGGAAATGCATCAAACTGATTAAATGGACTATATATTCACCTCTCTCTCACACACACAAAGATTGCAGAGTCTTGTTGTTGATTGTTTGCTGTAATGTTTCAAAGTATTCTGTTATCTAGTCTTGCCTTCACCTCAGTCACCTGACTCCTAATGTTACACAAAGCACTGTATATATACCACATATGCACGTGTACCGTATATAAACATATATTAAAACAGATAGCAATTGCATACATACATACTTGGCGTATATCTATAATTATATGTTTGAGTAAAATGTATTTTTTGTTTTATTCTGTAAACTACCTGTGGCAATTCTTTTCAATGTAAAATAAAACATAATGCCATTTAATCGCATTTTATTTATGCATTTTTCAACTTTCAAACTTTCTTTTCAACTAAACTTTCTTTCAAACTTTTATTATACAGATCTATAGTATGAAATTTGGATTGAACTCCTGAAGTAAAGATTAATTCAAAGCATTTTTTTATTTAATTCTGATGGCCGCTCAATCAGTAATATTATGGTAACTCTGACTGTGTGTTTTGGCTGTTTTGAATCTGAGTGAGTAAAGCTACAACCTGGCAAACATCACTAGAGACTTTTTGTATTCTCAATTCAGCTCTTTCTCTTTGTATATGCTTAAGAGACAGACCTCTTCCTTTCATTTCTCTGTGCACATCTCAGCTTCGCCAGTTTCTGCAGCTCAAAAATCATCTGGAATTTTAATACTCTTCTCATCTTGAGCCTTTATCTTTTTAATTTTTCAAGCCCTCCTCTCAGAGTTACAAAGCACACTTAATAATTCACGATGAGGTCCTTATCAAAGGGGTAAAAAACATTGATGAGGACACACTGTGCAAAATTAATCTGACTTGAATAATACAAATGAATTTATGGGATGACACCAGAGCCTTAGTGCAAACTTTTTTCTTACTGAACAAACAGACTATAAGGCGGAGAAGAAAAAAAAAACATGCATAACTAACATGTTATCCTTAAGTCAAGAGGTCTGTTCAAATGAACAATTAATAGCTATTGCTATTACAATCTGTACCATTGCAGAATAATATTCTGTTTATTATAAGCACATCATGCAGTTATGTTGTCTGTCATTATTATTACATGATAAAGCCTTTATTTAATCAAAAATAAATTAATTTTATTTTTAAAATGTCATAGGATCTAACAGAAATCATTTTGCCTTAACTACACCTTCCAAGATTAGCCAACCCAGGCTTATTATGGATACGCACCTCTGTATACATTTCTGGACAGTGCAAATCCACCAGAGGTCACTGTGTATGCTTTTTCAGATCTCAAATTTCTCTCGCGAGTGCCATTCTCGCCTGCTATTCTTGTGTAAATCCACCAGAGGCTGCTGTCCACTGACTGACAGACAGACTGACCGATGCCCCCACCAACTCCCTTCCCTAAATCCAACCGACAGTGTTTTCAAAAGCAACGATTGACGAATACCTCGTTCCCTAAACCCAACTGCCATTGTATTCAAAAGCAACCTAGAAAAGCCTTCTTGACCACCTGATTTTTATGACGTTTTCAGATCTTACACTCTCACCGTCTTAATTACTTGTATATTAATCTTTAAGCGGTCAGCTGGTAGTGCTTAAACGAACAGAAACCGTCATAATTCGTGCTCTGGCTACATAATTCGTGCTCTGGCTACATAATTCGTGCTCTCCAGAAATGTATACGGGGGTACATTTTCACAACAAGTCTGTGTTGAGATTATTTGATAGAAGGTTCATCGGAACAGGACTTATTTTATTTGATTATTTTATAGGTCTTTACAAGCTTTTTGCTAAATAAAAGCATACATTTTGTAATGAATTAATGTTCAACAAAAATAATTATATAATGAACATGTAATTGTCTGAGGTTTAAAGGCCTGTTCACACCAATGTTTGATAACATTCTGTTTATTATAAGCACATGCTGCAGTTTTGCTGTTTGTGTTCTGCCACTTTACATATTTGAAGATGAATGCCATGTAGAGCTGTATAATAAACCACTGTTTGTTTAACATTTTTGCCGTCCATTGCACTTTTGTCAGTCTTTTCAATATACAGGGACAAGTAGGCATGAATATTTTGTCTGAGAGAAAACATGAGCTTTTCAAGACTTTATTAATACATAAACAACATTTTGATACAAAAAAAAATGTTTTAGCCTTTTAAACATTTTATGCTTTTATTTCATCATGACTATTCCTGATAATTAGTGGTGTAACGGATCACAGATCTAACGGTTCAGATCACATTATGATTTTTTTTTAGTCACAGATCAGACCATTTTTCAGATCAGTCAAAAAGGGGAGGAATTTGCTTTCCATTTATTACAAAAACAGTACCGCAGGACACTTTTGGTTTTAACAAACAGAAACTGTAATTTTATTAAAAATAAAATGAAAAAATAATCAACTGAATTAAAATAAATGGTAAAATATTCAGTACTATGAAAGATCCACTGTTACTATTACTTTTGCTGATAATGCTAAATGTATAAATCGAACTAATTATAATTTGAACAACCCATGTTTATTTTTATTCTCATTTTCAATCAATGATTCAGTTATTCACTCATAAAACCTCATGTTTCATTGCTAGTTTTATAATTTTTAAAGAATTATTCAGTGGCATACTTTTGATGGCTGGTTGTCGCAACCTATTGATTAAATAAAGTAGTTGCTGCTTACAACTTTCATTTTTGAGCGTCAAGTTAAAAGCATATGACGGTGATTTTAATATTTACTATAAATAGATAATATAAATATATATAAACTAAAGACTGGTATTCCAGTACCTCTGTGTTATTTAACTGTTCGTTACTTTATAACTAACTCAAAAGACTAAAGATTGAATCTCTTTCTTGATTTTTACGTTTTTCAAACTCAGATTTGAGTGCAGTGATTCACAGGATTAATAAACATATGCAAATCACCGTCCTTTATAATTAAGGTTGCATCAATGTTGAGATCTCAATCTTTTATTGAATAATCGTGCAGCTTACACTGAATGCATGAAGGCAGGTTAAACAAGTAGTGGCAGAAAACACCTTTAATAACCTAAGAAACCCATCACATCCCAAATAACCTACCACAACTTCTTCCATAATCATTATATTAAAGGAAAAGCCTAAATGCTTTCATACATGTGATTTGGATGACTCAAGAGGCGTTCTCTCTGCAAAAAACAAAAAATGTATTAGCCTAATCCGAGCATCACGTGTGCTTCGATCCTTGGGTTGTGATCTGTACGAATCACATCCGTGATCCGTTACACCTCAGTTGATAATACATGTTATATTTATACATTTCATCTGCTTGGTTTATTCTTGCTTAAATCCATAAAGAAATATAGATTTGTTTTATTTTAAAGTTATAGTTTATTACAATTTATTTTGTTAAAATGGGAGAAATTAAAACGGTTTCAAGTTAGATATAATATAAGTATAATTTTTCTTTAGTATGGCTGTAGATATAACAATAATACCTATTTAGTTCTGTGACAACCATGGTAGAAGTTTCACACCATAAATCTCTCATACCATGACAACCATATTCTCAGTCAGATGAAATAATGCTTTAATATGACCAGTTGCGTGTGACATGTACTTCATAAAGGAGCTTATACTGTATGTGCTATTTTTTCACTGTTCGGGAGTTTAGTCTGCAGTATACAGTATGTAAGACAATAGGTACAGGACAGCCAGACACTTCCCCCCTTTCTCTCTCTCTGAGTATGGCGTCTCTGTTTTCAGGATGAGCCACATTAGTCACTACTGAACAGGAACTGAGTGTCAGAATGATTTGATATGTGGCAGCCTGAATTAACTTCGGCAAAGGGTATATCCGTCTCTTGGTGGATTTGTTTCTGAATGTGTGTGGAGAAGCTGCGGTTTAGTGTTTTTTCCACTTCTCTTAGCCTTTCATTCTTAAGAAAAAAGAAAAAGTTTGGAACTCTACAACAATCCAAGTCCTACTAGTGGCACCCAACATAGTCCCCAAAAAGAGAATTTTGTAAATTGCATCAGACAAGGCTTGATAGCTTCATTGCAAACCTTGTCTAACCCCATTCTGAAACTCTTGGGTTTTAAGTGTGAAGGGGGAAAAAGAACCCTCAGAAAACAGTTCCAGAATCTCACAGAGCACAGAGTGAAATATCACCACAAACCAAACTACTGAATCAAATATTGACCACTGGCTGAGATGAAAGTTTGCTCATAACCTTGTGTGTGTGTTCATTGATTCAGCCTTAGCACTTCCTTCGCTCACTGTATGCTAGAAATGCAACATCAAAGAGCTTAGAAGAGTCAGTACAGAGGAGTTCAACTTCCACATGCATGCGGTCCTCCTCACAAACACTCAGACAGACACATACGCACACAGGCACAATATTTTTTTATGAGATTTCAAGTAAATTGAAACTTACCTATGTAGGAAGGTCCAAGTGATTATAGGGGAATTGCAATAAGGGAAAAACAGAGAAAAAAACTGATTAGAAATTAGTTGACAGAAATAAAAACACAGCTTTTCAGAGTGAAAAGGAGATCTAAATAATTAAAACATAAAATAATTCCTTTATATATGGGATGTGAATTGTACCTTAAAATAATGTGTGACTAAATGTACTGTACATACACAGGATATCACCATTGGTTCATACTTTATTTTAAGCTACAATTCACAACCCATATATGTATATATTTGTGTTTTTAAATGATTAACAAACCATTAACTATGACTTTAAATGACAAATTAGTTAATAATAAGATCGTACTTTATAAGTAGGCTACTAATAAACACCCAATATCTTAATAATAAACCGGTAATAAGCCAGTTGTTAGTAGTTACGCAAACTAATGTCGAGTTCAGACTGCATGATTTTAGCCCCGATTTTTACTCGCCGGCAGGTTTTGAGAAATCACCAACAAATGCCTGAAATCACAGGCAAATCAGTGCTCGTGCACGCGAGTGACAATCACACAATATGAATTATCAAAGATGCGATTTGAGAGAATCGCCAATGAGTCGCCGATGCCCGGGAGATATTTGGCGTGCTAAATATCTGGAGCTGTCGGCGATTCAAATCACGCCATATGAAATGTATTTTGACTGAAAATAACATTGGCGATCGCCTACAGCCAATGAGAGAGCAGCATTCACTAGTGTGGGCACCTGCAGGCTAGCGAGAGGTTGGGGGAGAAGTTAAAAGCACTCATTTTCAGTTTATTCGGACACAAGAAATGGAGGGAAAATTAGTGTAAATTTAGTATGAGCTTCCGTGTCTGTTTGACGTGTCATGTGAGCAATATCATAACCTAACCGGGTCAAAAAATAAAAAAAAGTTAATTCAAAGTAAGTTAATTCAATAATTCCCTTCAAAGCCAGGTGAGCAAATATATACATTTTCTACCCCATAAAAAGCTTCTTTCTCGTTATGTATGTTAATAACAAAATATATACTACGTGTTTTGGGGTGTGAGACATAGTTTGGACAAAGTTGTCTGCGATTCTTCCTATTTTGAAGTGTGAAACTCCCTGTCGCCGATCCATCTTGCAGTGTAAACAAAGCAGCGACAAAATGCTAGCCCAGATAGTCATGCAGTATGAAAACATCTGTGACATGACTACTTTGAAAATCATGCAGTCTGAACTCGGAATAAAGTGTTACCATTCAGTGTGTGTGTGTGTGTGTGTGTGTGTGTGTGTTGGGTGTGTGCAATAATAAAATTAAATATATGGATTCTTGCAAAACAGGATTGTAAAATAAAGTGCTAACAAATCTGCCAAACCTACATGTAAAAGTTCTAACAAAATAAAAACATTAAATAAAACAAGGTAAACACAGACACTTGGATTACAGAGTTACTCTCCCTTGACTTTCAACTCAAGTTTGAGGTTTGCTGTTCTGATGAACACAAAATAAGATATTTTGAAAAAAGCCTGAATTATTGGCTTAAGTTTTTCGTACAATGCATGTCAATGGTTACAGATTTAAAACTTTTTATTCTCTAAGTATGTTCTTTTGTGTTCCACAGAACATAAAAACTGGTTTTGAACAAGTCAAGGCTGAGTAAACTTGTTTGTGGGTGAACTATCCCTTTAACCCAAATACAACAAATTAGCATATCTTGGGGGTTAACAATGCCATGCAGAATTTACATCACTTTTCACTTCACATTTGATCTACTTTGATCTACTCACTGTTCCTTCACTCACTATAGTACATCTCCATTCCACATCCTTTCCGTTTTTATGATCTCCTATTTTGCTTCCAGACAGCTCCATTAGAGACTGCAGGGCCCTGTTTCCCCATCTTCCGTTTCTGTATTTAGCTCTCTCTTTCTTCTATTTAGATTCTCCCTCCCTCTCCCTTTTCTACCCCCGTCACTCCTGACCATTGACTACTGTGAAGATGTCATGAAGACTATGCCACCGTGAGCTGACAGCCACATTAAAACAATGTTAATTAACAAATGCCACCAGAACAACGCCTGTAAAAATGGCCTTTCTAAATTTGTCGACACTTATAAACAAACACTTCAGAATTAATTACAGCTTCACATATGAGCATATGTCGCTTGTGCATGGCCAATTAAGGAATTGTTAGACGTGGAAAACGAGTGCACTTGTATAAACTGACAGATGCCTCGTTGTCCAACCATGTCCTACACGCTACTGACATTAGTCACTGTAAAAACCCTGAATGACTTGACAGGCCATAACCAATAAAACATCGGAATGTGCAGGACATACATAAGAAATTATGGCAAGATTTTCTGAGCAAACCCAAAACAAGAGCAGCCATTATCTTGTTAGCATGACATGCCAATCCCTCTCAAGTCACATTCTTTGATGGACGCAAAGGCAGTTGATATACTAAAGTAAAGTTTACACTCGCCGATTACTTTATTGGGTACACCTTACTAGTATCAGCTTGGACTCCCTTTTGCCTTCAGAACTGCCTTAATCTATTGTGGCATAGATTCAACAAGGTCCTGGAAATATTCCTTAGAGATTTTGGTCCATACTGACATGATAGCATCACGCAGTTGCTGCAGATTTGTCGGCTGCACGTCCATGATGCAAATCTCCCGTTCCAACATATCCCAAGGGTGCTCTATTGGATTGAGATCAGGTGAATGTGGAGACCATTTGAGTACAGTGAACTCATTGTCATGTTTAAGAAACCAGTCTGAGATTATTGCTGCTTTATGACATGGCGCGTTATCCTGCTGGAAGTAGCCATCAGAAGATGGGTACACTGTGTGGCAAGAAAATATCCCCCACATCATTACACCACTACCACCAGACTGAACTGTTGATACAAAGCAGGATGGATCCATTCTTTCATGTTGTTGATGCCAATTACTGACCCTACCATCCGAAAGTCGCAGCAGAAATCGAGACTCATCAGACCAGACAATGTTTTTCTAATCTTCTGCTGTCCAATTTTGGTGAGTCTACGCAAATTGTAGCCTCAGTTTCCTGTATTTAGCTGACAGGAGTGGCACTTCTGCTGCTGTAGCCCATCTGCCTCAATATGCCCACATATTATGTGTTCAGAGATGCTCTTCTGCATACCTCGATTGTATCAAGTGGTTGTTTGAGCTACTGTTGCCTTTCTATCAGCTCCAACCACTTTGGCCATTCTCCTTTGACCTCTTGCATCAACAAGGCATTTGCGCCCACATTGCTTTCTTTTTCAGACCATTCCCTGTAAACTCTAGGGATGGTTATGCATGAAAATCCCAGTAAACCAGCAGTTTCTTAAATACTCAGACTAGCCTGTCTGGCACCAACAACCATACTATGTTCAATGTCACTTAAATGACCTTTCATCCCCATTCTAAAGCTCGGTTTGAACTGCAGCACCATGTCTACATGCCTAAATGCATTGAGTTGCTACCATGTGACTGACTGATTAGAAATTTGCGTTAACGAGCAATTGAACAGGTGTACCTAAAAAGTGGCCAGTGAGTTTATATTGTGTTCTGTCTTTGTTGTTCCAGTGTTTGTAAATGTGTCCTCTGGTCGACATTGCAAAAGCCATAAACAAGAACGTTAATCTGAAGTATTTGTTAGTCTCTGTGCATATGCAACAGCAACAAAAAAGTAATAAACGCTTAAGCGACAAAAATAAATTAATTAATTGGACAGGTCATCAGATTTTATTGCTGATTTGAAATGCCTTTAAGTGTGAGTTCAACAAAAAGTTCTTGAAATTTCAAGATTCCCTCAGTCATTTAAGTAGAGGAGATGCCTGGAGGCGTGACTTTCCTTGAAAGGGACTTTGATGGAGGTCAACCAGAACCTGGTTTGATGGAGTGGGAAGTACGACAGTGAGTCTGAGGTGAAACGGTGCACTAGAGAAGTTATTTTGAACTAAAACAGAAGGGCCGAATCAGAGCGCGGGCACTTCTGAGGAAGCAAATGTGACACTCTGGCTGCTTGCTATTAGAGGAGCGTGTTTGTGAAGTATGCACTCAGCAGGTGGCTCTGGATGAAGTAGGGTATGACAGAAGAGCAGGAACAGAAGTATGCACTCAGCAGGTCTCTACGAAGGCTGTACGTTTGCATGGGGACAGCAGTATGTACTCTGCAGATGGCGAGGAAAGTGAATACACCAGCAGATGCTTTTTTTAGAGGTATATGTCCGACACGGACTGTTGCTAGTTGTGCGACTTCATTTGGTTGCCGCCCATGAGGCATCTTTTTTAATTATCCCAATGGAGTTGGGAAACGGTCATCACACTTACACCGGAAAAACATTAAAATGTGTGTTTGTGTGCATTTATGTGTGTGTGTGTGAGTGTGGGGAACAAAGCTGGTAAACAGTTCCATTTAGCCTGCTGTGCTTTCCTTCATTGTCTATTCATAGATCTAATTAAGACTTTCTTGCTTCCTTTCTTTTATGTAAGTGCTGTGTTTTCAGGAGTGGAAATTAGGCCTTTGCTAAATTAATATCATAAGTGCTCAAGCAGCTATGATCAAGCGTCCTATTAGAGTGGGCTCAATTAGATCTGTGTGAATGTTTTTCTTACAGTCGATTCCCTTAAATGGGTGATTTTCCGTTTCGTTTTTCAGCCAGTTGACAAATAACACATCCCACCCGCTCCCTAATTCGCTATGTTAAATATGGCAATGTCCTCTCTCTCTCTCTGTCTCGCTCTGTGTCTGATTAGTCTTTGGTGCAACTAACAAAGATATGAAAAATTGCAATGGTTACAGCCCAAATAGGCTTTTAAAAAGACTATGCAAAGCACTTTCAGTACCAAATGTCATCAATCAGCTTTAGTAGAGGCATTACAAACAAAAAAGACCCAAAACACTTCAAAATGACATGCAGAAGACAGTTTGAAATAATCCTACGAGTCTTTCATGTCTGAAAATAAATGTCACTACTGAAAAGTGTAATCCTATAACAGAAATATAATAAAACAGTATTTAATAAAACATCACAGTTATTTAATTATTAAAATAATTATTCATTAATAATATTATTATTATTATTATTACTTTTTCTTAAAAGTAGAAGTGGTTGTTCAGAGTGAAAAGGGAAATAAATAACTATGTTACAGACATGAATATTCACACCATAATTACCCTAATCATACCTCTCATAATTTTGGAGTAAAAAAACTCTAACTTTATCTAACCTGAAAAAGGAACAGGTGAAAAGTAAAAGTTAAGAGAAAGGGAAATAACAAAGGAGCATCTAATTTAAAACAAACTCTGTTCTCTCATAGTGAGTGTGTGACAGCACATCCAGGAGTGAAGGAAAGAATGGAGGAGAGAAGAGTTGAGCTTTTGACAGTAAGAAGGTCTTTTCTGTGACTTCCTTGTGTGTGCGTGGCAAACACAGCACTGTCAGTCATTATAAGTCTCAGCTTCACCACTCTCCCTTGGAGCAAGAGTCGATATCCTGTCCCAGCATGAAGCAACCGTTATCATCCGGTAAACAGCTCTAGCCAAGTTATTGGAAGTTAGACCAAGATGAGATGCCCAATTAACATGGTAAATATATTCAAGTAAATAAATATATATATTTAGCAACCTAAATTTACATCTGCCAATGAAATGAATACATGTAACCCATCTGATTGCACTCATACTCGCAATATAAGGGATTCAGACCATTGATTCCTTCATTGGGAAGCAACCAAAGCAACAAGAATGCTAAATACTGTAGCGGCTGTAGCCCAGGAAAGTCAGGTTTAAGCTCAAAGCTGTTCGAGTTCCACAACAGTCCGCACACTGTTCAGACACATCAGCAGAAGTGCCTGTGGACATCTGTGAACTGTCTCAGATCAGTAGAGTTTTTTGACCCATGCAGATGTTTCACAGACAACAGCGCAGATGCAAGGTTAATGCTTAAACAGAAGGACTCCATTTCCACTTCATGTTTTCAGCATGGGTGGCAGGCTAACAAGGATGCTACAGTACTTCTAGTGTCAGTCGCTATTGTCGTTGTATACCTTGAAATCAGGGTAGTGAGGTTTACTAGCACAGCTCTTATGGAACCGCACTCGACTTAGACCACACAACATCAGTCCCATCCACTCACAGTACTAACGTTAAAAAGAGTGGAATTCGAAGTGCCATTTACACTATGGGACGTGAGGCCACTGACATAACATTAAAAACTCTATCCCATAACATCAGCTACTAGTGCATCTCTTGAAGCCAGGGAAGTGATTCTTGGGCCCCGTTTACACTAATGCGTTTTCGTTTTAAAACACATAAGTTTTGCTATGGTTACGCCATCCGTCCACACTACGCCGGAGTTTTCGAGCCCCGAAAACGGAGCGTTTTGGAAACGCTGGAGAGGCTGTTTTCATTCTAAAACGCTGCTGCTCTGTCTCAGTGTGGATGGGGAAAACGAAGATGTCTGAAAATGGAGGCGTGGCTACTAAGATTCGCTACTCGATTGGGGCTTTTGGGTCATTGCGTAACCTTCCCTTATTCGTCAAGCCCCTATCACATGACTATAACGCCACCGGAAGACGGCAGACCAGCCTTCACTGTAAACAACATGGAAACAGAAATGGGAGTGCAATCGTGCAGTTAAACTCTGCCTTTTTTTACTACAACAGTTGCATATATTCGCAAGAGGCAAGCTATTGTTCGAGCACTCGCTAAACGCTTGCGTTTCAAGCGGCGTAAGCCCTATTTAGAATGCCGAGCTTGACACATGCTTCCTGTTTAACAAGCATGCCCAGAGTGCGCGAATGGTCATGTGATTTGGTGGCATAGTGTGGATGGAGATATGTTCAGAAACGCTGGGTGAAAAGCTAGTGTAGACGCGGATCGTTTTTATGCTAAAACGCCGGTTTAATACTAAAACGCACTAGTGTAAATGGGGTTTTGAGCAGAGATGAGGTTCTCAAGGTGAATGCATACCTTGGCTCTATGGGTTAAACACCAAAAAATAAGATCAAAGAATCTTGGTGCTATTCTAGAGCCAGGTCTGAGTTTCAGTAGTCATGTCGAAGCAGTAACCAAGTCAGCATACTATTATCTCAAAAATCATTGCAAAAACCTTATGCTATGTTTCCAGTGAGGCCTTGTTCATGCTTTTATCACCAGAAGGGTGGATTACTGTAATGGCCTCCTCACTGGCCTTCCCAAAAAGAAAGTCAGACATCTGCAGCTCATATAGAACACTGCTGCCAGGATTCTTTCTTCCATCTGTGTCACGGCACCAACGTGACCCACCAATTTTAACCAACAATTCCGGCCACAATACCAAAGATGGCAAGGACAACAATGTCTACCGTGGATGCTATCAATTGCTTTCAGATGTCTTTGTGGAATCTCAAAGCCCCTGAACAATCTTCAAAGAAAGTTGTAACGGTTTGGATTGAAATGAGAGTGGAAAACCATTTTTTTTTTTTACAGAAGGGAACACATCACCACCGAAAAATGGAAGCACCACATCTGTGGCCTCAAATGCTGATATTTGTGCACAGGCTCCCCACTACGCTCCAGTGGGTAAAAGGTGTCTGTTCAGCACGACTGCCTCAGACTGCCCAATCACCTCCCTCCGTGTCTCAGGGTCCTCTGGGGTCCTTACCGGAGCCCCAGCTTTGTATCAAAGATAAATTGCAGCTCTGATTGACCACTGAAGGAAGGTTTTTACAAAGTCTGATTTGCTATTCATCAAAGCTTGCAACAATCGCTCGCTCTCCCATGGTCGTCTCTGGATTCTTTCTCTTTCCAGTCTGCCTGCTCTTTTTCAATTATCTGACAATCTCCATTTTCTCTTCCAGTCCTTCATCCTTTTCTTCTTCCTTCAGAATGTTTCTCAGCCTCGTCTGAGGTGCTTCTGCCCCATTTCTTTTCTTCCGCTTCCTTTTAACGTTTGTCTCAAGTGCCTCTCCTATACCAGCTTCAGAATCACCTGAAAACAAACAAACTAATTAACTTTTCCCCGTCCCACACTGCAGTGAATAAGCACTGATGACAGAGAGTTTTCTCTGTTTGCCAAAGAAGGGCATAAATCTCAGCTAGTCAGAAATGCCGATATTGCAAACTCTCTAATGACTGTCGTTTGGAGAAAGATTACAGGGCACCTGCATGAAACCCCTGCAAAAAAAGCCGCTGAGGGAGCCTCACCGTAAAGCCTAATCATCGCTTACACAGCCAGCTGTGTGTGCGTTCTGTTAAATCATTTAATACACAAGAAAGTAAATAAATGAGAAGTCAAATAAATAAATAACAAACATTCGTTCTGCACTGCTGGACTCCATGTTGAGTGTCACAGTCCTAACCTGGATGTTTCTATCAAGCATAGCACGGTCACAGCTGCCAGTCTAACAGAGGAGATTACTCAAAAAGGAATACTTGCTCGTTATTTCCTCACCCTCATTTCCTGGACACTCTATTCAACAAATTGAAAGTGAATAAGGAATCGGGCAGTCAAACTTCAAAACAGACAGAAAAGCAATATATGCTGAAACAGGAACAGGAATTTTCCAAATCATTCATTGATTTTCTTTCCAGCTTAGCCCTTTTATTAATCTGGGGTTGCGACAGCGGAATGAATCGCCAACTTATCCAGAATGTGTTTTATGCAGCGGATGCACTTCCAGCTGCAACCCATCACTGGGTTCACTCACTCACACACATACACTAAGGACAATTTTAGCTTACCCAATTCACCACGTCTTTGGACTTGTGGGGGAAATCGGAGCACCCGGAGGAAACCCACGCGAGCACGGGGAGAACATGCAAACTCGAGGCTTGAACCAGCAACCTTCTTACTGTGAGGCGACAGTGCTACCCACTACACCACCGCGTTGCCAATTTTCTAAATCATTAAATAACATTTTTATTTTTCCTTTTGTTTGTATTATCTCCAAGGAATTATGTCTCTTACCCTGAAACTATTAAGCAATTAAGCACATTCAAGTTATCATTTCTTTGATACACCTCTTATAGACTTGGGTGTGCAAGGTGTGCAAAACTACTTGCTCTAACAAACTCTAACAAAAATGATAATTTAATGAGATCTTCTGCAAACCTTTAAACTCCAGTTATCATCAAGTTATCATTCTGTCTAAATTTGCTTTATTAATATACTAAACACAGCTTTAAAATGTATAATTTACATTGACTGAACTTAATTTTTAATTATGTTTTTAGACACAACAGTATATACACGTGGTAACACTTCCGTTTAGGTTCACAACAGTATTAACAGACCATTCATTAACACTACTAGCTTTTTATTAAGAGTTAGTAAGGAATTAGTTAGGTTTAGTTTTTGGGTAGGATTAGGGATGCAGCATAAGATCATACTTTACAACTACTAATAAGCAGTTAACATGTTAATACTGAGCCAAAAACGAGAAAGAACAAAATCTCCTACCACAGCTATGCTGATAACACTCAGATCTACGTACTGTAGCCTTATTGCTTAATGACTATAGCACCGTTCCCACCCTCTGCCAATGCACTAATAAAATAACAGTTGGATGTGCCAAAACTTTCTTCAGTCAAACAAAGAGAAAACTGAAGTCATTGCATTTGAAGTTGAGGTTCTCAAGGTGAATGCGTACCTTCGCACTAGGGGTCAAACGACCAAAAATAAGGTCAAGAATCTTGGTTTGATTCTGGAGTCAGATCTGAGTTTCAGTAGTCATGTCAACGTAGTAACTAAATCAGCATACTATCATCTCAAAAACATTGCAAGAATTAGATGTTTTGTTTCCAGTGAGGACTTAAGAGAAACTTGATCATGCTTTTATCACCAGCAGGGTGGATTACTGTAATGGACTCCTCACTGGCCTTCCCAAAAAGACAGTCAGACAGTTGCAGCTCATCCAGAACGCTGCTGCTAGAATTCTGACCATAACCAGAAAGTTAGAGTACATCACACCTGTCCTCAGGTTTTTACACTGGCTCCCAGTTACACTCAGAATATATTTTAAATAAGTATTATAAATAAGTATTATTACTTGTCTATAAATCAGTAAATGGCCCATGACCTCAATACATTACAGATATTCTCTCTGTATAACAACCTAACAGATCCCTTAGATCATTAGGGTCAAGTAAATTGGAAATTCCAAGGGTTCCGTCAAAGCAGGGTGAATCCACCTTCAGCTATTACTCCTCCGCTGCTGGAATCAGCTTCCAGAAATAAGCAGATGTGCTCCAACATTAGGTACACATTCAAATCAAATCAAGACTAAACACATCTGTTTAGCTGTGACTTTACTGAATAAGCACTTTGCTACGTCCCGCACATCACACTATTATGCCTTTCTTTTATTTTAATTTTTTTTAAAACCTGTTTAACATATTTTAATCTGTTTTTATCTGGTCTTTATCATTTTTATTATTTGTTGTTTTAATTTCCTTACACTTGTTTCTTTAATTCCTGTTCATGTAAAGTACTTTGCATTTCACTTGAATTGAATTGAATGTCACTTTAGGCTGTATAGAAGTGATTTTAAAAATATCTAGTAAAATATTATTTACAGTCATCATGGCAAAGATAAAATAAATCAGTTATTAAAAATTAGTTATTAAAACTATTATGTTCAGAAATGTGTTGAAAAAATCTTCTCTCCGTTAAACAGAAATTAGGGGAAAAAATAAATAGGGGAGCTAATAATTCTGACTTTAACTGTATATAAATCACACATCACTTATCATTATCTTCATTCACATTTTTCCTTCAGTGCACCCCCAGTGCATTACTCAAATATTCACTTTGTGTTCCTCGAAAGGTCTGGGATAAGAATGAGTAAATAATGAGAGAATTTTCATTTTTGCATTCCATCGCAAATGAAAGAAACCAATGCCTAAACCGCAATAACAACAGTGCACCGCCTCACAGCAAGATGAAAAAGAGCCAAATGGAGACGTTAATGAGCGCACACTGTATACTGATGCTGATACTCTCTTACAACAGCTGAGGATGCAGTCAAAACAGTTCTGATTTATGGATGGCTCCCAGTACTGCCATAATGGAGCACTTTCTGTCTTTTCGCGTTAAGCATGATAGTATATCAGCGGGGCCTGTTATGACCCAGTTGTCAGTTACGTAACAGGCTCTGCTGATATATTATTGCTATGCGTTTCGACTTTCATATGTTTCAAATCCTAGCAGTTATCTTTGAATCCCACAGATTTATGGGACACAGCGTCAGACTGTTTCAACAACACGAGCAACCTACTTCAGGCACTTAGACAGTATTGGTAGAGGAGTAGTTTCACTTCCGGAATTATTGGTTACCATTGCATTGGATTTCTAGTTCCTGGAAACTATTGATGACATTGATGATGTTTATTTTTTCCCCTACCTTGGAATTCAACTGTGATGATCAACTGTTGATTACAAACATATTTTTGTCTATTGTCTTCAAAATAGGAAAGAAACGCATACAAGTTTGGAACAAGTGGCGGGTGAATAAATGACAGAATTATCATTTAAGTTCAAGAAAGTTCATTAAATCTGACATAAAAAGTCTGACGTTTATTAAGGAAAGAAAAAAAGATTGTTGAAATGTTGCGTTATTCATAAATTTGTTAGGTAAATATGGAGATTGTGTTATTTCATCATAGTTTTTGTTATATTTTTATTTTTATTTATTTGCTTATTTAGATATAGTGACTTTTTTGTGTTAATTTTCCCATGTTTACTTGTACAGTAAATAACAACCAGTTTGTGTTGTTTGTTATATTGTACAAAAGAACAATAAAAAAAAACATAAAACATTAAATAAACGAGCGAACAAACAAATGAATTAACAACATCAAAAGCAAATAAAAATCAAAAGCAAATAAACAAACTAACAAACATCAATAGCAAGCAAACAAACAAACAAACAAACAAAACAAACAAACATCAGAAGCAAACAAATGTCAGAAGCAAACAAACG
>CAIGQQ010038251.1:1248275-1275487 GCA_903798035.1 Danio albolineatus
CAAACACCAAAAGCAAACAAATAAACAAACATCAAAAGCAAACAAACTAACAAACATCAAAAGCTAACAAACAAACATCAAAAGCAAATAAACAAACAAACGTCAAAAGCAAACATCAAAAGCAAACAAACAACAAATGGTACTAATATACACTCACAGTTTAGTTTAATAGCATTAAAATCCATGATTATGTTGACAAAGCAAAATTTTGCCTGACGGCGGAAATCTAATGGACATTTAAGAATAGCCCAAAACTAGACTAGTCATCAAATGTACAGGAATGAATGACTACACATGTCAAGTCTGTCTAAGCTGTGTATTTGATGACTAGTCTAGTTTTATTCTTTAACATTGAATTTAGCCTTGTTTTACCTTGTTTAGATGTTTACACATCTATTAAAACACAAAAATAGCTTTGTTAGGTTTGTTTCTGGGACGCAGTAGACCAGCAAACACCATGATTTTGTAAATGATTGGCTTCAAATATAAACTGTGGTCATAAACGGCTATTGGGAGTTTTCTCAATTCAAAATGAGTAGAGGCTTGGACCTGGAAACAGTAATCCTTAACAAGCGGATGATCCTAAATCTCTTCTGTCATATTTGCACACTCAGAAACTGTGATCAAGAGTGGTGTAGTCACTACAATCCAGGTTCCATAAAAAACATCCCTTTGATCTCCAGACTGAGCTGCTGGAAGTAACAGGCGGCTGGGATAGGACGGGATGGGATGGTATAGTTGCTGTCAGTGCTTTAGACAGTATTGTGCTGGTCAGCTTGATCCCTCATGGCCGGTTCACCCCAGGGAGCGAAGCAGTCACGCCTGAGAAGAGCGAGCCGCAACACAACAGTGGATTATTAGACACAGAGCAAAAAGAGCTGAAGGGGTTCAGGGTCCAGAGGCCCTGGTCCACAGAGGACAGAAATAGACACCAAACTACTGCAGCAATGCTTGGATCTGAGAGAGAGAGAGAGATCCAACTGGAAAGAGTGACAGGAATCATAATGATGAAGATCAGAACCAAGATATTTTAGGGTATAGTGACTTTACTTCTAGAATTTTCTTCAAATTTTTACTTTATGGTTCTTGATATGAATTAAGCTAATTCAAATGTTATCACTTGATTGAATGGCCGTTATCAGTGGTTATCAGCTGATAGATACTGACCAGTAGGGGCCTTCTGCACCTACTGGTAGGCTCTGAAGGCTATTATAATCCATCCACATAATTAATCAGCCATAGATCACCTTGGCCTTCATTCCGCTGTGGCGACCCCGGATTAATAAAGGGACTAAGCCGAAAAGAAAATGAATGAATGAATAACATATAATACATAGAGGTCAACATAAATATTGTAGTAGTCACCATTTGAACTGGATTAAAAAAAAAATTAAACTGTTCTATATAAGAATGGGTTCCTAATAGTTTAGCACAACTTGTTGAAATGTTCACTATTGTACATATAGACGCAGAACATTTTTGTTTATTCCTCCAAGCAAACCACAGGTTGTTTGTCAAGCCCACTAACATGCATGAAGACACTCAAAATTGAACAATGTTTTCCAAAATGTTTGTGGTGCTTATAAGGTGACAGGTGCACATGGAGAATAAATGAGTGTGTGTCACCTACAGGTGGATTGTCAAGCCCACTCAGCTGCGTGAATCACAGTTAGAACTGCTTACTTTTGAAAAAGTGAAAAGTGTTTGGTGTAAATGCATACATAGAAAGCTCTTTCAAGAGTGTCAGTATCAGAAACTAGACTGCTATGACGAGAAAGCAAAGTGTATGATGTCAACTAGGATGATGATGAAGGTGAAGATGGTTAAGACTATTTTTTAGCAAGGATTAAAGGAGACACATGCTCTGATGTGTATAATGATGACAGTAAGGACAATATATAGGAGCATAATTTGTGATGTGCTGTATAATAATGATACTTCAGTGATGATGATGATGAGGAGGAGGAAGAGGAGGATCAGAATAAAGAGATTTCAATAATGATCATGCTGACTTTGATGATACATAAACAATCATCATAATTAAAATAAAAAAGTTCAGACATTTTGATGAGGAGGGCGATAATGATCAGAATGAATACATTTCTTTGAGGAAGAAGAGGAGGAGGAGGAGGAGGATGGTAATAATGAAGATGAAGATAATAATGAAGATATTTCTGTGATTCCATGTCATAATAAAGATAATGATTGGAATCAAGATATTTAACGATGATGATCATAATATGATAATGAAGATGATTGAGGAAACATCAGGATGAACATTTTAAAAGGATGTTTGCTCACTCTCTATCGCCACAGTGGAATGAACTGCCGATATATGATGTTTAAGGTATTGAAAATAAATGGACAGATAATATTTGAGGGAGAAAAATAGATTCAAAATATTACACGATACTGATTACAGCATGAAGATACTTCAGCAAAACTTCAACAAGAATATGCTGATCATACTTCAACTAATGAATATTTTTCATTATTTTATTCAATTGAAGATATTTCGGGGCGCCATGGTGGCGTAGTGAGTAGCACATTCACCTCACAGCAAGAAGGTCGCTGGTTCGAGCCCCGGCTGGGTCAGTTGGCATTTCTGTGTGGAGTTTGCATGTTCTCCCCGTGGTTGCGTGGGTTTCCTCCGGGTGCTCCGGTTTCTCCCACAAGTCCAAAGACATGTGGTATATGTGAATTGGGTAGGCTAAATTGTCCATAGTGTATAAGTGGGAATGTGTGTGTATGGATGTTTCCCAGAGATGGGTTGCGGCTGGAAGGGCATCCGCTGCGTAAAAAATATGCCGGATAAGTTGGCGGTTGATTCCGCTGTGGCGACCCCAGATTAATAAAGGGACTAAGCCGACAAGAATGAATGAAGATATTTCAAACATGATGATGATGATGATGACAGATAATGAAGACAAAGATAATTCTAAAAGAGTATTACTTTACCAATAATTGTAATAAGGATGATGATGACAAAGATCAAAGACATTTCAGTAAAGATGATCTAAATCAATATATTTTAATAAAGACTGAGGCGAGGAGGAGTGAGACGGAGATCAGAATGAAGGCATTTCACTGAGGATCACCCTGATGCTGATGATGAAAACCAATAAATGTGTTCTGCAAACAATATTGAAACACGCACATCAAAAACGCCCCCGCATTAAACAAGCCTGTGATAGCAGAACTGACTGGAAATTCTCAGCAGTCGTAGGAGTAACTGAAGCTGCAGTAAGTTTAGCATGAGAGTGAGATCCAGACGACATCCAGCAGTGTGTGGGAGAATGGAAGGAGGAAAAAAATAAATAAATCAGTGCTGTGTCACAAACTTTCAAACGCAATCAGAGGTCACCATTAATTGAGGCGGCAGGCTATTAGTTACAGTGCCACTGTAAGTAGTGAAATTACTTTTGAACTTCTGAAGAGTGCATTGACTGAGCTAATCGCTGGGGAGTCATTGGTAATTTCAACAAAAATTGCAGCTGATAACCATGAAATTCTTGGTGGGGAGGCTGTGTATCGAAATATTCAGTATTTCATAGCTTGATGGGAAATTGGACCACACTGTGGGATACGGGCTACTCACAAATTCAATTTTCTAGTCGTTAAAAAGCAATTCCAAAAATAAAAAAAAGAGAAAAAAAGCCAACAGTCATCAAAAACTCTGGGATAATTGGTATTCATTGGAGCTTTGAGAATGCAATTGAATGTGTATAACTCACGAGTCAATGCAATGGTGTCATTCATGTTAGGAAAGAACCAGTCTTTTGGCTGAGTGTGTGGAGTGAAATGTTTGCCAGTGAGTGATGAGAAAGGAATGGCGTGGCAATTGATTCATTGCTATTTGGATTGACATTATTTACACTGGTGAATGCTGCCAATGGCCACAGTTCACATCCAAAATACATCGGTTTGGATCTATAGAGCGTTCAGCGCTGGATTGTGACAGCCACAGGACTGTATAGTGTGCAGTGAGAAATGTTGTCTCTGCGTTTTCACGGTGGTAAAGAAGCCATCACAGTGCTTCTGCTGTGATTGGGTGGAAGGTTTTGGGTTAAGCGGTTCTGATTGATGTGCAGCGCTTGATTTTTCAAACACCTCATGGGCCCAACTTTGACATGCAGTCAAGGCAGATGAAAAATAGCTCCTGGAATGGAGTTAAATGGGGTTAAACACAAGTTAAAGGAAGACTTAAGACAAAAATGTATCATTTACTCACTTATATCATTCCAAATCTGTGTATATGTGTATATGTGTATATGTATGTATATAATTCAATTTTCATGACAATGTAAATAAGTGAAGATTAATGTGGTTTTAAACCCCATTAATAGTCAAATAAAACAACAAGCACTGAACCATGACTTGGTTTCCATAGAAAAAGTCACACTGGTTTAAAAGGTGCTGTATGCAAGTTTCTGACTCTTCCAAAGGATAAAAATACCATATTATGTTTGCAGATATTTAAAAACATGCTACATGAACATTCTTGTTTATCTTAAAAACAATGCTGAAGCCAAATATTCGGCTGTCAAAATGTGCGTTATGTGCTAGAACGTCTGTCTTTGATTTGGCCAGTTAGCCCAATGTCAGTTTAGCCAATTATATTTCAGCACCCCAGTTTGCCTTGATGTGATTCATTCAGTCAGAAGGGGTCTCAAAGTATGCATCTGTGACCGAAATGCGACCTCCGGTGGACAGTAACAGCCTCCGAAATAAGACACAGTTTTAGAGTTCCACATGAAGTGGTTAATAATTAGCAAACAATATAAATATTTCAAATGTAAGCATTAAGTGAGCAGGTTACATTGTAAGCCTGTGTCCTAAAAACACGCTACGTGACAAGGTACACAGTGATAAGCAATCTGGCTGTTTGCACCAGATGAAACACGACAGAAATATAAATACAGCCATTCAGAAGCACAGAATATATGTCCACTTACTGCACTCCAACCAAACGGTAATGTTTATAATCTAATTAATCCATATTAAAACCTTCAACGTTATTAATTGTATATGCTGAATCGCTGATATGTGTTAGTTTACTGAGTCACAGTTCTAAAGTCTCTTTTCAAACAGTTTATTTTATTTTCAAGATTTGAGGTGAACTTCAGCATTTAACACTAAATAAAGCACATGAGGTGTACCTGAAGTGATCATTGTCAATTTTCTGTTGTTTGGTGGCAAGAAATAGAACCCGTTTCTAAAATATACATTTCAAGTGTTGATTAGAGTGGCAGTTTCAATGAATGAATATAGAGTGGCATTGTTTCTATTTAGAACACAGTTTAAATCAGCCTTTGTTGGTGTCATCAATCTGGCAACCTGCTCTTGCGTGTGTTTTGAAGCAGGAGTGCAATGCCTACTTCAACCACTGGGTGTCAAACTTACATACTGCACCTTTAAATGACACTGTAAAAACAATGAGTAAATTAGCAATTTTCCGTATTTTGTGATTCATGTTATTTGATATTTTTTTCCGACTTTTAACATTAAAAAACTTTTAAAAGGTGACTTTTATTAATATTTGTATTAGTTTAAAGTGATATATTGTTGGGGTTGGTACACTACAAAACATTGTAATAAACTGCCAGTACATATTCTGTTATTTTACAGACTTATTTCTCTATTAACTACTAAATATTATCAATAAAAGTCACTTTGTTACACAATCAAAAAAAAAAACATCAAAATTCGACAGAGCAGAGATCAAGCTCCCATAATGCATTTATGACAAAAAAAACTGTCATTTAACAGATTTTTTTTTCAGCGCATGTGAAAAAAAATTGTCAGAGATTAAATTTTTAAGTGAACAATACTTAGGGAGTAATTCAGCAGAATAAACCACAGAAAATACTGATTTTCAGAGTGAAAAACCATAAAATATTTTGTTTCAGTAATGCGGTTAAACACTATGACATTCACAAATTACAATATATTTTATATTTTAAACCTTTATCTGTGCCACTATCCTTTAAACAACTTTTTTTACCCATTCGGTTTACTAAAAGAAGTAAAATCCGGCCTTATTTCTTACTTTGATTACATCTAACCAGTTCATGCATGGTACAGTAGCAGAATCAGACTGCTAAAAGCACGAATACCTGACTCAATAACAGCTCAATAACACTTTTTTTGGCCTCTTTGCCACTTCATTGATAGAGACGGTCAGAGAAGAGGCAGAAAACGAAAAACGATTGATGCAGTTCTCCAGAAACTTCGATTGTAAGTGCATTACTGGGCATACAAGAGATGCCAGAGATAGCGTCAATAAAA
Organism: Danio albolineatus; assembly: GCA_903798035.1. NCBI lineage: Eukaryota > Metazoa > Chordata > Actinopteri > Cypriniformes > Danionidae > Danio > Danio albolineatus. The sequence goes on from CAIGQQ010038251.1 coordinate 1,254,564, forward strand.
TGTAACTTGTTTTGAACCCAGAACATTCATTGCGAGATCAAGCCTGCATAGGTTTAGGTCAGCTTATTCGAAAGGTCATGATAAATACTTCATCAAGTTAAAAGCTAAAAGACTGCACCAGAAAACCACTGTCTTATGTCCTAATGCGGATTATTTCCCACTCCGAATTATAAACATAAGGAGGCTTTAATTACGATTTTAACACAATATCATAATGACATTACTCTTCACAGTCTAGTTTCGCATCTAAGAGCAAATTATTTCCCTGCTCTCTTTTTTCCCTCCTTATGTTTCTAAATTTATTACAAAGGTTAAAGTCTGATTGCAAAAGTCAACTAATTTAATGGCTTAATTAGCAATGTATGCTGTGCTAAATTCATTTCAAGATTTAAAGCGCTAAGCTCATTTTCATGTTTCACTTGATGCGCGCTGCAAATCAAGAGTAGGTCAAGTCTTTAAAAACCCTACATCTTGCGCTCTAAAGAAACAGAAATGGGAATTAACGTCTTGTTATATTTATACGTGAACTCTAAGTTCATCACATTTGCTCCGCTGTACTCTCTAAAGTGAGCGGGATTAAATTTGACTCTTGTTCTGTGCTGTACTTACAACGCAGTACATCAATAAAACTTTTTTGCCTTCACTCCTCATTAGAATCTCAGCAAAACCAGCAAGAAGGACTTACGGATCGCCTATACTACTGATCTGAAAAACAATTGGAAATTAATATTCAAGCAAGCGCCAGGTCTAAAGCAATGTTCAGGGTCAGTGATCTGTGACATCATAATCCAGCAAAATCTTCCCCCAACCAAACACAGCGATGAACCCAGCTGGATGTTTAAAGCCAATCAGAGCTATTGAATATTCCGAGCACCCACTGTAGTATCCAGTTGCCTTTGATGAAATTAGTTCGGTAAAACATACATTGCAAGGTCACGCATTTGCGATCTTAGAATATTAACCAAGGTCTCCAGCGGAGGGAAAGCTTACATAAAGTTAATTAAACTTTCATAGCAATCATTTATATTTCACAGAGTTGGTTGTAAGATCTGCTGGTGCAATTACCGAGGGTGGCTGATACTACTGAATGAGAAGAGGGTTGAGTGTTTATTTAAACATTTTACTCTACACATTTCAGCCTGACAGCTGTTTGCTGCACTGGGGCTTCCAGTCACATTTACTTCCAGATGACTGGGTCAATGACACTAGTCTGTTATTAATTATAGAAAAAAAGGGCAGGTTGGTTTTATTTGGTTCATAACAATATTAATTGTGATTAATCACATCCAAAAAAGTTTGTTTTTATATGATTAATGTTTGTGTATTATGTATATTCCTGATGTATATTAAATACACATTAATGTATGAGAAAATGTCTAGTTGTATATAAATTTATGTAAATATTCTTGTTTTATGTATGTGTGTATTTATATATACACGCATCATAAATATAAATAATACACAAACATAAATCCCATAAAAAAAAAACTTATTTTGGAGAGGATTAATCATGATTAATCATTGCACAGCATTTTTTAAAATAAACTACAAAATTAATATACACAGCACAAGTGCATATATTATATAAAGTTTTATTTTGCATGTGATTAATTGTAAGTAAACATTGCCGCAGCACTAAAGTAAAAAAAAAAAAAAACATTTTTAAGAGGACTTCAACTGACTGACTAATACTTCACCATCCCTTTAAACACATGCAATGTATTGTGAAAGTGCTGTACTTCGATTTATTACTGACTTAATGCATTACTAAGGACATACACTATTTTCAGTTGCCTTGAACCGGACCGAAACACGCTTGTCCCCTGACGGCCCGCAATCACATTACATTCGGGCCTGAGCATGCTTACTGTACGTCATCGATGATGCGCTGTTCAGTTTAAGAGAAGTGCTCTCGCTCAGCACAGTGGAGATTTCTTTATATCATTATATCGTTTTAGTTGTTCGATATGCAGTGACACGCAGTCAAATATTTTGCTGAACAGATCAGCCACTTTTGAAACTCACAAACAATCATAAAGTGCCTGAACTCAATTCAGAGCACTCACACTTCTTAAACGTTCTGGGAAACGGGCCTCGCCACGGTTCGGATAGCTTAGTGTGAGTACACCCTAAGATATTACCTTCAAAATGTATTTTAAATGTGTTATATACTTTATACTATATGCATTAACTCCTGATCTGTTCAGTTTTCAGATAACTAAGTGATCAGTGTTTCATGCCTAAATCAATTAATGTATGTACATATTTATTAATGAAAATCAGTCTTAAAGTTGTGTTTTATACAAGGGAATGGCTAAATATATTTATTATTTTTAAACCTATTTTTGACACTTACAAAAATACATATCTGGCCCCAAAATGACAAAAGTATTTAACATATACAGTATACAGTACTGTTAATGTACAGTTATGTTAATGTACAGTACAGTTAATGTACACCTGTACGGTATGAATAAATGAGTGAATGAATGAATAAACTATATTTTTACTTTTTAGGTACTGATTTGTACATTTAAGGTACAAATGAGGACATGATAGATACAAAGTGCATGCCCCACTGATAGCTTTTGCACCTTTAGTTAGGTACAAGAGAAGATAGACATATATTCAAGTTCCTTATAAAAGTGTGTCTTCTCTCATGTCATTGTCCTTCCTACCCATCCAGCATTGAAATGTATTGTAGTTGGGATTTGATTGCCTTTTATCAACTAGACCTTTTAAAACTCCATCCCTAGGTAAATCTGTCACGGTTGTAGGTGTGTGCGCACTCCTGAGTGTCTGCGTGGTCACATGGTTTTGTTTTGTTTTGGTATTCCTCGTGTGTCTGTTACGTCAGTGTGATGTCACGTGCTATGTAGAGCTCTGCTGTCCTGATTAGTTTGCCAGCTGCATCTCGTTATCGCGACTATATCTGGACAGCGCGGCTCTTGTCTCGTGTCAGTTCGTTGTCGTTCGTGCCTTTGTTCTATGTCTCTGCTCTAGTCTGGTGAGGAGTTCCTCAGTGACCGTGATCGGTGTCTCTGCTCCTACCTACATCTACCTGCCCTGTGAGACGGGAGTTATTTTGCCTGTTTCTGAGCGCACTCTGTGTGTTCTTGCGTATGCTTGAATTTATGACATAGTCAATAAACATATTACTTGCACTTGGATCCTGTAGTATTTGGCACCCGTTACAGAACGAACTGACCCGAATGGATCCAGCAAGTTTGACTCAAGTTGCTGAGTTTATGGATCAGACCAAGGTCCGCATAGAGAGACAGAAACAACTATTGGACATTAACATTCAGACCATTCAGACCTTGGCGGTCCAAATGTCAAAACTCACCGTGCAGATCCAACAGCTGACTGGCGGAGCGGTCCCACAGCAGGCTGCACCATCTCCAGACCCGAGACCTACGGCGGAAGCGGCGAATCATCCACCTGAGCTTCGTCTTCCTTATCCGGCTTGCTACTCGGGAGAACCCCAGCTGTGCCGGTCCTTCTTGGCTAAATGTTCTTTGTTCATGACTCTTCAACCATCATTATTCACCACCGAACAATCCAAGGTTGCGTTCATAATCACGCTTCTCTCTGGAAAAGCCGCGTTATGGGGGACCTCCGTTTGGGAAAATAAGCTCCCATGTTGTTCTTCTTACGAACTATTCTCAGTGGAACTCAAGAAGGTCTTTGATCGCGCAGCCTCCGGGAGAGAGGCCGCGCGAGCCCTCGCGGAGCTTCGTCAAGGAGATCATAGTGCTGCTGATTACTCCATAGAGTTCCGGACTTTGGCGGCGGAATGCGGCTGGAATATGGAGGCGCAATGGGACATGTTCCTTCATGGGCTTTCGGAGCGAATCCAGGATGAGATCTACACGCTCGATTTGCCTAAAACTCTGGACGCCCTCATTGAACTGGCTATTCGGGTGGAGACCCGATTGATGCGCAGAGAGACTCATTTCCGACGGGGTGCAGCCGCGGAACTGGTCCCCGAATCCTCCTCTCTCCTTTTGGTTCCGGAGGTTGGGTCTGCTGACCCGGAGCTCATGCAGCTGGGCAGATCTCGTCTCTCCACACAGGAGAGGAGCCGACAAAGTAACGAGGACCCTTGTTTGCATTCCGGGGGATCGGAGCATCGAGCACCGTCAGGGTCCAGTAAAAGACCACACCCATCAGCAGAAAAGAGGCTACTGATGGGTGAGATGAAGTTGAATAAACCCTCTGTCACCACAACTCTTCTGCCTGCCACTCTATGTTGGTCTTCGAAAAAACTGGACATTAAAGCCATGGTCGATTCCGGAGCTGAAGGGAATTTTATTGACTCTAATCTTGCTTTCAAACTAAGGCTTCCGATTGTTCCTCTTTCCCAACCCATCGCTGTGCACGCCCTCAGTGGGCTTTCCCTCCCTACCATCACTCACTCCACTAAGCCCATAAGACTGATTACTTCAGGAAATCACGTTGAACATTTATCATTCTTTCTAACAGACTGCCATAATATTCCTGTGGTTTTGGGGCATCCATGGTTGCTTTTTCATAAGCCTCATATTAATTGGGGTCACAATACTGTGTTTTCATGGAGTGAGAACTGTCATAAGTCTTGTCTTTCGTCTGCTCGTTCTGCTGTGTCTGGTTCTGTGTTTCAGGAGGAGTGCACGGACCTGTCAAACGTGCCTAGTGAGTACCTCGATCTGAAGAGAGTGTTCAGTAAGTCTCGGGCTGCTTCTCTTCCTCCTCACCGTCCCTACGACTGTGCCATAGATTTATTGCCAGGGACCTCTCCGCCTAAAGGCAAGTTATACTCTCTTTCTATTCCAGAGAGGGAGGCCATGGAGAAATATATTTCTGATTCTCTAGAAGCTAAGATTATCCGCCCCTCTTCTTCACCGGCGGGAGCGGGATTTTTTTTCGTGAAAAAGAAGGATGGTTCACTTCGCCCATGCATTGACTACCGAGGGCTGAATAACATAACGGTAAAGAATACCTATCCTTTGCCGTTAATGTCTTCAGCGTTCGAGCGTCTGCAGGGGGCGTCCTTTTTCACAAAATTAGATCTCCGCAACGCTTATCATTTGGTCCGCATAAGAGCCGGGGATGAATGGAAAACTGCGTTTAATACCCCCAGGGGGCATTTTGAATACTGTGTTCTTCCATTCGGGCTTTCTAACGCTCCCGCAGTTTTCCAGGCACTTGTTAATGATGTGTTGCGAGATATGCTAGATCAGTTTATTTATGTCTACCTGGATGACATACTGATATTTTCCCGTTCTCTCCAGGAACATGTGCAGCACGTCAGACGAGTGCTTCAGAGGCTGCTAGAGAATGGGCTTTATGTCAAGGCGGAGAAATGCGTTTTTCATGCACAGTCTGTTCCTTTTCTAGGGCACATCGTGTCAGTCGAGGGAGTGCGCATGGATACAGAGAAGGTTCAGGCTGTGGTAAATTGGCCAATCCCAGAGTCTCGTAAGGCCCTGCAGAGATTTCTGGGCTTCGCCAATTTTTACCGACGATTTATTCGTAATTTCAGCCAGCTCGCAGCCCCTCTGACAACCTTAACCTCCGCCAAAACTCCCTTCAAGTGGTCGAGTGCAGCTGAGGCGGCATTCACTAAACTAAAGGGCTGCTTTGTTTCAGCTCCCATTCTGGTGGCTCCTGATCCGTCCCGGCAGTTTGTGGTGGAGGTTGACGCGTCAGAGGTAGGGGTGGGAGCTATCCTGTCCCAGCGCGCGTCCTCGGACGGCAAGATGCATCCTTGCGCGTTTTTTTCACACCGATTATCTCCCGCAGAACGCAATTACGACATTGGCAATAGGGAGTTGTTGGCTGTCAAGCTCGCGTTGGAGGAGTGGCGTCATTGGCTGGAGGGTTCGGGGGTTCCCTTTATCGTTTGGACCGACCATAAGAACCTGGAATATATCAAGTCCACAAAACGACTAAACTCTAGGCAGGCTCGGTGGGCACTATTTTTCGGACGTTTCGATTTCACCATTTCTTATCGACCGGGTTCAAAGAACATCAAACCCAACGCGTTATCCCGCTTATTTGATTTTTCCGAGCGCACTACGTCTCTCGAACCCATTGTTCCTCAGAAGATTTTTATTTCAGCTGTGACATGGGAGATCGAGAGTAAGGTCCGTCTTGCCTTGGAAGGGGTAACGCCCCCGCCCGGATGCCCACCGAGCCGGTTTTTCGTGCCAGAGGCGATTCGGTCTGACGTCATTCGATGGGGACACTCTTCCAAAGTGGCTTGTCATCCAGGGGTGAGTCGCACGTTATTTCTGGTTAAACAGCGATTCTGGTGGCCAGCTATGGCTCGGGACATACGGGAGTTTGTTTTGGCCTGTTCTGTTTGCGCTGTTTCTAAGACTTCTAATCGCCCGCCCGCTGGGCTTCTCCAGCCGCTGTCAGTGCCTTCGAGACCCTGGTCACACATTTCGCTAGATTTTGTCACTGGACTCCCGCCATCCAGTGGCAATACGGCCGTTTTGACCGTAGTGGACCGGTTTTCGAAGGCTACTCATTTCATTCCTCTGCCCAAATTACCTTCAGCCAGAGAGACAGCGGATGCTGTCATAAATCACGTCTTTCGCATTCATGGCCTCCCGATGGACGTGGTTTCTGACAGGGGGCCTCAGTTCGTCTCTAAATTCTGGAGAGAATTCTGTCGTTTATTGGGGGCGACTGTTAGTCTTTCTTCTGGTTTCCATCCTCAGAGTAACGGACAAACAGAAAGGGCCAACCAGGATCTTGAACGTATGTTGCGATGTTTGGTTTCTCAGAATCCCGCCTCCTGGAGCCAGCAGCTCCCATGGGTGGAGTAAGCACACAATTCATTGCCAGTGTCAGCCACGGGCCTGTCTCCGTTTGAGTGTAGTTTAGGGTACCAGCCACCTGTTTTTCCCAGTCTGGAAACCGAAATCGCGGTTCCCTCCGCCCACGCCTTTCTCCAGAGGTGCCGACGCACTTGGAGCAGGGCCAGACAGACCCTCCTCCAAGTGGGCGCGCGCACCAAGGCTAAAGCCGATCGCCACCGGTCTAAGCCTCCCGTTTACGTTGTCGGTCAAAAAGTGTGGCTTTCATCTAAGAACATCCCCTTACGATCCGTATGTAATAAACTCGCACCCAAATTTATCGGCCCGTTCACTGTCACCAAGATCATTAGTCCGGTGGCAGTCCGCCTCAAATTCCCTCCTACGTACAGGAGAATACACCCCGTGTTTCATGTTTACAAATTAAAGCCCGTTTTTCATGCGGCCATTAATCCGCCTACTCCGGTTCCCCCCCCCGCCGCGTCTCGTTGATGGGGAGACCGTTTATTCGGTTAAGCGCATTCTGGATTCGAGACGGAGGGGACGAGGTTTCCAGTACTTAGTGGACTGGGAGGGTTACGGTCCAGAGGAGAGGAGTTGGGTTCCTGCTAGGGACATACTGGATCACTCTCTTATCGATGATTACAATCGCCAGGTAAGCTCTTCTGGGAGCACCAGGAGGTGCTCCTAGGAGAGGGGGTACTGTCACGGTTGTAGGTGTGTGCGCACTCCTGAGTGTCTGCGTGGTCACATGGTTTTGTTTTGTTTTGGTATTCCTCGTGTGTCTGTTACGTCAGTGTGATGTCACGTGCTATGTAGAGCTCTGCTGTCCTGATTAGTTTGCCAGCTGCATCTCGTTATCGCGACTATATCTGGACAGCGCGGCTCTTGTCTCGTGTCAGTTCGTTGTCGTTCGTGCCTTTGTTCTATGTCTCTGCTCTAGTCTGGTGAGGAGTTCCTCAGTGACCATGATCGGTGTCTCTGCTCCTTCCTACATCTACCTGCCCCGTGAGACGGGAGTTATTTTGCCTGTTTCTGAGCGCACTCTGTGTGTTCTTGCGTATGCTTGAATTTATGACATAGTCAATAAACATATTACTTGCACTTGGATCCTGTAGTATTTGGCACCCGTTACAAAATCAATAAATGTACGTTTATGGTCACACTTTACAATAAGATTCATTAGTTAATGTTATTTAATGCATATACTAACATGAACAAACAATAAACAACACATTTACTACAGTATTTGTTCATGTTAGTTAACGTTAGTTAATGAAAATACAGTTGTTCATTGTTAGTTCATGTTAACTCACGGTGCATTAACTAATGTTAACTAGCATGGACTTAGATGTTAATAATGCATTAGTAAATGTTCAATTATGATTAATAAATTCTGTACAACTGTTGCTCATGATTAATTCATGTTAGATGCATTAAGTAATGAAGTGTTACCATGTTTATTAACATAAATCAGTCTCAAAATTGTGTTTGATATGAGAAAATGGCTAAATAGATTTATTAATTTATAGACTTAAAAAATACATATCTAGGCCAGAAAATGACAAAAGCATTTAACATATACAGTAACTTTTAATTCATATAAGCAACCTACATTGCACTGATTCATTTATTTGAACTGTACATACCCAATGTACATGTGCATTGTAATTATGTTTATCTATCTGCACACTTCTGATTATTAATAGCAACCTGTATGTATAATCACTATTGTAAATCTCTGTTCATAACTAATGTATCTGGATATAATGTTCATAGTATATCCATTTGTAAATATCACCATAGTTTTTCTATAACTGCACTTTATAATTTATACCTGTATTCTGCACTTGCTGCTATTGCACTCCTGGTTAAACCTAAACTGCATTTCCTTGCCTTGTACTTGTACATGTGTAATGACAATAAAGTTGAATCTAATCTAATCTAATACAGTTATTTTAAGGTACTGTACGCCTGTACGATATGAATAAATGAGTGAATGAATGAAAGAAGGAACGAACTAATTAACAAACAAATTAACTAAGCTATATATTTACTTTTTAGATACTAATTTGCGCATTTAAAGTACAAATGTGGACCTGAAAGATACAAAAGCATATGCCTCAGTGATAGCTTTTGCACCTTTTGTTAGGTACATGAGAAGATATTCAAGTTCCTTACAAAAGTATAAAAATATCTTGTCTCATGTCATAGTCCTATCTATCCACCCAGCATTGAAATGCCTTGTAGTTGGAATATGATCGCTTGATATCAACTAGACCTTTAACACTCCATCCCTACGTGGCCTAATCAGTGTTTATTGGGCACAAGGCACAGAGAGTGAGTTTTATTCACGAAGCTCATTATACAGTGAGCCGTTTTTCCCGCCTGCTGCATCACCATTACTGTAATTAATGGTGTAGCAGATTCCTCTGTCACCCTTCTCCCCTGCTCCAGTCTAAGCCTGGCGTCTCTTAAGAGCCCATGCTGCTGATTCATCTGCTCCGCCATCAGCCGGGTTGGAGGGTGGCGGGATAAGAAAAGAAAGAAAAAATCAGCTCAGACCTGCAGCTAATTTCAATAGGGTTGATATATTTCTACAACTCACGACCTGGCACTTTAATAAGGGATGGCTATAATCAAAAGACAGGCAGGAAAAAAGAAAGCAGAATGAAAATTTTACCCTCTCCCTTCCTCTTTTCTGAATTGTTCCCTGTCACAGCAACAGTGGAATGGCCAACAGCCATCATTTTGAGGACAATTACGAAGAATGTATGGCAACCGGCTCCCGCTCGCCTGCTATAGCGACACGCTGGTGACAAAAAGGCTGTTTACCAACGCGAGTGCCATTTTCTGCTGGGTAAACATGATTTTACTGGGCCGAACGGACTGGACGAGCATGCAATAGGAGCTTGATGTAGTGTTTGCCTTTCTCGGAAGAGGTGATGAAGTCTGGCCCCATTCCTCAAGTGCTAATATCCTCTTCTTTGCCTTTAGAAAAACAAACGATGTTGAGGGTCGCGGTCGGTACAGGCCATTTTGCCACTCAATCTCAATGTTTTTATTTTACTATGTCCCTTATGTCTTCAATTGCACCCTCTTTTCTCTCTCTTTTATGGTTTATTGACGGTACTCCTGCCCTGAAACAATAAACACGTCAGCCGAGGGGGGAAAATCAATGAAGGGGCCCAACATGGAGAAAGAACTATATAACCAGGAAGGATCGAATGAAGGGCGGTTTTGTGGCACGCACCCACACCTCTTAAAACATGGATGACTGGTTTTAAGGGTCGGGAAATCTGTGTGAGACGTCAAAGTCATGGTTTATTTATTTCTCTCTTCCCCTTTTCTCTCCCTCACCTTTAGTTCTTTTTCAGTCCTCTCAACTCACCTCTTTTAGTATTGACAAATTCCTCCAGAACAGCTTTCTGTGACAGACACATGCGTCCGGCACCTTGAAGACATTTCATGCCGTCGACATCATGCACGGCAGCCACTATGGGGCTTGTGGAAAGTTGCCAGGCTTTGTCAAGATTGGCAGACAGCATTGACAAATTGTGTTTTTCTGAGGTCATGTGATTGCAAGGTCATCCGTCTGAGCTGATTTAAGCTGAGCGAATGCAAAAGCTGTGATGGCAGGAAACACAATGCAGTATAAAGGAAATGGGCTTTGACACACCAAACCGACACCATAGAACTAGCATCTACAAAACTTGTCTGTGGAATTGTCCCAAGTCATGGTTAAATAAAAAGTGCACTTTAGCACAACACAGAGACTACAGTCAACCAGCAGGTACAGTCTGCACTTAAATGAGACACCCACTTATCACTAGGAACATAAATAATCTTAAACGCTCCAAAAACTCCAAGACAGGGTCTGAATATTGGCAACAATAGACAAAAACAGTAGACCATTAACTTTAATTCCTTTCAGCCCTCTTGCTCAGTAGTTCCCTAGCTCCCGAGGTTGTGAATTAGTAAGTTGTGTACATGAATTTGGGCACTGGTAAGAACAGTTCACTAAACACTGGCAAACTGAGATGTGAAGAGAACATCCTCATTGTACAACATCAAAACTGGAATTTATAAACAACAGCAGAAGTAATATTTTGAATATATTTTCCGAAGTAAAATGTATATTATAGGTAAATAATTTGTATATTTATATTTATTTGTATATTTATATACCTGCAACATTTAAACCATTAAACCATTATAAATATTTGCTAGAATGCTCAATGAACAAACAAACAAACAAACGAATGAACAAACAAACAAAGAAACGAACGAACGAATATTAGATAAAAATGCTTTTTGTTTGTCATTATGTTGTATTATTTGGTCGACAGATTCTTGTTTCACTATTACAAGCTTCCTTTAAGGGAGCATAGTGACCATTTTCAGGAAGTGGACGTTACAGTGCACTGGAATTTTGTAGCGATTAATACAGTTCTAACAATAGCTGACTCTCTGATCAGTGCCCTGACTACATACTGAACAAGGGAGCTGTTTGAGACATACCCCACGTTTCTCTAATGTCTCTCTAATCAAACACACCTGACTCAGGTCATCACCTCATTAGTAGAGTCTACAAAACCTAAAATGGGCATGTTAGACAAAGGAGACATGCAAAATGTGCAGTGCTGGGGGCTCCAGAAATTGTGACTGAGAACCATTGAGCTAACTCACTTTTAGTATTGACAAATTCTTCCAGAACAAGCTTTTTGTGACAGACTCAATCGTTCAACACCTTAAAGGCATTGCATGCAACCTATTGAATGTGATATCATTCATAGCAGCCACTATGGGGTAAGATTGAAGTTGCCAGGCTGTCACGATTGGCAAACAGCATTGACTAGCTGTGTTCATACACTTACAAGTTCACTCATCAGAGATTATTCTTGCTGAAAAAAAACTTGGGATGGCAAAAAAAAAAAAAAAAACACACACAATGCAATACCAAGACAACAAAGTTGATGCCAGAAAATTAGCAGTGGTGAAAACGGACTGTAGCATTGTTCCATGTCGGCTGTGTCTGCTGCATGTTAAAAAAAAGGTTGTACTTAGGTTGCACTTTAACTTTTGATGGCTAAGTCAACAGCAAACTAGCAAGACTAGTCACAACTTGCATGAGGTGCTCATTTATCATTAACACACTCACCATTTTTACTATGAATGAAGACAATGAGAATTCATTGCCACCCCATAAATGCGATTCCAGTTCTGCCCCTGGTGTCAGAACCTAAATCGTTAAATTTACACTATTGAAACACTGATCAGTCATAAAAAAACAGAGAGTTATTCCCTCTCTTCTTCGCATCTTCCCGGCCTCAAAAACCTCTCTTAACCACTAAAATGTTGCGCACGAAAAAACCTTGACTTAAACAGGCATTGTGGGTAGGGGCCAACAGTGTTATTATAACCGTAAACAAACAGGTATCGATCTCATCTAGAGGATAGGCAGAAGTCAGCAACTTTATCAACACCACGGAGAACAGGAGAGAGAGAGAGGGAGTATCAGAGCACAAGAAAAATTAAATTGCATTTTGATGATGGATGCACCTGCCTTTGAATAACAAACACCAGCAACAGCAGGCCGGGGAGTGAGCGGAGAATCAACAAAAGAACAACTGAAAAGAAAATGGAGTGATGGTAATGCTAATAACACAGACAACGATTCTTCAGACGCTAGACAAGACATTTAATGAATGTAAACAAAAGAAAAAAATCTGTAATCGTAATCTTGTTATAGATATGTTGATTGCTATTGAATTTGAATGCGTGCACATATACTGTATGAACACAAAGACGTTTTTGTACACATATACAGTTTAAATTTGGTATAATTTAGGTTTGTGATACAGTCAATCCTCCAGAACCTGTCTGGGTCCAGTCAGAGGCATGTTATGGCCTGGTCCACAAAAAAAAAAAAGAAAAAAATGATGGCGCACTCAGAAAAGTACGTCAGTGCAAGTGATGTTTATTTACATTGTCGTATATTCCACAGTGAGAGTATATTTACGAGTGACAAATGATAAATAATAATACAAAGTACAAAAAGAATGATGACAAAAAGTCCCAAGAAAAATAAATGGAATAAACAAATCAAAAAGACGTAAATTATTCATTCTTTTCGGCTTAGTCCCTTTATTAATCTGAGGTCGCCACAGCGGAATAAACCGCTAACTTATCCAGCACATGTTTTATGTAGCAGATACCCTTCCAGCTGCAACCCATCACTGGGAAACATCCATACACACTCATTCACACACATCCACTAAGGATAATTTAGCAGAGGAAACCTACACAAATACGGGGAGAACATGCAAACTCCACACAGAAATGCCAACTGACCCAGCCGAGGCTCGAACCAGCAAACTTCTTGCTGTGAGGCAACAGCACTACGAAGACTTCCAAGACGTACACATGTAAACAAAAAGAAAAACCAATGACTCCACAGAATACAACCACTAGAAATACTGAGAAGTACCTGCTCGCTGACATAGTAAACAGGCACTGGTTTGGAGTCTAGCCTCCTCTTTTAAAGGCCAGTCTCCGGCCTCTATTTGGAGCAACCATTAACAGGTAAGTTTAAAAATTTGCTGTCCACATTTCCACATACAATGTAATATTTTCACTAACATTCACAAACATCATATTTTCACAATCAAAATATTAGTATATAACTTCCATTTTTCAGGAGAGACAAACACATGACACCCCTGCAGGACAACACCAATGGTTTCGTCAAATTTCACCATTCTGTGCAAGCATGGTACAGTAATGACATCATAAGTTGCTCTGTTTTGTCGATGCGACTGGGAATACTACTGTACTCATGTAACAAAAAAGCCAGACAATAAAACATAAAACACAAATTATGGAGTGTGTGCTTGTAATATAGTGATAACAGAGTTAGGAGCAAAGTGTGTAAATGTCAGTGGACTAGAAAGATGGTATGTACACCTGCTAATCTGCTAATTGAAGTACTAAGGAGAGTGCATCACGGTTAAGGTACGTGTATGCATACATTTGCTTGTATATGTGCCAGTACTGCCATTCCCAGCAGTAAAGATTATGTCTTGACAAGGTTAGATTTGTTTGTTTATTTCAAATGTCTCACATAAGCTCATCGAAGCTGTTTATTTAACTCAAAACATATTTCTGAATGTAAAAATCTTACTGACCTCCAAACTTAGATTGAAATTAAAAAACAAATAAAGAAATACATTTTTGATTGACTTACTGGCTGACTTTGTTTGTTTGATTGATTGATTGATTGATTGATTGATTGATTGATTGATTGAATAAATGATTGACTACTTTAAAAATAAACTCCATAACATTCAAAGGTCAGTAATCACAATTTTAGGTTTGGAAACAAAACCATGCATTATATCATTCCAAGGATGTAAAGCCTGATCATTGTACTGAAAATGTCCACCTCCATGCCACTGAAATAACATGAGCTGGCATGATACAAATATAACTTTTCAACATTATGTTATTTATCCATCCAGTGACTTCTAGTCCCGACGTGAAGTTCAGGAGTCTTATTAAAAACCCCATGCTCAGGGCTGATTGAGACGGCTCCTTGTAGGAAGGGGCCCGATTGACAGTGCCCAAACGCAGACCTCTAATGAGCTCCCAGAGAGCTGATTCATAATGGAATATCTGGGAGGCCAATAGTCCATCACTAATAATCATATGGTAATGACCAGCTCGCAATCAGGGAGCCCAACAGAGAAGAGCAGTTCATTTCTATCCTTCAAAGCTCTCTCTCTCTCTCTGCCCTGTTCTTTTCTTAATCACACAGAGAAAAAGAGAGAGGGGTGAGGGGGGGAAAGGGCAAGGGCTGGAAGAGAGTGAATACAGAGATGGAGAAGAAGGAGACCTCTGACGAATCCTAACATTTCCATTTAATAAAAACAGGGTCTCAAAATGCAGTGCTGAACGAATAAGTGACAGAGGCAGGCAGTTAGCTTGTGCTGTGGGCAGGGGGTTTGGGCAGAATGCTAGTTAATGCCGCTTTAATGTAGCTGCCATCAGAGGGATCATTCATCATAATGTTCTCACTTCATTTGCACAGGCCTCTGAGTACAGCAAGAGTGAATTAGCACCAGCTCTGGGCCCCCCTTGGTCTCTGGGACCGAGGGACAGCCAAATTGGATCTAAATTGATCTAATCCTAAACCAGAAAGGCAAAATTAATGACTTTGCATGGAGAGACCCATTCTCTGCGTAAGATATAAAGTGTCTTTCTGAGGGAGAATATCAGGGCCATTTTGTTCTAAGGATGTGTTGAGGATGCCAGGATGCTGACTGAAGGAAGGATTGATCTTGGATTGATCTTCAAATATCAATATGTTGGATACCAATGAGGAACTGAGGGTATCAGTATACACAGTACATCAATATTTGAGGTGCTTCATATTTTGACGTGATGTTCATTGATGGCTTTTCCAATGATGGATGATTGATCATGTTTTTTTAAGTAACTGTAATATTAATAAGCAAGATTAATACGTAATAACGTAATAAAGACGTAATTCTTTTAATATAAATATATATATATATATATACTTTTATATGTACTTTTGTCTTGCGCTTTGTTACCAATTGTTCTCCAATCTTGTCCCCACTTGTCAGTCGTTGTTTTATGTTGGTCTAAGTTGTTCATGTTTTCCAGCTTCAGTTCCTGTTTCTTTGTTTATTTTTGCAGGGGACTCTCTGTGATTTATTCTTTTTTTGGTTATAAATAAATATTTATTGGACCTACCCATGCTGTCTTTGCCTCACTTGCATGTTACAGAATAATTGATAAAAAATGGATACAAAAAAAAATTGCCATCATCATACTAAATTACATTCACGTGGACTCTTACCTTTCGAAAAAAAACCTGATGTACAGCAATGAATGTGTGTGTGTGTTCTTATTACAATGATATTCACTCCATATCAAATAAGAGTTTTCTGTAAAACTTACACAAATTTAGCAAATACATTCTTTATAAGCTTCCCATTGAAAAGCAACTAGCTGCAATGGGTGCTTGAGGGTTGTAGCTTTAGACTGATGTATAGTTTGTGAAGATTACTTGTGTTCTTTTTGGTGTAATCTATTCATAAACACTGACATATGGAAAAACAGCGCCTCAGTGCGACCACGTCGGGGTGCTGGCTAAGGGGTGAATCCCCTATTTCTCCCCCCTGTACACTACTTGATTTTTTATTTTATTTTATTTTATTTTTTAACTATTACTGTTCACGTGTTTACTGATTCAGTTTACTGTCTATTTCTTTTTAATGGGTTTCATAATCTGACCATATATTGAAAAATAGTAAATACAAAATTTAAAAGCAAGTTAATATTAAGAATGATAATAATAGCACGCACTTATAATAATAATAGCAAACACACACACAACAGGTTTAAACTAACAGTTACTAGAGCGTATAGTACTAATATTGCTTCACACAAAAACTGACCTTAGTATCACACTAGTCGTAAAAAGGGGAAATTAGGGGATATGCAGTAAATGTACACCAATTTAAAGCCTATCCATACGACGACCAAGGCAGGGCATTGAGCTAAAAAGCAAAAGAGCCATACTCACACTGACCTCTGAGGAACCAAGCCAAGCACACACAGCAACAGAAACACACGTATGCACAAACTGAGACACAACATGCGCACTCAAGTGTGACTGAGCAGCATTCAGGCAGGTAATGACCGCAAATAAGAGATCAACTTACAGTCTGTCATGCGGCAAGTCCAGACATTAACGCACACACAAACATCAAAGCATCCAGAAGGACGTTCTGTGAAGGGAGAACTTATTAACTTATTATAGGCAGATATTATAACTATTATTACATATTATTATTATTATTATTATTATTATTATTTTTTATTTTATTTTTATTTTATTTATTTTTTTATTATTATTATTATTATTCAAAAATGTCATTATACATACACACAATTACATATACACAAACATCACAACTGCAACATTCTAGGTAATGACCACAAAAAAGAGATCAACTTACAGTCTGCCATGTGGCAAGTCCAAACACACACACACAAACACCAGAGCATCCATAAATGCTCTTCTGTGAAGGCAGCCATTGAAATGCATCCCTTCAGACGCTCAATAAGCAAAAGACATTTGGCAATGACGCTGCTCTCATCAGGACAGCATATTTAGTTTCCTTGCAAACACCTCCACGCTGACATCTTACGCCCCATCACACACACACAAGCCTGTGGTCTCCATTAATGCAATTTCACCTCTGTCGCTCAGTATACACACATGGGCCTCTTTAATGCCGACTCTAAAATGAACACAAACAAGCATACACAATTTAGCAGCTCGTTACTTTACGAGCTTATTAGGCATGGCCCATCACCCTCAGGAGTGTTAACGAGGTGATATTTGGCAGACTCGTTAGGACAGGAACCTATCAGAGCCCAGGGAGAGATCAGGAGATGATGTTCGGTATGTCGCTCACAAGACTGACACACACTGTTAGCGGCGCCATGGGGAACTGTGACTTTAAAAGAAAGCGTCATGCAAGCTGTACCAATGTAGACGATTTTCAGGAACCAACGAGGTAAAACTGCACACAAAATTAATGGATTCTACTGTCATAACTTGAGCGGATAGGTCAACATTATATATTATATACATCATAACATAAAAAGGTATTAAAGCCAGCATTAACTGTAAGTTGCTGAGACTTTCATTTCTGTATGTTGATGTACTTCCAACTGAAATTAAAGGTGCATCACAAATCAAATACTTATGCACTATTCTATGCCATTTTTGCAGGATGTTGACGTACTTGCAACTGAAATCAAAGGTGCGTCTCAAATCACATACTTATGCACAATTCTACGCCATTTTGTCAGTATGTTGATGTACTTCCAACTGAAATTAAAGGTGCGTCCCAAATCACATACGTATGCACTAATCTACAGCATTTTGTAGTATAAATAGAATAAGTAGTGCGTTCACACTGAAAACTTTGGTCCCACGTTATATTAGGTGGCCTTAAGTAATATGTACTTAAACAGAAAATAATAGTGTGCTACAATGTACTTACTGTGTAAATACATGTTTTTTACATTGTACTTACGCTTGATTAAATACCTGCATGTAATTACATCTGTTATTAATTTGTGTAATTACATTGGTAATTACACTTTTTACCATCCCTTACACCTTAACCCACTCTCAAACATACCCATCCCATCAAACTCATTCCTAACCCTACCTGTATCCCTTCACCAGAAGTGTTCTGCAATAAATTATGAACACAGTAAGTACATTGTATTTATTATTTTGACGCAAGTACATAGTAGTTAAGGCCACCTAATATAAAGTGGGACCAAAACTTTAAATATCCAGAGGATGCACTTTATTTATTTTGGATGGTGAAAGCAAAATTCTCCTACGAGAGTGATTATACCACCTCCTGATGGTGAATGCGGTTATACTCATGTCAGGTATTTTTTGTTACTTTGCTCATTTATTTCACCAATTTGGCAACAGTCAAACGTCATCAGGGAAATTTTAAATTTCTGCTTAGTATAAAACCCATTAGTGTTCCATTTGGGACGACACTACATACATATACTATTCTGTTGAGTGTGTAAGTGCATAAGAACATAGTGCATAGTTAGTCATTTGGGACGCAGCTGAAATATTGAATTAGGGACGGGGATTCCTTTTTTTGCACATCCTCGTCGCAAATCAATGGTAAAAGGGGCAAGGTTAAGAATATTGTGACTGAAGTTGTCAAACTGATGCCAACAGAGAAGGACCATCACTCCAAATGTGGAATCTAATGGTCACAATTTTTCCGTGAATTAACATGCACAGACTAATTGTCCATCTAAAGCAGGGGTGCCAATCTTGAAACCAAAACCAAACTTGATTGAGGGCTTTGGGCCGAAGGTAAATATAGCAAACTGTATTACTATAAAGGTGCCATGGGTAATTTCCTAATTTATTTTCCTAATATTATTACAAAAAACATTGCTTTATATGAACTACTGCAGTATAATTCAAAAGATAATATAAGTAATGAACTTATTACAGTAAAAACGAAAACAATTTTATTGGAGTTCAATGCCAAATAGCTACCCAAGCCAAGCTTTTGCATTGATTTGCTTGCGATGTTATGTGCATTGTCCTACTCGTCAAGGGACAGTATTTACATTATTGATTCATTTACAATATTTAATTAAAACGCTTGATTTCGGTTTGCTAAAAACTGCTAAAAACAGACCAAAAAGGTTACGTTAAATTCAAAATGACGATCTCCGTTAAAGGGATTCTCCCCAATGCTCCCTATCACTCTCTTTTCAGATGAAATAATGGGCCAAATCAAAGCTTACCATGGAACCTGGTTTGAACATCTCTGATCTAAAGAACAACAATGGTCAATAACAAAATAAACATTGCACATTCTGAAGATTTAACGTTCATAAAAAAATCTAAATCATACAATTGCAACTACTTTGAAAAATGCAAACCTTTTCATATACATTTTTTCCAGTTGTAGACAGATTTTTTTTCAACTAGCCTCTGACCTGTAATCTAGCTTGAGCCACAAAACCTGTAACTCCCTTTGTAAAAACCCTGCTTCACTCAAGAGCACAAGTTCAACAGTTAACCAGCCTCCACTCAGCTAGTGAACACCCCGGAGAACCTCTCACAACTCGAAAATGAGACCGTAACCTGGATAGCTCTGCTGTCATGAGGTTACGCTAACATTACACCCAGAGACATGAAACGGTTGGAGGTGAAACAGATCTGAAAGTCCATCATTTATCAGCAGACCACAAGTGCCACATCCATCAGAAAGAAAAATCCAAAGAAACGTGGTGCCGAAATCTCAAAAACTATTGTTTAAATACTAATCTCTGACAGAACTGTTGTTTTCCTAACCCTTTATAACACAC
This sequence comes from Danio albolineatus, assembly GCA_903798035.1. Lineage (NCBI taxonomy): Eukaryota > Metazoa > Chordata > Actinopteri > Cypriniformes > Danionidae > Danio > Danio albolineatus. The sequence continues at coordinate 1,274,339 of CAIGQQ010038251.1, forward strand.
CCATTGAAAATACTCATTGGGGGGAAAAACTGTTACTAGGGGGGTTTTATCAGATTTCTAAACTTATATGACTTATAAATTAATAAATAAAAATATATTGTAATCAATGTAAAATAAGCTACTATATATGGTTTCTTGCCCAATAAAGTGTTAATTTCAATGACAATAATTCATATTTACCACTAACAGAAACAAAGTCTTTAGTCTCTCTTGTCTTTATAGGGAAATTTGACCTTTTATATTTTTATCTTTAACTAAAAAATAGGCTTTTAACACACATAATGCAATATCCGATTCATTCATACTGGAAGCTAGATGTCCACATTTACATCACAGAAGTAAAGACATCCAGCTACAATTCTAGCTGAGTGAAAGCAAGATCACACAGGACAATAAACATAATTGTGGCAGTACATGACTTGTCTGTGCTTTTCAAGCCACCTTTGGCATAGGAATAAGCTATATTTAGAATACAAAGCTAATCAATACTTTTAATCGCTCTGGAGGAATACAATAAAATAGTACAATTCATTAATTTTTACAAAGAAGTTATTTCAAACTGTCAACTGATGTTAAGAAGTGAACCTGGAGTTTGAAAGTGTATCAGTACATCTCTATTAGTAAACGGTGATTGGTAAGTAAAGAGCAGGCAGGTGGCATTTTGGGTTTCAGGCCAGATTCAGTGTGGAAAGCAGACTGACCACCAGGTCACATGGTCCTCCCTATGGTCAGTTCGCCAAGTGACCTGTCCCATTATAGTGGCAAAATCACACAGATCATCTTAAAGAACAAGTATGTCTGTGCAGAGCCCCTCCCTCAAATTACCACCAGTCTGTAAAATTGGCTACTGAGACTGAAAGGTGGGGCAGCCATATTGACTGAATTAGTTTACCCCATTTATCTTAATAGAAGTGGGCCGTTATTGTATATCTATAGTCATTGGAATAACCCATCTCTATTTTGTTAGCAGTTAGCAGCACATTGCAGAGGTGCAAACCGTCCCTATGAATACATGTGCTTTGGCATATGCTCCTGAAAACAAAACACATTGTAGCTTTCAGACAAACCCAGAATGCCAATGAAGGGAAGAGTCCCACCCACGACACACACACACACACACACACACACACACACACACACACACACACA
>CAIGQQ010038251.1:1288638-1312652 GCA_903798035.1 Danio albolineatus
GAAAGTGAGAAGAGGAAGTGGCCTGGGCATGCTGGTTCCTTTGGCTATCAACGGGTGAGTAGCAGCTGGTGGGGATTTGCTGGACAGTTTTGAGGTAGTAATGGCTGAGGCTGATGGCTGAGGCTGATGGTTGATGACTAAAGCGTGGGTAATGCTCAGCATTAGGAGGGAATAGGGAAAAGGAAGTGGCATGTGCATGCTGGTTCCTTGGCTACCAATGGGTGAGTGGCAGCTGGTGAGGGTTTGCTGGACAGTTTTGAGGTAGTAATGGCTGAGGCTGATTTCTGAAGCTCAGTCTGATGGCTAAAGCGTGGGTAATGCTCAGCATTAGGAGGGAATAGGGAAAAGGAAGTGGCATGTGCATGCTGGGTCCTTTGGCTACCAATGGGTAAGTGGCAGCTGGTGAGGGTTTGCTGGACAGTTTTGAGGTAGTAATGGCTGAGGCTGATGCTGATTCTGGTGACTAAAGGCTGTGGGTCTCGATTGTTCGGAGAGCTCTATGGGCTTCAGATATAGCTGCTCCGATTCTAGGTGAAGAGAAGGCGAAGGATGACCTTTAGGTGCTTTTGGAATCGATATCCTGTTGTGAGATGGTTAGCATCATCTGCGCAAAGGCTTGAAGGGATTTTAAGTTATAGTCATCTCAGAGCACCGGAGGATAGGTGTTAGTAGAACTGACTTGGATATTCTTGAAGCGTGGGGATTCGAAATGAAAGGGGTGCTGGAGGGTGGGGAAAAAGTAGTTAGGTGGTTCGCAGCCATTTCCGACTTGAATAGGGAGAGGCAGGGGTAGGGTGGGAATCCACTTCTGGGACCAGCTGCCAGGGTTTCTGAATATACATAAAGAGTTGGCAAGGTGTCTTGATTTCAATCCTTAAATCGCTCTCCCTTTGTATTACATCACATGCGATCCTCATAAGATGTATAGATCAGCCACAGATGTTGAGAATAGCTTAACAAGGTCCTGGAGTTGGTTGATTGTTGAAGGGGAGAGGATGATCCGAGGTTATTGAAGGCAGAGTCTGTAGGCAATGCGGCTGGGGGCATGGCTTCTCCCGGTTGTTGCAAATTTATAAGATTTGGGTTGGTCTGGCAGGAAGAAGTAGGTTGGGGGTATAGAGCATGACGTGAACTGCTAGTTTAGAAGGTTCTCTTGATGGAGGGTGGGTGGTGGGAGTCCGTGTTGGAGTAGAGATAGTGGATGTTGGATGGAGGGGCTGTAGGCCCACTGGTATGTACGGGTACGGGGGAGACAGAATTTCCATAATTCTAAATCCTTGAGTTTAATAGTCGAACTTAACGGAACTGAAAGCGGTGCGAAGAGAGCCTAGGGAGTAGCCCAGGTCTTGTGAGTTTCCTATTATAACTACGAAGTCGAGCATCAACCAATCGCTGTAATAATGGCTATATGTTCGGTCAGTGGTTTCGGCCGACAGTAAAATCCCAGTGAAGGTAAATGTGACTTATCCATTTCGTAAATTCCTAATTATGGCACGGGTTATATAAAACGGATGGTTATAATAATAACTATAACCTAAAGTTCTTGGTAGGCTTTGATGTTGGCTTGGGAGAGCCAGCGTGACGGCACTGGGACCTAAAGGCAATTGGTATGAAGTGCATCGGTTGCTAAGGTGTTGCTAGGTGATTGCTAGGGTGTGCTGGGGTTCGCTGGGTTGTTTAACTGGCCAGCCTCATTTCAGTGTTTGATCAAAACCCAATGTTTAGCAAACGTTTCTAGCATGTTATAGCATTAAGCTGATAATTATGTAGCTAACCACTGTTGCCCAGTATAGCATACGAGAAATTCCAATACTCTGCTGTTTGGTGCTGAAGAAGACCAGTTGATAAATGGTTACTCGGTTAGTCTGTTATTGCTATGGATCTGATTGACGGCTTAGTGTGATGATACACCGCAGCTTCTTGTGTGAATAATATAAATCCGGCCAGATGTCTCTATGGCGGTAAAAACTGGACTTTTAAAACTGGACTTTTGAAATTAGCTTGCCGTATTATCATAGAAAACATAATGCTTAAAATATTTATTTGACAACCGAAAGTGTGCCCAGTATTCAAAGATATAGTAACGAATCGCAACAAGGGCAGCTTTCTGTCGATTAACTTTAAATAGCGTGACAGAATTTTTTATTTTATTATTTTATTTTATTTTATTTTATTATTATTATTTTTTTATTTATTTATTTTTTATTATTTTTTTATTATTTATTTATTTATTTATTTATTTATTTATTTATTTATTTATTTATTTATTTATTTATTTATTATTATTATTTTTTTTAATTAATTAATTAATTTATTTTTTATTTATTTGTTAATTTACTTATTCATTATTATTATTATTATTTATTTAATTGTTATTATTTATTAATTTATTTATTTTACTTTATTTTGTAATGCAATAGTAGTGCTTGTGTAGCAGTAGTCTACACAAGTAATGTAATGAATAGATTACATAAACAATGTCAGCAGATAATATTTTAATAATGTTATTTTAGTTAAATGCATTATGCGAATGGGCTTGCCATACGGAATGGAGTAATGTATACATAGCCTGCCATATTAAGCTGATCGCTGGAAAGATCCTGCATTCTTACGATCAGACGTAATCGTTTGTACAGGTTAGATAGTTTGATGCGTATTGTAACGTAAAATTGTACGTCCGGCAGTGAACTGATGTATAATGTGGTTTTTAAAAGAGTTCACTGGAAGCGCTGTAAAGTTTCTAAAATTAAAATCTGGTGGGACAAGTAAAGCTTTGGCGTAAAGAGTAATTGTTTAAATCTGTATAATCGTTAATAACGGCTTACATTTTGTCCGTATGTGACTGCTTTCACTATGGCAAGTGCTGTTAGTTATGGGATTAATCTATATGCAGCGTAGAGATCACCGTTCGGTTGTTTATCTGCATTATCGGCGCTAGAAAGTGACTAAATAACGCGAGAACGGTGCGCGTGATTAATATGTGAATACACTGGATGTTTAACTGGTAACACCGGTATTGCGCGAAAATAACAGGCTGAATAGTAGTAAGTTATACGTGCCACGGGCAAAGCATTATCGATTGCTGTATCTGAATGCACGGTGAAAATAGTGCTGGGCGCTCGATCAGTCTGGGCCAGCGACTGCTGAATCCAGGGCATTGCCTGGAGGTTTGTGCGCTCCGAAGGCGGTTCGTCTCCGGCGTTGGGAGCGGCCGCGGCGTTACGTGAAGGCCGGCGGCCTATGTTAAAGCCGCGGATTTGCTGATGTGCTCTGCTGAGTGGTATGCGCTGGATGTCGGGTAGGGGAAGCGAGAGGAGCCGCGTAGTGAACGTTACAGCGATTGGAGATTCTTCAAGACGAAGATGACTAAGGTAGGAAGCTTTGGTTATTTATACTAAGCTGGGAATCGACTGATTGGTGGATTGTGCATTAGCTTGACTCTGGGCCAGCCGTGTCAATCATAAGCACGCGCTCCTCTCGAAATTAGTTTATAACTAAACTTCACATAATATGAAATTAATAAAATGTGCTTATCTGACTCTTTAGTCAATGCAACTTAGTTATATTTGCATATAGTGCAAGATTTTAAGAAAAAAATCAAACTCATTTAGCAGAGACACATTTATATGGTCGAACTAGAACTGTTTTCACACTCTCAATAAGAGAAAATGCATGAAGTAACCAAACGTGGCCCTTAAAATCTTGTGCGATCTTAACAATGCCTTAACTCTAATAAAAAACAACTGTATTTTGTAGCATTCTGAATATATGAATACAATAAATGACACTCAAACAAGCACACACACAGTGCTAATGCCTATGCATTATTGACATGGTCTTGAGACTCAGATTGATGCAGTGATTATAGGAGCGAACTGAGTACTTTCCAAGGTAAACCTGAGAGTGTGTACGTGTGTGTGTGTGTGTGTGTGTGAGAGAGAGAGAGAGAGAGAGAGAGAGAGAGAGAGAGAGAGAGAGAGTGTGGGTAGAGATGGAAAGATAAAGAGCGGAGGCCTTTAATCTTGATAAAAGATAATGAACTCAGCCCAAAGATAAAGAGAAAACAAGAGCTCTCAATCTGTAGGAGGACGCCACCAGTGAACGCGTGGGGTACGGGGAGAGGAAGACAGATCGCACAGATAGAAAGTGAGACAGGATGCAGATATAAACATCAACAGCATCCAAGCTCACATTCACAGTCACGGATGCCCTTACCTACCGGCCGCAGGGGCCCCGAGGGCCATCGCCGGCTCTTATCGGCTCAAATCGCTAACTGACACTTCACCCACCTACCGAAACAACACATACAGAATGGACGAGATGAAATATGAGCATCGCTTTCAGCATCGCTTAGGCCTGTGGAATAAGTCAATTAGTCATGGCAGGCAACAGTCAAGAAGAGATTCTACGTGACAGCATTAACGAGGACCTCAAAGAACCAGCATCTGACAGCTCGTTAAATTCATCCACTGGCTGTAAGGGAAAGACGGATGCAGAAATCAGTTCACTTTTGATATATTAAAAGCTGTCACAAATATTTTTATACACAGTTACACGGTTGGTGATACCGACAGGAAGTGTGATTGACGAGCTTGCCGTTTAGACACAGAGCTAATAGACATATGGAGCCCTTAACAAAACATTTTGAGGGGACGCCTTTTAGTGCGTTTATTAATACACTGTTAACAATTTCCTTTAGAAAATACAATAACTTTCTGGCAGTCAGCAGTTCATCGAAACTTACTGCAAATTAATTAGAAAAAAAAATTGTAAATATGTAATGTAAAAATGTAATATGTAAAAATGTATATATGTAATTAATCTTTACCAAATACCCTTTAAGGCAAGACATTTAATTTGGTGGCCATCTATGAAACGCCTCTCGGGGAGTATGCTTAGGCATTCTGAATGGAGAAACATTAAATTCTCCAAAACTGTTATCCAAGCTATCCAATTGCATTACATATTTGGTCTCATCAATAAAATGAAACAACAGCTATCTCATAAGTTTCATTTCTAAACGTTCAAATCAAACTAAATCGGCATATTTTCAGGTTATGAAAATAATAATATATACGGCAATAATAATAACAATAAATTTTATTTATATAGCACCTTTCCAGAGCTCAAGGACACTTTACAAAGAATGTAACAAAAAGAGATAGTACAAGCAGACATGGAGAGAGACAACATTAGGTTCACAAACATACAGGGAATCAAATATAACAAACTGGAAATACAAAACAAGACCTATAAGACACAGTACAGATTGATTAAACAAAAGTGGTCAGATTACGATATCCGAAGTGTAGCAATCAGAGAACAAGTGAGTTTTAAGTAAAGATTTGAATTCTGAGATATTCTTAATAGAATTGAGTGAATGTGGTAGAGAGTTCCAAAGTTTGGCTGCAATGACACTAAATGATCTGCTCCCCATTGAAGAGAGGTGGTACGGAGGGACGGCAAGGGCTGAGGAGTGTAATGACCGAGTAGGAATGTACAATAGAGGACAAGAATGTTGCAAAGATAAGAGGGGGTTAGGCCATTTAAGGATCTAAATGCAAGGAGGAGAATTTGAATTTATTGCGATATGCAAGTAGGAGCCATTGGAGGTCATACAAGATTGGGGTTATATGAGCAGAACGTTTGGTATGAGTAAGCATTCTAGCCGCAGATTTTTGAATGTATTGTAATCTTGAAATGAGGCTTGCAGGCAGACCAATGAAAAGGGCATTACAGTAGTCAATGCGTGATGAGATAAATGCATGGTTGCCCGATCTAATGCGCATGCGCACTCGAAAAGAACAAAATCACGACACCAACCTCATTTATGGCTGTTACACATTATCATCCTCTGATCCTTCTTCGTCAGAAGCAACTTGGTTTGAATAGCGAATCTTCTCGAGAAATGAAAGCGACTCTTTGTTTACAAGTTTGTGGCATTTGAGTAGTTGCTGTCATGTTTTGTGCGTTTGACAGGCCAGACTATACCTCATGTTCATTTCATACAGATTACAAAACCAAAAAAGTGTAGTTGGTTCATTTCAAAAGCATAGATTTCTAACTTTATGTGGACATATTTCATATGTCTGTGAAGCAAGTATTCGCTGAGATTCCAGTGTGTTTGTTGACCACAAAATCTGTTGTAAATGCACACGTCTGGTCCAAGCTTCTCCACGGAGAAATGTCAGTCTATAGCAATTGATGATTGGCTCCCGTACTAGTAGGTGGGGCTTCACTCGCCTTATTGACTGTTACAGATTCCCCCGTTCAAAACTATACAAGTGACATGTCTTGTGTATTCTATATTCTGTCTTTACTGTAAAATATACAGTAATTTTAACAATGGAACTTTAAAATACAGTATACTGCATAACTGTCCTACAGTAAAATTCTGTTCATATTACTGTTAAATACTGTCTAATACAAAAATAGTAGAGAGTGTATATCTGAGTGACACGTCTTATTAAAAAGTTATTTCATAGACAGTTTACATTTTATGTGAACAAACTTTTTGTGAACCTCGCTTTGCCTTCAGATCGCTTAAAATAAGTTTTAAAATCACTTTGAAAAAAGTCATCACAAGTTTTATTACTGCTTAGTAACGCCAACTGTTATGGTTTCCTGGTGACGAGATCTCTTCTCTGTAGGCTAGATTGTGTCATTTTTAAAATGCTCGGTTCGGCCTGTGTGGAATTCGAAGGACTCCCCTTTGAAGTCTGCATCCTTCGGAGGGTGCAGCCTCTGAAATGAGACACAGCTTATGATGTGCTAAAGACAGCCCCGCCCTCTACTCAATATTCAATTTCAGAAGGAAGTGCATCAACATGCAGTAATTAACTCCCATGTTCACGCAATAACACAGATCTAACAACTTTCAGTCATACCTTACGGTATGTAAATGTAAACACACCAAAAACATTTTTTTCTGTGTACTAGTCCCTTTAAGCACACACTCAAAGCTCAAGTAACCCATATAGCTCCATGTTTTATATCTTGCATTGCATGCTCCGAAGCCACATGGGGAACAGTGTCGCTTTTTTAGCATCAAGCATGTCATACAGTCACGTAATGTTACATGACTTAAATGATTTGGAGATTACATAAGAAGAGCAACGACAAACGGCTTTAGAAGACAGGATTTTCAAGATTGTTGGAAGCCATAACCAACAACTAAATTAAAAACTCTTTAAATCCCTTGCACAGTCATTAGATCGTCTTTGAGATCAAAGGGGCCCCCTGGTGGTTCATAACTTTGCATACTGCGCGTATAGGGGAGATCGGCCCAGATCAGATAAATTATTAACAATGCATCATTGATATGGACTTTGGTGTCAGGGAATCTGGATTTAGAGAGGAAGCGCACACGCACAGAAGAATGACCTTAGAGAGAATGATGCTGGACAGCTTTGTTTTGACAGGCGGGTTTCAGCTGCCCTGCTTTAGGCTGCAGGACTAGTGAACGCACACCTTTATATGTTTGTGTGTGTGTGTGGGTGCACATATGAGCAAGCATCTCCAGCACAGATGTACCAGACCCTTGGTATATGCCTGACCTTCACACAGCTGAAGCTCAACGCCGATGCCCTTTGGGGTTGTTTGATGAGAAGATGAGAAAAAAAACAAGGGATGAAATGGACGACAGAAGGCTTTTCCATCAATCTCCCTCCAGAGCTGTGCTCTTCAGCTGGACCCGGACTATCTTTCCTGGCCCTGCCTGACGACCCTTAAATCCCTCCCTCTGCCTCAGACCATCCATGTTTCATCATGCCCACAGGCACTGAACTGCCTCTCTCTCTTTCTCTCTTGCATCTCTCCATCCACCCTTTCACTTTCATCTCCTCCTGCCAGCCATGCGCCCAGCCAAATTTACATCTCCTGGTGTCGCAAAAAGAACCAGTCTGCAACACACATGGGGATGAATTCTAGACCACACACACAAATCCACACACGAGCCATGTACTAATTTTCCAGTAGCCTGACCGCACTTTAGTTCATAATCTTTTTCAGTATCCAGCTATTATTTCTTACTGTAGAAAATGCACAAATATCACAAAAAATATCACACTGGTTATGTAAACACGAGTGAATGTCCTATTTGTGACCCTGGACCACCAGTCTTATATTGCTTGAGTATATTTGTGGGGAAAGCCAAAAATACATTGTATGAATCAAAATGGTCTATTTTTATTTTTATGCCAATAGTCATTAAGGATATTATGTAAACATCATGAAAACATTTTGTACATTTAGAGCAGTGAATATATCAAAAAGAAAATAAATAAATAAATTTATTATCCAAGAACATCATTTGAATAACTTATTTTGAAGATATTTACGGTAGATTTTTTTGCACCCTCAGAATCCGGGTCCAAATATTTGTATCTTAGCCAATTATTGTCCTCTTCCAACAAAATAATACATCAAAGAAAACTTATTTATTTGACCTTCAGGTGATGTATCATCTCTTAGTTTCCAAAAAGTGACCCTTTTGACTGCTTTTGTAGTTAGGGGTCACAAATTATCACTACCGAAATTATGATGACAGTAATAAGCAATGCAATATTCCGGATTCTTGCACATTTGCTATCTGCTATTTTCAACCAAAGTAATGTTACAGTGACCAAAAGCTATTTAAGGATAGTGATTTGAATTGTAAACAGATCTGCCATGCTGTGAGGTTATTATGGAAACAGTAAATGGATTATATTCATCCACCGAATTAACTTTATCACTGTCTCTCTCCCTATAGCTGGTGTGTGGTGAGCGCACAGGCGCCGTTGTCCTGTGGCTGCCGTCGCATCATCCAAGTGGATGCTGCACACTGGTGATGGTGTGGAGAAACCCCCTCATGATTGTGAATCGCTTTGGGTGTATAGCCATTCACAATAAATGCGCTATTTTAATACACATTACTTACTTACTTATATTTAATAAATCTTATTTAATTGCTTAAATGCCCCGGTTTCCAATCTAACAAAACCTTGGGGGAAAAAGGTGCATTACTGTAAAAGTGTCAGTACCTATAAAAAGCATTAGAACAGCTTTACAGACTTTGAACGGCAGGCAAAGCCGCAAATTTATCATTTTCTAAATATCAATTTCCTTTTACAGAAATGATTCAGATGGAGCCTCCTTTGTAATCGTTAACATTTTCATTAGCAGCTGTAATTTTAAAACACACTTTTCCCTCATAAACTGTATTGGATGACATATACATTTATGCTGTAACTGAATTACATAATTTACCACTTATAAACATAACTTCATAAGCAATTGGGTTTATGACGTTAATAAAGGAGCAAGAGCAGGTCATAATAATTGAGTATGATGCTTATTTAGTTCTGAAATATAACATTATGTTAATATGATAATTATGAAATTGTTCTTTGATGTTCTAGTAAGATCTTGCAATACTAATCAGTCAAGACGTAACTGTCTGCACCGTACAGAGCAGACAAGAGAGACATAAATCTGATATGCATTTAAATGTGTCATCTACAATTCAACAACAGTCAGTTCTTTACGCACTGCATATAATTTGTATAACTGTTGTTGTCACTTCTTGCATTTTTTGGGACTTAATTTTGATTGTTGAATGTGGATGTCACTGTTGTAAATTACATAATTAAGCACTAAAAGAACAGAACTGACAGTCAAATGTAGCTGCATTGTTTGGGAATGTGGCCATTATGCAGCACATCTAACTCTATAGTTTGAATTAAGGAATAATCAAAGAGCCTTGTGAATGAGAATAAAGTCTGGTTCATTCTAGTGAAATGGCTTATTTGGATGGTTGATGAATTTCTTGAAATAATTGAATATTTTAATTCAACAAGGACACATTCAATTGATTTAAACACACACACAGTAAAGGCATTTAAGTAATAAAGATTCCTATTTCAATTCAATTGTACTCTTTTAAACTTTCAACAAAGAATCCTGGGGGTTAAAAAGTCATCATGGTTTTGTAAAGTTGCTCTTTTTAGTTGAACTGATGTGAAAGCAAATGCAGTTTATCGAGAGTTAAATAATACAAACCAACAGAACTATGACAAGTACATACAGTAAGCAAACATGAACAGGCTTAAGACTTGGCATGAAAAGCAAGTCTCAGCAGCTGTGGTTCCACTCAACAATACATGACAGGACAACATGAGGGCTTACTGTATGTACTGTACAAGCTTATGGGGAAACATGACATCCACAAAAATGACAACAAAATAAAACAAGATATAATTTTCTGAAATACACAATATATATATATATACAATATAGAAAATAATATACATATATCTGCAGATGGGGATTAAAATAAACTTCTAACTTTTTGTATAGCATTACTTTTTTAAAGAACAATGCTTACATGAGTCACTGATACTGACAGCTTCAGTATATTCATACAGTTGATACATGCATGTCCTTGATACTGACCTCTCAGATCAGATCATGATGTGGTCAGATCAGCTGAGAGCACTGTCAGCTAGAAAAAGCCACAAGTTCTGTACTACATCTATTACAATCCCTACAGTATATTTGGAATAGCACATGACTTGTACTATTTCTGTGCAAAGAAAATTCAGATGACCTGATACCTTTGCCAAAAAGTGCAACACACAAAAACAACTGTACATTAAACAACTACTGTAAATCCCACAATCTACTCATCTTGACAAGAATAAACTAATTAGAATCACAATTATCTGACCATGACTCCACTGAACAGCAAAATAAATAAATAAATAAATAAATAAATAAATAGGACTAACAATAGCCACATCAATTTCAACATTACTTATTAGACTGGATTGTGGGTGGTTAATCATTAGCTTTGAAACACCACATGCAAAAGTCAAATCACCCCAGAGAGGCAAAAAACAAGGCTTGGACTGTCTTAAGATAGAAAACCAAAATTAAGTGACCTGTTTTGGGATTTGCTTTTTTTTTTTAATTATCACCTTAATTGCTCACTGAAATGCAATTATCAGCTTCACATTTAATTATGGGGCTCTCATCAATAAAACAGGTATGCTTTACAGATGTACAACATGTGTGATTCACAGCCATTACATACATTAATCGAGGTATCAAAGTCAAGTCCCAAAGGTCTCTCTCTCTCTCATTGAATCATTGACATATACACATATCCAACATCTACTGTAAGACACTGAGGAGGAAAAGAGCTTGTACGACACTTTATACTGTACATTCAGCAAAGAACAAGCTAGCAAACCTGACATCGCAACTGTATTTTCAACCTCTGAACGTTTACACAAAAACCACATCAATATGAGCGACAGCAAATATCTCGTGTCTTTCATTATGCAGGTCTCTGAAGAAGAAGAAGAAAAAGAAAAAAACATTCTTTCATACCTCACCACTTAAAGTGCATCAGATTACATAATGTGTACTGACTATACATAAGTGTTTGTCTGCCTGTAAAATTGGCAAGTGGGCATGAAATGTAAAATATATACTTTTAAATATGAAGGACGTCTATGTTTAAGGCATTCAGCATAGACTTGATTATGCACAGTGAGTGACTCACAAAAAGTGCTTTGGATTCATGTTGGAGAGCGTGGTGAGGGCAAACATGCAATTTCAGCAATCTCCTACAGTATGATCTATAAAAATACAAACAAAAGTACATATATGATGATTATTGTGCCTGGGTATTGCACTGGTTGAGCATTCCAAAGGAATCTGCTTATATAACAGATTGAAAATAAAGATAAAAATCAATCCAACCGCATGCACAGATGACCATTTTAAAAATCCACAGGAAGTAATATACCATCTTAGCACCTTTGACATACTATTGTCAATGCATTATAGTCTGAGACACATTAATCCTAATCTCACATGCAATTTAGGATGGATTCTATGCTGATGGGGATTCATACTGTCTTTAAATCCTCCTGAAAGGTACTTACTCTAGATGCTTAGATTACTGGTCGTAATATGGATGTGGTTACCGTGCAACTGGATGCATTTCATACTTATCCCTACTGTTCAGCCAACCGCATGATTAATTTATGCTGCAAGTTAAAACAATACAACATCAGAAACTCAATCAAGTGCATTGAACTTATTTGCCAAGTCCTAATGAACATTTCTTGAATGATCTACAAATTTTTATTTATTTTTTTGCTTCTGCAATATATACAAAAAAAAAACTGTTAACCAACAATTTCTCAAAGCTGGTGATTTATTTTCCATTTATTCAGAGTTTAAAATTAAAACCTGCTTGGAAAAATTAACTCATATAAGAAAAGTTACTTGAAAAAAAAAGGTCACTTTAAGGTACAATTTTGACTTTTTATAAAACATTAACTATGATTTTTACTTCAAACTCCTAATTTGCTGCGTATCAGTTATTAAGCTAGTACAGTAGTTGAGTTTAGGCATTATGTACAGTATGATTAGTGATGTAGAATAAGATTTAGATGCACTTTTAGACAGTCAATATCTTAATAGTAGGCAGGTAATATAGTTATACTTCTAGTTATTGGTGATACCATACACCGTTTAAAAAAAAAAAAGAAAAAAGAAAAAGAACTGTAAAATGAACAGTACCTTACTGGTAACTTTGGTTGCAGTGAGACTGTAAATTTACAAGCACACTGTAAATTAATAATTACAATAGTAATGTAAACAAAATACAGCAAAATTGTAAATATTAATTCACAGTGTGCTTGTAAATACACAGTCATACTGGCAACCAAAATTGGCAATAAATTGCTGTAAATTTTACTGTTTTTTGTTTTTTTACAGTGTATACAGCGCAATCAGGCGCAAGATGTGCATTGTGCGATTTGTTGCTATATTCAGACCAGCGCAGTGTGCCATTTTGTTTAAATAGCAAATCCATTTGTAACACTTTGTGGAGTCATGGGTGTTGCGGTCTAAAAAGGTGTATTAAGGTGCATTGTTGGTACGTTGCATTTTGATGATCTGAAGTATACTGCGCCATTCACCAACTGAAAGCTGGTCTACAGTCCAGCTCAGTGCGCATTAGTTATGCGCCTATGCTGGTCCAAATGCTTACTTATTGCTTAAGACACACAGGATGTATAGCAAAACACAAATATCTTTACATATGAAAACAGGATCTGAAAGATAAATAGAAAGATAAGAGATAAAGATGTCAAAAAAGCCCAACAAAGGCTGTACTTTCTTCGTCAGCTGAGGAAGTTCAACCTGCCAAAGGAGCTGCTGAAACAGTTCTACACCTCCATCATTGAATCAGTCATCTGCACTTCAATAACTGTCTGGTTTAGCTCAGCTACCAAATCTGACCTCAGAAGACTACGTCGAATAGTTCGGACTGCTGAGCGAATCTTGGTACAACCCTCCCTACTCTCCAAGAACTGTACTTATCCAGAGCGAGTAGAAGGGCTGCCAGAATCACTCTGGACCCCTCACACCCAGCACACTGCCTCTTTGAACTGTTACCTTCTGGTCGACGCTACAGAGCACTGCGCACCAGAACAACCCGACACAGAAACAGTTTCTTCCCACAGGCAATCCATCTCATGAACACTTGATGATAATAATCGTGGAACCAACACCACTACTGCTATACACTCTTACACACACATACACTTATTTAACAACACACTTTACATGCCATTTGCACATAACAAATACACTTGTTACACAAACATACACTTATTTAACAACACACTTTACATGCCAATTTGCACATAACAGCTGCACATATAACGTTGTATATAGTAATACACCTGTACATACACTTGTCCATTTGTATAATTGCATTTAACACTTACTTCTATTTTTTTTAATATATTTATTATCTGTTTTTTGTCCTGTCTCTGTAATTCTGTTGCACTGTAGAAGCTCTGTCACGAAAACAAATTCCTCGAATGTGTGAACATACCTGGCAATAAAGCCCTTTCTGATTCTGATTCTGATACCTTCATGTCGGGGGGCTTTTTTCATTTTATTAATGACAATTTGCATAATGTTATTATTATTAGCTGTATTATGTATTATATGCACATTTATATTTGTTTTAATAAAAAAAAGTTTAGATTTGTCCAGCTGTCAGGTTTTGAAGACATATGCATCACCATATGGGGCATTAGAATAGGACATGTGTTTGGACATAACTCAGTTTTGGTTTCAGAGACTCTGATTGGTTTAATGCACGTTATGCTCAAAACACACACGTAACTCATTAAGAGAATAAGCACAAACCTGTTAGACCATGTGCCGGAGCGCAGAGTGTATTTTTCCATCCTTAAAATAGCAAAAGTGTTTTCGGACACGCTCTTAATACTTTTGTGCCATGTGCTTTAGACTTTACGCCTAGTTCGTTAAAATAGAGCCCATAGAAACAATGTGTAAAATAACAGAACTGACCAACCCAGAAAAAATATAATTTTAAATCATTGCAAATGTCAATAAAAGTTACTTAAATGCTGTTGGCACAGAGCAATTTGACAGCGTAAATAAATGCAATTTTTTTAAATAAGAATAACAATTAAAGGCAACACTTTATTTCGACTATAAGAAACTTTGCAAGTACATGTCAACTTACACTAACCCTACCCCTAACCCCAACACTAACCCCAACCTAACAGTCTACTTATAATCTAATGAGAATTAGTCGCAATGTAACTTAAATTCAACAAAAGGACCATCAAAATAAAGTGTGACCTAATTAAATAAAGCATTTCACAGTGTACTCAACTGCATTTCCTGAAAAAAAAAACTTTTTTTTAAACTAAATGAAATAATGAATACACTCTTACTTTACTTGTTATCATGCTAAAAACTTAGTAAATAACAAATACGTGCATTTTTTTTTCCTGTTGAACCAGTGGATGAGTTTTTTGTGGTATCTAGCAAATAACAAAAATCATCTGCATAAAGCAAACTGCAAATACTAATTAGCATAACCTTACACAATGTTCTAACCAGGCACAACACAACACACGATGCCATAAACGATAAAAGAGTTTTTCTTCTAACCAGCCATTACAACATCGATACACAATGAGTGACAGGGGATTTTAGTTTTTATATCACATCGTTTTCCCACATTATTTAGCCAGTTTATGTTGCCTCTTAAACTGTCCAAATGAGTAATATTTACTGGCAAGCTTTACAGCTATTATCTCCACAAAATGCATGCAAATTAATTGTGCCTTCAATATTCTCAAACGCACATAATAATAATGGCCAGTAGCAATTTGTTTCCAGGGTGTTTCTTTAACCGACATGTCCTCAACTCCGAAAGCCAGATTCAAAGTAAATCCAGAGTCTCCTACCGGTAATTACAACAGTGCTGTGACATTCATGCCTGCTCGTCTCATAAATATGATCATTCTGACATCCACTGAATGCAGCATTAGAGCGGAGGAGCTCAGTCCTGTTTCCTGCAGAGAACAGCTCAACCCTAATCAAACACACCTGAACTGGCTAATCAAGCCCTTTGAGAGCAGTTGGAAATTAAAGCCAGGTGTGATGAAGCGGATTTGAACCTTTACAGCAAGAAGATCTCAAAGAGTAGACAGAGGCTGCGTCCGAAACCGCATACTTCCATACTATACAGTACGCTAAAATCAGTACGCGAGCCTAGTAGTATGTCCGAATTCATAGAATTCGAAAATCAGTATGCGAGAAGTACCCGGATGACCTACTACTTCCGGCGAGATTCTGAAGTGCGCATCCCATGCACGCTGCGCTATCCCATGATGCCCCGCGAGAGAATTCATGAATGGGAGTGAAGCGACGCAACTGACGCAGGTAGGTCACGTGACCATGACAAAATGGTGGATGTAGTACGTCCGTATTCCATTCATACTTCTCACATTCATACTGTATACAACGCACTTTTCTAACGGCCGAGCAGTACGTTTAAATTCAAATGCAGTACCTACTGAGTAGTAGGCGGTTTCGGACGCAGCCAGAGACAAAGGGCCTGTCCACATGAACACATATGTGAGAGTGGGTTTTAACTACAGCGATTCAAACCTTAATTTTGCCGAATGACTAAAAAGTTTTCAGTATGATAGTGACAAACTACATTTCTAGTCAAACCATCCTTCTGCAATCCTATACCAAAAATAGCTATAGTAGTCGTTAATATGTGATTGTATTGTATTGCAATATGGAGCAATCAAGCGTTGATGTTCAATCAAAAGTAATTCACAAAATACTTGAAAATGAAACGATTTAATGACAATGAGTATGTTTACATGGACACCAATAATACGATTAAGAAAATACTCTGATTAAGAGTCTACCATGTAAACACCAGTGTTTTTTAATTTTTTTATTTTATTAATTTAATCCGATTAAGGTCATAATCAAACTAAACAGAAATCGAAGTAAGAGGAGTATGCCGATTTTAGTCGCATTATTGAAGTGGAGTACAGACATGTAAACACCTTAATCAAACTGTTGCCATCATGTAGGACTTTTCACCGCATTTTGCGACAGGATCTTTCATACACACACAAAGCTGTTTGACACTATTCTCTACACCTACTGAGTCAGTCAAGGACTGCAGACACCTGCATTGCAAAATGGGGAAGTTTTTGTTTCTTTCCATCCGCCGTGCAGTACCACGTTCTATTAAAACAACACTCTTCCACAAGTCTTCCACTCAGTTTTTCACGCAGATACATGGTCCAGTCATGAATGATTCGTTCATTTTGAACAAATCTTTTATGTGACTCAAGAATGATGTGTCCTCTCAGGGAGTGATTCGTTCATTCGTGTCGTAGATGTGTTTGGAAGCATCTCGTAATATTTTATTTAATGTTGTTTTGGCAAATTGAATGAAATGACTCGAAAAAAGTTTTGTTTATCTCGATGGGTCTCAAAAGTCCGAGTCAGTAAAATGATCTGAACTACGCGGGGCCATGAATAAAATGTTCCTGAATGAAAGTGAAACTGCAGTTAAAGTCAAAAAAAAAAAAAAGCTAATGCCCCAAATTACATGAAACTCTGGAGGAAACGTGAATAGCAATGATGGTGATCCAATTATTTGCTATACCATGTAAAACGGGATAATGGAAGGAATGTTCAAAAAGTCATATAAAACTCAAAAAGTCAAATTTAACTCATGTAAACACTTAAATCAGATTATTGTCTCAATCAGATTAAGGCAAATAATAATTAGATTACTGATGTCCACGTAAACATAGTCAATATTTATCTATGGTTACAACTAAATAAGTTACAAATTACTGTATAAAATGGTAAAACACGAAATGATAAAAACATATGATATTAATTGTCCCCAGCTTAAAAGTAAAATAAAGTTATCTTAGAGAGAGAGAGACAAAGAGAACAGGCCCCGAAGAGAGCCTGATAGTAGTAGTCAGAGATAATAGACTGCAAAGCAGGAGTGGAGCAGAGCAGGAAAACAGAGAGAGGGAAAGTTTACCACCTACCTTTCTTGACCATGTGACCAAAGGCCAAATACTGAGACATACAAACTGACCAATCAACATGTGAACAAATCGTAAACCGATTTAACATATGAACCATCGTGTTTTGCCATATAAACAAATGCATATGATAATTTGCCTTCCTACACATATATTCCAAACTGATAGCTTTTTCCATGTGGTTTTTGTCAGCCTGCACTTAAACGCAGTCTCGAGTCGTTGAAACCAAAACTTTTTGAAAATTCCTGCAAGGTTAAAGATTTTCAAAAACACAGACGTCTGTGTAGTTGCGTAGGTGGCGAAATCTGAGTCTTTGGCTTTTCCGCACCATCATTTCCCCTGTGGGACATCAGCTTGTGTGCCGCAATCTTCATTGTTTACAAGACGTGTGTCGGTGCAATGGCTGATGCATTTTTGTTTTTGGTTTTATTTAATTTACATGTATTTATTCATTCATATCGTAATCTTTCAGGCAGCGTGGTATTGCAGTGGGTAGCACTGTCACCTCACAGCAAAAAGGTGGCTAGTTCGAAGCTCGGCTGGGTCAGTTGGCATTTCTGTGTGGCGTTTGCATGTTCTCCCTGTGTTTGCGTGGGTTTCCTCTGGGTGCTCTGGTCTCCCCCACAGTCCGAAGACATGCGCTATGGGTGAATTGGGTAAGCTAAAAAAATTGTCGTGGTGTATGTGTGTGAATGAGAGTGTATGGGTGTTTCCCAGTGATGGGTTGCGGCTGGAAGGGCATCCGCTGAGTAGAACGTATGCTGATAAGTTGCCGGCTCATTTTGCTGTGGCAACCCCTGTTTAATAAAAGGACTAAGCCGAAAAGAAAATGAATGAATGAACCTTGATCTTTTATCCTTTATCGTATTTATATAGTAAGATTTTAAAAGTTGTACCATGATCGTGTACACATTCATATCACTTCGTTCAACTTAAGTCACAATGTTATTGCAAATAACATGTTTTATTTTTCTCATTACTATTGCTGTAAAGAATGAATGAATGAACGAATAAATTAATGAGTAGGTGCTTCTCAATTTCTATTTGTGCATTCTTGTTTACTCTCCTTGCACATCCTTTCCTTGTGTCTTAACTCCACCCTTCAGGATTCGAGGCAACGACACAAGAAAACACGCAATAGCAGAAGAATTGAATCAAGTGAAATGATATATCCTCGGTGTCTGCATTCTTTTCTTGAATATTACAGCTAATCATTTACATTGTAATAGTTTCAAACTCCACAAAACCACGTTTGTCTGTATTTTTTGTTTTACTTGTGACTAACCAAGTGTTATTCCCTGTATTTAACAGCTTTTTGTTTGTGCTGAAAAGTGTCACATCAAAACGAAGAATGTGAAAAAAACATTTACAATACACATTTACAATTTACACATTTACAATAAGCTACAATATGCTTAATATTTACATTATTGTATGTTTGAGTTTTAGTGATTATTGGCGCAGATGTGAAAAGGGAGAAGGATTTATACAGTAACACAATTTCCAGGTTATAGGACAGAGGAGCGAAGAAACAAGGAAGGATACTGAAAAGTGTCCTGTGAATGAATGAATGAATGAATAAACGAACGAATGAATGAACGGTGTGCCATGTTGATAGCCAATCAGGACCAATAATAATGCTATTTTGAATCTTCTGATTGCCCAAGATGAACAGTTACCGGTTACTCTGACAATGCTTCATATGACATCTAGGCTGCGTCCGAAATTGCCTACTCAGTAGGTACTGCATTTGAATTTAATACTTGACCATTAGAAAAGTACATTCTATACAGTATGAATGTGAGTGGTATGAATGGAACTCAGACGTACCACATCCGACATTTTTCATGATCACGTGACACAAGCATTGCTTCACTCCCATTCTCCTGCGGTGCATCATGGGATAGTGTAGCGAGCATCGGATGCGCACTTCAGAATATCACCTGAAGTAATAGGTCATCTGGGTACTTATCTCATACTGTTTTTCAAATTCTATGAATTCAGACATACTATTCGGCTCACATACTTTCTTTAGCGTACTCTATAGTATGAAAGTATGTGATTTCAGACGCAGCCTTAGTGTTTTCATTTGGACAACAATTCATAATTTTTTTTATTTTTTTTTAAAACAATATACTTTATGTCTGGACTAGATTTTTACATTTTTTAAAAAAGAGGGCAACTACTTCTGAATGTGTGGACCAAAGAATGAGAAAGACTATGTCTAATAAATAAAATATTTTAGAAAAAGCATCTTTTTTTACTAAATGTTTTCATTTTGACTGAAGTTCACATAAACAGATGGATTAAACGCGTGCATTTGGCCTTAAAAATATTAAATAAATAAAACAATTAAAATGTATCTGGAATCACAAAGACTGAAAAAATCGTATTTTCTTCTGCTCAAACCATTGCAATATGGTTTTTAGACTGATGAGCACACACAAATACTTCAAAGCTGTATGCCGAAGATGGTGCAGGAGCACTGTAGGAGATAAGTCTAATTTATTTATGTGTCTGTAATTGTCTTGGGATTTTGCCTTTAAGACAGAAAGTGCAAAAGTCAGTAAGGGCAGGTTGGGGGGACGGATAATGGAACATTTCAATAGGAAGTGCAGAATGAGAGCCAAAGAAATGAGAGAAACAGCACTGATAAAAGAAAAAAAAAAACATATATTTATGAATACTACACCAAATAGCTAACTCAAAACTATTCCATGTTCTGTATTCTTCCATTTTAAGCCAAAAGGCATGAAATTGTTGAAGGTTATCTTTCTCAAAGCCTCAAGAGAGCCAATCAGATCCCTCAGACATAAGGTCAGTTTTAAAATGTCGTTTTCTGACAGGTTGAGAGCTCCCAAAACCCACTGCTGCATCTTTAGGGGAAAAGAGTCTTGACCAAAGGTTCGGCTACAGACAGAGGAGAACGTAAATAGTCAGGTAGTCAACCAGCTGTGTCTATTATTAATTAATCTCAATAATTATGGCTGTCTGTAAAAAAAAGCGATTGTGATTCTAATTTATTTATGCTTTTAAATTGTACCATGAGACCTTGATCTATGCCTAGTCAACGTCTGATGTTGAATATTCAACTCTGCAATTTAATAAAGTGAGTTTTATAGACATTTTAGTAGTCTGAAACAATAAAGAGTAAGAAATAACAAACAGAGAAATAATGGTAGCTCTGTGATCTTTTTTTTTTTCTTCTTCTTCTTTTTGTATCATGTACAGTACATGAATAACCCAGACAATATATAGTTTCAGACTAATACAATGTCATTAAAACTCACTTTTTTAACTGCAGAGTTTAATGTTGCACTGTGGAACCAATTAAGAGATTGACAATTATTAGTTTCTCTGTGTTTTCTGGATTGCTTACAGGTTTGATTAAAATAATATGTGTTTTACCCTATAAAGGTCTAATACCATTTCTTCTAACCATTAATGTTGTAATTTAGAGTCTATTCATATTTTAAATCTAGAAGAAATCTCAAGTTTTACTCAAACACATATCTATAAATCAAAAACTAAATTATTATTGATTATTTCACATAACTACAAATCAAAAACTAAATGATTATTTCTTCAGGTAGATTTTCTTATCTCCATTCTGTATATGTTACAATATTCAAAAACCAAACCACTTGAACTATAGCACCAACATTATCTTTATAGCTCTATGTTCCTACTGTATCTCTACAATTGTCCCACTATTATTATTGCTAAGGCATATCTAAGATAATACAGACAGATACTTAAACGAAATATACTTAAAAAAAAAAAGCCATTTAGTCTCTGAAGCTGTGAAAGAGAGGCTTCAAAGGAATAAAAATGTTCCTCTGGGCAGTGCTGGGAAGCGTATAAAGAACAATAGCCACTTCTCCGAAGTGAGTTTACTCAGGAACAGCTTCTGCTTTGCAAAATCAAGGCCTAAAGGGCAGGCTAGCTAAAACGTAACCCTGGGTTTTATGAGTACACACTCAATAGCGGGACCTCATAAATGTTCACGTTTCCTAACAAAGACCGTGGAGGAGAGAATAGAGAAAGAAGGCAATAAAGAGGAGCAAACAGACAGATTGCCAGGCATCAGGTGAAATAGAGAAAGGGAATCATCAAAGAGTTTTTTTCTTTTTTTTTTCTTGATAAGACCATGATGTGGGTCTGATGCCTCAGTATAGTTCAAGCCATTTGATAAAGAAAAGCAGTTAACCTCTGTTAAGTCTGGTCAAAATATTGGGGTTGATTCAAAATAAGTCTTTTACATTGATTAAGGCTGCTTTTAAGCAATTATTTGAGCCAAATAGAGACAATATTCTCAAATACTATTATTATTACTATTATTTTTATTATTGTTAAACTTTTCTTTGTATTATCAATGCTAAAACAGTTGTGCTGCATAATATTGTTGCGAAAAACATGATTATTTTCATGATTTTTTGAGTAAAACATTTAAAAGAACCACGTTAATTTTAGTATTTGGTAACAGCATACATACACTTACTAGTACCGGATTGGACCCATGCCTTCAGAACTACCTTAATCCTTTGTAGCTTCAACAAGGTAATGGAAATATTCCTTAGAGATTTTGGTCCATAGCATAGCATCATGCAGTTGCTGCAGATTTGTCAGCTGCACATTCATGATGCAAATCTCCCATTCCACCACATCCCAAAGGGATTGAGATCTGGTGACTGTACAGTGAACTCATTGTCATGTTCAAGAAACTAGTCTGAGATGATTCACGCTTTGTGACATGGTGCGTTATCCTGATGGAAGTAGCCATCAGAAGAAGGGTACATTGTGGTCATAAAAGGATGGAAATGGTCAGCAACAGTACTCAAGCACTTCAGTGTGCCAAGAAAATATCCCCCACACCATTACACCACCAGCAGCTGCCTGAATCGTTGATACAAGGCAAAATGGATCCATGTTTTCATGTTGTTGACGCCAAATTCTGACCCTACCATGCAAATGTCGTAGCAGAAATCGAGACTCATCAGACAAGACATTTTTCCAATCTTCTATTGTCCACTTTGAGTGAGCCTGTGTGAAATGTAGCCTCAGTTTCCTGTTCTTGACTGACAGGGGTGGCACTAAGTGTGGTCTTCTGTTACTGTAGCCCATCCACCTCAAGCTTCAATGTGTTCAGAGATGAGCATTCAGAAATGCTCTTCTGCATACCTCCGGTGTAACAAGTGGTTATTTGGGTTACGGTTACCTTTTTATCAGCTCCAACCAGTCTGGCCATTCTCCTCTGACCTCTGGCATTAACAAGGCGTTTGTGCCCACAGAACTGAATATTTTCTCTTTTCAGACCATTCAACCCTAGAAATGGTTGTGCATGAAAATTCCAGTAGATCAGCAGTTTCTGAAATACTCAAACCAGCCTGTCTGGCACCAACAACCATGCCACATACAAAGTCACTTAAATCACCTTTCTTGCCCATTCTTTGAAATACAGCAGAATGTTTTGATGCCTATGTCTACATGCCTAAATGCATTGACTTGATGCCATGTGATTGGCTGATTTGAAATTTGCATTAACGAGCAATTAGACAGGTCTACCTAATTAAGTGGCAGATGAGTTTATAATTAATGTCTTTTAAATATTTTAATGAATTCGTGCTAAGTATTGATTTCTTTTAACACTCCCAGTTATGGTCACATGTTTACATCCACCTTGCAAAATGTTAATATCTTACACGAAGGCTGCAATGCTTTCTAAATTGGATGATCAAGATAAATTGCACTTAATTTGTCTTGTGGGAGATGTGCAATTATTTTAAAGAGCATCTAAAGGTCAAAAATAGATGAAAAAATACAATCTTTAATCAAATTAAGAAAGAAAGAAATGACACATTATCTTCCTGTTCAAAGGTTTACACCCCTGCTTAATACATCATTTTGTTACAGTAAAGTTGGTTTTCATGTCCATCAGTTATTCTGAATGTAAAAAAAAAGAAAAAAAAAAGCAGACTATCCCTACTGGAACAAGTCAAATATGTAGAAAATGCTGGAAAACCAAGGAATGAGCAGGACCTGGAGGATTATTCTAGGGAACAGTATAGACTAAATAAATAATAACAGAGGCAGATTCTGCAAGGTGTACTCTCTATAGTGTAAATCTATGAGGTTTAATATTTGGCACACTGGCTCTAAGCATTATTTAGCATTATTCCCCATGTTGTGCTCGAGATCAACCTCATGCGAAGCCACCTAGGCTATTTTATAAGAAAAGCAATATTCTGTGAATGCTTTGGCCAGCAGAATAATATCATTCTCTCGGCTGGAGTGGTCCACACGGGAGGTTTTCGAAGGTCTGTGGAGCAGGCAGCACATTCTGGCCCGAACCCACGTATTTCACACTCCAGTTTTGTGAATTGGAAAGAAAGCAGGAAAAAAGCTGAATAAATACGGGACTTCAGTGTGCGCTGAGCGACGCAGTGTTTATCTGCACAAACCAGACGTGGCACCAGCCATTCACGCTTTTGTGCCACTCTGCTCATGAATACGGCATGCTAAATGAACTCATAAACTGCAGGAGAAGAGAAGAGAAGAGAAGAGAAGAGAAGAGAAGAGAAGAGAAGA
>CAIGQQ010038251.1:1362181-1379148 GCA_903798035.1 Danio albolineatus
ACATAACATAACATAACATAACATAACATAACATAACATAACATAACATAACATAACATAACATAACATAACATAACATAACAATAAAAAACAGCCTTTGACCTTCCTAATATGGCTGACACACTGACTTCTAGTGGTAATTAACAGCAGTTCCTAATGCGGCGTCTAACCTCTACACAGCTCTCTACCCACATCCCGATCGCACATTCCCTGGAACATCTCCCTAAACGTCTCAATAAATAAACATTTTAATAGATTCAATTGATTGCTTTTTGTCACGACAAGGAGAGACTCTTATGGCGTGCTGGTGGAATAAACAATCAGCGGCGGCTCTCGTTGTGTTCGGTAAATCGTAGGACTGCGAGGAGCATCATTAGGTTGTTCTGAATTAATGGGCACTGGTGAAGATGCTTATTGGGGGACTAGATTAGACTGGAGTCCGCACAGTCAAATTATAGCCCGATTATAGATTCAGTTTGGACAGGAAGTTTGCAGCAGAGGCTCTGAGCTGAGAGACGTACGGCTGCGTTTAATTGGTCCCTGATGCGAACCGACTTTAGGAAAGGAAGGAAGGAAGTGAGAGAGGGACGAGGGAAAAGAAAGGAAGATAGAAAAGAGAGAGGTCTCCAAACTGGAAGAAAACAACAAAAAAGAAGCCAGGGGGAAGAGTGCGGGTGAGCGTGATTCCTCTCTAATGTCTTCTGCTGTAGCTCCTCACAATCGATTCTTCCAGTCTATTACTTTCAACTCACTCTCACTCGCTCTATCCCTTTTGCTCTTTCTCTTCATTTTTAGGTCTCTCGCTTTTCTTTTATAAAGATCACAATCAGCATGGTTGTTGTGGGTGAAGTGTCTGAGAAGGGAGGGGGAAAAGAGACGAGTGAGACAAAAGGATGACATGGAGAAGAGCAAATGCACTGCAATATCTGACAGATCAAGGCCCTATCCTAATTCTACTCCTTAGCCTTACCCCTACCCCTTGTTTTGTGCGCTCATGTGAAGGGGTAGGGGTGTCCCAATTCTCTTTAGTTTGAAGGCGTAGGGTTAAGGGGAAGGGCAAGGTAGCCCTTTAAACTGAGATTTTTCAGGACCACACTCGAAGGAAAGGCTAAGCAAATTTGGTCACACTTTATTTTGATGGTCCGTTTGTTGAATTTAAGTTACATTGCAACTAATTCTTATTAGATTATAAGTAGACTGTTAGGTTGTGGTTAGGGTTGGGGTTAGGGTTGGGTTAGTGTAAGTTGACATGTACTTGCAAAGTTTCTTATAGTCAGTTAAATGTCCGTTGAATGTCTGTATCCACAGATATGAAGTAGACAGTCTAATAATAATCAAATGGACCCTTGAAATAAAGTGTTACCGGAAATTTACCAGAATACACAACAATGGCAGCATGGCTGCACATGCAAATTAGTATTGTCATATTACAAATTTTTACAACAAACAAGCTTATATTAATACATTAATAATGGCATTCATGTTTTTACAATCATGCTTAAAAAAAATGAATAAAAAAAAAACCCTGCTAAATATATAATCTAGAATAATTAATCCTGTGTAGTAGTTCCACAACGTACTTCTCACATCTGACACTTGATAACACTCGAATATCCTGTCAGAAAAGTCTAATGGCTGGGAATTACATTCTTACAGTGCCTGGTGTAATGTAAATGTTGTTTTCTTGTGTTTACATAGATGAATAAGGCCACAATATAGTTACAAGCTTACTGCCACATTATATCGTTATAATAATATGATGTTGTTGCCTTCAGTGATTTCCTAAATAAATGGCAAAAAAAAAAAAAAAAAAAACCCAACTGGAATAACTACAGGTGTCGTTAGTCTCATATGACGTAAGAGATCACAATGGCATATGATGACGTGTGCAGATGTTGTAGTGCTGTCCCATTTTTTAGGGGTAAAAATTAAAGCCCTTCCTCTTTACACTGTTACCTCTTAGCCAGCACCAGGATGTGGACGCACTGGGGTGCTGTTTTTCCACACGTCAGTGTTTATGAATAGATTACACCAAAAAGAAAATGAGTAATCTAGACAAACTATATGTCAATGTAAAGCTACAACCCTCAAGCAGCCAATGCAGCTAGATGTATTTTTTCAATGGGAAGCTTATAAAGAATTTATTTGCTAAATTTGTGTAAGTTGTACAGAAAACGCTTAGATGTGGAGGGAATATCATCGTAATAACAAGACACACACACATTTCCTGCTGTACACCAGGGTTTATTTTGAAAGGTAAGAATCCTCAGAACAACATCCCATCGAGCACATTTAGTCCAACGACACAGTAGTATCGAATTATGGATGGTTATTTGTTTGTTTGTGTCACCGTTTCTGCCGGAGACCTGTTGTTTACAATTGTTTACCATGGTAGGGGAAGGAGTAAACCAGGGTAGGGGAAGGGGTAAAAGAAATTGATTCATGTTTTGTGGAAATATTTTAAAACATCCACATCAAGGTCATTCTGTGTAACAATTGCAACACTAAAAGTTGTTGCAAAAGACAACTTCAATCTATAAATAATAAGATATGGAAATTGATTCCAAAATGTCCTTGATTGTGGCATTGAGAATCGAGAGTTGGCTCAAAATTGAGGACTAGAGCACTATTATGTTAAGAAATTCTGTCTATTACTTTGATTGTAGAAATAATCGATTTTAATTTAGCATAATTTTATTCATTTTGATTCACTTGATGACTCTTTTCTTATTCAATTGCCGTTGAGTAATGCCGAGTTCAGACTGCACGATTTTCAAAGTAGTGACATCACAGATCTTTTCACACTGTATGACTCTCTGGGGTAGTGTTCTGTTGCTGCTATGTCTACACTGCAGGATGGATCAGCAACAGGGGCTTTCACACTGCATGACTTTACAGTAGGAAGAATCACCGACAACTTTGCCCTGGTCCGCAGACTACGTCTCACAACCAGACACGAGCGAGAAATGACATGGAAACAATGAGAGGTCATGTGGTATATATTTTGTTATTAACTACATAATAAGAAAGAAATTTTAGTGGGGTAAAAAATTTACTTATTTTGCTCACCTGGCTTTTTAAAATGACTTATTTTGCTCACCTGGCTTTTGAAGAGAATTAGCAATTTGAAGATTGAAGTTGCTAATTCACTTCAAATGCCAGGTGAGCAAAATAAGTCATTTCTTGCTCGTCAAGTCATTTTTTTCTTTTTTGACCCAGTTGTGATATTGCTCAGATGACACGTCAAAACAGATACGGGTGCTCCTACCAAATTTCCACTAGTTTTTCCTCCATTTCTTGGGTCCAAATAGACAGAAAAGAAGCCCTTTTAACTTCTCCCTAACCTCCGGCTGGCCTGCAGATACCCATACTAGTGAATGCTGCTCTCTCACTGACTGTAAGCAATTGCCAATGTAATTTTTAATCAGAACACATTTCACACGGCATGATTTTGAATCGCCAACAGGGCCAGATATTTAGCATACCAAATATCTCAGGGGTGTCTGTGACTCATCGGCGATTTTCTCAGATCGCATCTTTGATAGTTCACATTATGTGATTGTTACTCACATGGACGAGCACCAATTTGCCAGTGATTTTAGGCATTTGTCAGCTATTTTTCAAAACCTGTCGGGGTCAAATTTAGGGCTAAAATCATGCAGTCTGAACTCGACATAAGTCTCAGTGTTGCTAGTGTCAGAGAAAAAGAATCATTAATGTAACAGCTCATCCTAAAATAAAAATTCTGCCATCATTTAAGTTATTCTTGTTCTGTTCTGTTGAACAAAGAAGAAATTTCGAACCATGTTGGAAACATGTAACCCTACGACTTCCATAGATTTTTTGTTTTTTTCCATAGATTCTACAATGGATGTTGGTGGTTCCAAAGACTTTCTTCAAAATATCTTCCTTTTTTGTTTAACATAACAAAAAAACTCAAACTAGTTTATAACCAATGTCCAAACCGTGGGAGTAAATATTGGCAGGATTTACACTTTTGAGTGAACTGTCCCTTTAAGATTCATGTTAATGACTTTCTTCTGTTTATGTATTTTTAATCAATACACCAGCCTGCAATAGCCAATTAGTGTTCACTGAATATTATGAGTGTCACTGAAAAAGAATCATTAAGATTCATTTGATGACTTTTTCCATTTATATAGGTTCTAATCAATACACCAGTGTGCAGCAGTCAGTGAGTCTGAGCATTATGAGCATCATTGAAAAAGAATCACTAGAATTCACTTGATGACTTGTCTTTATATAGGTTATAATCAATACACCAGTATTCAACTGCCAATGAGTGTGTCTGAGTATTACGCACATCATTGAAAAAGAATCATTACGATTCATTTCATGTGTCTTTTAATGATTTCTTCAGTTTGTATATACAGTAGGTTATGGCAAGAACGTGTGTTTGAGCATTCTTTGAGCATCATTACAATGTCACTAACTCATTCAAGTCCACCAAAAAGGTTGGTCATCCATGAAAGATAAATGCACAAGAAGACATGACAATGTGGACAACCTCAGTGGTTCAACCCTGCAGCTGAAATTGTTTGCCAGTTCAGCACTGAACACTGTGAAGATCTCTCTGGGCATATACTGCCTTTACACGTAAGATAATTTATGCGGGACTTTAAACAACCATGAACAACAGTTATTATAAAACCCAAGCCTAAACTAATTTAAAGCAAAGATTTAAAGTAACATTAACTGTTCAGCATAGAATATGCAATGTACAGTATAATATACATACTCTTGTCTCCCTCACTCAGCTCCAAACCAAATGTGTACATTTTTTTCTAGCTTGAAATATTATTATTTTATTTTTTTTAAGATGGTTAACATTAGACGTGGGATTCTTTAGGGATTTTATCATCTGATCTGTTTCTGATTATGAAAGCCTACATGTTTTCCTACAGCATCTTAGGCTGTGCAGCAACATCTTTAATGAAATTATTTTATTATTTTTTAAATATTTTTTTAAAATAATTTTTAGTTTATTTTATTATTTTTATTATTATTAACACGGTTATACTCAGCGTGGACAAACTCTGAATGTAAGACTGAAACCCCAGATTACAAAGTGCAATTATAGAGACAAATTCCTAGAATAAGAATATTCTTATTCCTAGAGCTGTTCTTTTTACTTTGTTTATATACTTTTAACAAAAAAATCTCCTCAAAGCATAAAAAAAGTTTATATATAAAAATAATTGAAATTGCGGTTAATTAACAATGCTTCAGTCATTTGCAATACTTTCATTTTCACTCACAGTTCGTGTTTACAGAGCACAAACAATCATGGCATACGATTCTGCTGTGATCAATGTCCATGCATCATGTTAACGCCACCTCTTTAGTGATTTTAAAGGACTTTGAACTACGTCTGAAGCTTTTCACACACTGGACTAGAAGAGGATTGCAGCGCCGCACCATATCTATAAAATTCTTATTTATGCAAATTAATATCAAGTTATTTGTGCAAATTAATCAAATTCAGCAGCATATGTTCTTGCGCCTGTTAACGTTTTTTTATTTTTCTGCAGGCCCACATCATTGCAATCTAATTTGAATACAGAACTGATTTGACTGACAATTGATTCAGAATTGCTAGAGAAAGAATATTTCTTTCTCCCACCCCTAGTTCATTCATTTATTCCTTTTCCTTCAGCTTAGGCTCTATTTCAGAGGTCGCCACAGCATATGTTTTACCCAGCTGATGCCATTCCAACCGCAACCCAGTACTGGAAAACGCCCATACACACAAATTCACATACACACACACACACACACTGATCCATTACAGACAATTTAGTTTATTCAATTCTCCTAAAATGCATGTCTTTGGACTATGGAGGAAACCAGAGACCATTTTAACATACACAAATATACTGTAGTAATCACAAGTTTTTATTCTCTTGCATACACATTCATTTTCCCAGTACTGGGTTGTGCCTGGAAGGGCATCCGCTGTGTAAAACATATGCTGGAATAGTTGGTGGTTCATTCCGCTGTGGCGACCTCTGATAAATCAGAGACTAAGCCAAAGAAAAAGGAATGAATAAATACACTTTCATGAAAGCAACTCTGATCATGAAAACAACTGCAACCTCTGTCCGCATCCAGGCAGACTGTGAGCACGACAGATTTCAAACACATTTCAAACTTGAACAGATCATCCGAGGTCACCGTGGCCTCAGGTGATGCAGGTGTGCTGTTTAGAAATTGAAAGAGTAATCTAAACACGAACGCCTCTTACTGCATTCGGCTTGCTTTGAAGCGTGCAACTGATGAAACCCCCCTCTCCCTATTGCATGCACGCTGACTTAGACCTCTTACCAATCTGACAGCTGCGCAGAACAGACTGAGCTACAACCGATGGCTATTTGACATGGAAGGCAACCTCATCACTCAGTAGTAAAAACTCTCATAAAATATGCATGATGATACAGGCAGGTAGGCAGGGCACAACACTCAAAGAACAGACTGCTGTCGGGTGAGAGATTTTATACTATATTCTTTCTAGAAGAAATTAATGCATAAAAATAGACATTTTACTTGACAAAGATACTAAAAACCTACCGCAAATTGTGTGAGACACAAAAAAACAACGTTTTTAAAATTAGCTTCTGACCTAAAGGTCCCGTGAAATTAAAATAAAGTTTTTTAGATGGTGGTTTAGTTTTATCTATAAGCTAATGTGCTACAAAATTTGCATTTAGAAGATATAAATCTGATTTAAACATTCAAAGCTTGCAGTTTGTCACTTCTGCCTAAATAGACCAAGTTTGTTTTTTCATTTTTCTTTAGTTTCTCATCAAAAAAAAAATGTTGGCCAATCAAATGCTCTTTAGTACCTGACATGCCCTGCCCCCTTCAAGACACTTCTCATTTGTGTTTCATTTGAGCTTGACAACTCACACTGGCAGATCTGTGATAAAAACCAAATGCTATTAGCTGTGTTTTTTTAAAAAGGGGGAGGAGCTACTTTGTCCCACACTCTCTTCATGTTTCAGTTGAGATTATGGCCCCATTTACACTAATGTGTTTTCGTTTTAAAACGCATAAGTTTTGCTACGTTACGCCATCCGTAAACACTACGCTGGAGTTTTCGAGCCCCGAAAGCGGGGCGTTTTGTAAACGCTGGAGAGGCCGTTTTCATTCTAAAAGGCTGCTGCTCCATCTCAGTGTGGATTGGGGAAACGGAGACATTTGAAAACAGAGGCGTGGCTGCTGAGACTCGCTACTGAGATTCGCTTTTGGGTCATTGCATAACCTTCCCTTATTCGTCAAGCCCCTATCACATGACAACACCACTGGAAGATGGCAGACCAGCCTTCATTGTAAACAACATGGACAGAAATGGGAGTGCTGTTTGCACTATTGTCCATTTTAGGCGCCATTGAGCAGTTAAACTCTGCCTTTTTTACTACAACAGCTGCATATATTCACAAGAGGCAGGCTACTGTTTGAGCACTCGCTAATCGCTCGTGTTTCACGCGGTGTTAGCCCTATTTAGAATGCAGAGTGAGACACATGCTTCCTGTTACTTGAACGTGCATGCCCAGAGTACGTGAATGGTCAAGTGATACGTTTTTGGTGGAGTAGTGTGTACAGAGATGTGTTCAAAAATGCTGGGCGAAACGCTAGTGTGGACGAGGATCGCTTTCATGCTAAAACGCCATTTTAAAACTAAAATGCACTAGTGTAAACGTGGCCTATGTCAAACATTGAATAAAAAAAAATGCACATTTCAAAGCACTTCACAGGAACATTAAGCAATTAATGAATTATAATAATAATAATAATAATAATAATAATAATAATAATAATAATAATAATAATAATAATAATAATAATAATAATAACAATTAATGTATATTTTATTGAGTTAAGTATATTATATTTTGCTCCCTAGATTATACAGTGGGGTAAATAAGTATTGAACACTTTTTTCTCAGAAAACAAATTTTTTTAAAACTTTTCCCTGGATGTTGGTAACTACAAAGAAATCCATATATGCAAAGAAAACAAAACTAATTAATTTACAAAAGAATTTATGAGTAATAAAATGACATTACACAGGGAAAGACGCATTGAACACATGAAGAAAGGGTGTTGTAGAAACGCAGAGAAAGCCCAGACAGCAGCTGAAATCTCTCTGCCTTTCGTCATCGTAAACTTAATGTTAGCTGCTTCAGACCAACATCATTATTACCAGGATGATGAAGATGAAACCAGGGCAGACATTTCAGCAAGACAATGATCAAAAACACAGCCAATCACCTGACCTCAACCCAATAGAAAATACAAAAAGAAATTCCTGAAGCACGATGATCATTGCCAAATATACTGGAGCACTTACGTGAATAAATACAATTAATATGAAGCATACACATAACACGCTTACTAAACATACGAAACATGATTAGACGGCATTCGTTTTTGTTTCACGGATGGTGAGACTGCAATCATTTGTGTCACTCTCAAGCTGAATTACTTTGTGTGCTGCAAAACGGAAGAGAGAGAGAGAGAGAGAGAGAGAGAGAGAGACGAGGAATTGTGGGTAATGATTATTAGTGGCTTTTTTTTTCCTCCAGTGTTATCCTGTACTAGTGATTTTTCTCATTTCTGTTATTGTGCGTTTTGGGGAAGTTAAAAGGTGCCCTTTTAAAGGTTTTCAATTTCTTCGCATTGCCAGAAAACACTCGCATTCCGCCGATACGTGTGCAGTCAGGTAACACAGGGAACAAAGATTATGATGGCGGTCTCTTAGCATTAGCATGCACATTGCAGAGTTACAGTATCAGATGAAAAGAATCAGTAAGACATCAGTTGTTCCAATCTAATAGCAGAAAACTAAATTAGTTTACATTTTCTTCCTCTCTGAATCAAACAGCACCATTATAAATTCTTGCGTCAAATAGATTTCTATTTTTTATTCATATTGGTTTTCTCTCCCACAGCTTACAAGTGTTATTAGGATGTGATTTTTTTCCTAAAGTAAATAGTCAAACTAATTTCCTTTTCATTAAACTATGAGCACATTTTTGAGTTTGTATCCCAGTTCTTAGCCCGTAACCTTAGCATTTGTCAATATAAAAAAGGGCATAGCAGGCAAAGGTAACTACAGTCATAATTCATTTAAAAGATATGAATATTCCAAGTTTCCCTAGGCTTGAGTTATTTCTGAAAGGAATGGACTTTCTTCTGCCACCTACCGTATAAGATGTAAATTTTAAATAAATGGTGATAATGAGTCTGAAATTTGAAAGGGGCAGGAATAGGGGTTTGAGTAGAAGAATGGGTAGAGAGGGGAGAGAAGTGAAAAAACGACAGTCTCCATCTGCTGTACAACTTGACAGACATTGTCTGTCATACAGTACATTCAAATACTGGCACCAAAAGTACCTTGCTTCAGCTGCAGATATCAAATGCTACTGGCTTCCTCTGTGTGTCATGACTGATCAAGTCATGCTAAATTGTAGAATATCAATGAGCGATATCCAGCTCATTTTAAATGGCTTGTACCTCATAATCTGTGCTGGGTGTAATGTGTTCCAAGTGTTACTGTATTTTAATTACATTTTTAAGAAACGCAGTAATGTAACAAATTCCATTCAAAATTTGTGTAATGTGATTACAGTAACTAAAGTCAATTTCAAGAGTTGACACTTAGCTGATGATTGATTATAAAGCTTGTTTGGCATGCTGTCCCGGGAGAGAGCCTAAGCGCATAAGATTCTCGAGCCCGGGGCTCCCTCCCGTTTGCAAGGCGAGAGGAGAGTTTAAGTTCAGGTAGGTCTCAAGAACTCCCCTGTGGGTAGCTAATGAACAGATAGTGATTGCTATGAAAAGATAACTACTTATGAGAAGCATGTCTATGGTGCCGATTTAGATCAGTCAATTAACTTACGTAGCATGTTTTTGGATGGTGGGACGAAACCGGGGAACCCGGGGGAAACCCACGTGAGCACGGGGAGAACGTGTAAACTCCACACAGAAACGTCAGCAGGCTTGGTGAGGGCTAGAATCAGTAATGTTCTTGGTGTGAGGCAACAGTGCTAACCACTGGGCCACCGTGCCACTTATCTAGGAAAGGAGGAGGAGTAGGGGTGGAAGGGGGATTCTTCAAAATGAAAACGGCTGTGATATGGAACCACTTATAGTGGTTTAGGACTCATCTGATTGGTGAATCATAAACTGAATAATGCGGGACCAGCTGCAAGCAATCATCTGCACGTGATCCTCTCGAAATTAGTTTATAAATAAACTTCACTTAATTGCGTTACAAATATAATTTTTGGAAGAAAAAAACGCTTCTTAAATCAAGTTTTCCGTTGCAACGTCAGTTAGCATGCACTTTTAAATTGCTGGAAAACATAATGAAATAGCTGCTGAAGAGGGTGGTTGCTTCTTCAAGTGGTTGATTTCATTGAGCGTAAAAACAAAAATGTTGCTGTGAAATGCTGTCTATGTCCAGCCTCTAAAGAACTTTCGACTGATCAAATTACAATTTTCAAGTAGTAGTCAGTAATTTGTAATCTAAAGTAACTTACCCAACACTGCTCTGTTCCTCTTCGCAATAAAGACATTGTATGGCTTCAGAGGACTATCAAACACAACTTGTTTATATCACTTCTACGCTAAATGGTCGGTTTTTGCAATAAACTCGCATGACTTCAATTTTATGTGCCCGCTGCTTAATCATGTTGTTCAATAGTGGGTGGGTTTGGGGTAGGTGTGGGGTTAGCTGCTCCAAAGTATTTCTGAAAGTATGTGTATTTATGAAATGATTTGTATTTTACAAATACAGACCAACAGTTTAGTGGGGACGCATAATCCAAATGACCAAAAGCATTAGAAGATCCTGCTTTTCAAAGAAGTATGCCAAAGGCGAACAATGAACACACTATTGTATCTTTGATGTGTGAGAGAGATCCAAAAAGTTTGAAGAAAGGGCAGGATGGAGAGGGAAACGTGTAGAGAGAACAGAAAGTTTTTGAAAGTGGGATATTAAAGGATAATGTGTGTACGGAGAAACAGATGGGAGGACAGAAAGTGAGAACTTGAGAAAGAGAAAGGGATTGAAGTTACACCTTACAGTATATAGAGTCCTCGTAAACCACCAATGCATATGTGTGTGTGTGGCAATGGAGAGAAAGAAAATATCACCTGGTTATAACAGTGAGAAGTAGGAGTAAATAAGTATATGTGATGTTAAACACTTAGCTCTTTTGAATCATCTTGCTAAATATGCAATGGGTCACAGACAGCTTGTGGGTTTATGGGAAACAAAAAAAAAATGTGATAGCATATTTTGGGTGCAGGAAATTACTATTATATAACTATTACATTTATTTAGGAAAACAAAAATTGACAGAGGCATGTGCGCTCATAAAAAAACAACACTTGAAGGATGATGTGCTTTAAAGTTGACTGCTATTGTCATACAAAACTAACAGAAAACAAGACTGAAACACCTTAAATTGTCAGGAAATCTCATTTTAGCAACGATTAGTTTGCAAGTAGATCATGATTTATTGATGATTACAGTTGACAATGGTTTTAAAAAGTAATACACAGCTCTCTAGAATACATTTGTTTGGCCAATCTCAACAATCCAAGGTAAGTTATTCCCAGATAACAATTGATTCAAATAATTAAATATATCATCCTGTGACTAAGTAAAAATAGCAATATTAAAGCATAGGATGGTGAAGGCTGCATCCAGCTTTTCTAATAATAATAATAAAATAACTGGATGTAAATAACAATTGGAATAATGTGCATCAAGCCTGCTGTTTTCACAGAATAAAGCCTGTTCGGTTTTATATAACATCTGGCTAATCAACTAGGGAAATTAAGTGAAATGAAAAATACACGATTAATAATTCTACAATGTCAACTTGCTTATATAGTAATCAATATTGAATTAATGATAATAATAATAATAATTCCTTACATTTATATAGCGCTTTTCTGGGCACTCAAAGCGCTTTACACAATGGGGTGGGGTCTCCTCATCTACCACCAGTGTGCAGCATCCACCTGGATGACGCGACAGCAGCCATTTTGCGCCAGACCGCACACCACACACCAGCTGATTGGTGGAGAGGAGACAGAGTGATGAAGCCAATTTTGATATAGGGATAGTTAGGACGCCATGATGGACAGAGGCCAGAGGGCAGATTTGTCCAGGATGCCGGGGTTAAACCCCTACTCTTTTTTCGAAGAACATCCTGGGATTTTTAAACGACCACAGAGAGTCAGGACCTCGGTTTAATGTCTCATCCGAAAGACGGCCCTCACTGAGCAGTATAGAGTCCCCTTCACTATACTGGGGCATTAGGACCCACACAGACCGTAGGTAGGGTGCCCCCTGCTGGCCATACTAACACCACTTCAGGCAGCAACCGAGTTTTCCCATGTGGTCTCCCATCCATGTACTGACCGGGCGCAGCCCTGCTTAGCTTCAGTGGGCGACCATGTGAGAGTTGCAGAGAGCTAGCTGCCGGCTGTTTTTTGAATTTTTTTTTTTAAAAACCAACCCATTTATGTATATACATAACCATTTTTAAGAGACATACCACATGAACCAGTCTGTTCAATTTTCAAGCAGCAACAACTTATTTAATCAGCCTGAATAGCACAATAACAGGATATTTCTAAATGAGAAGAAAGTGCCGCTTTCTCCACTATTCTCAAACGAGTTTCAGAAGACAATGTGCTTTTAGAGGAACGCTTGCAATCTCACAGTGGGAAGCAAACCTGAAAACTAATGCGGACAATATTTTAAACCCACAGTGAAGTTAAAAGGGCTGTAAAGAAAATTAACTACTTTTCATTGAGAGGAAAAACCGTGTGCGGGGGAGAAAAGTGTCTGTTTTGAGCTGGCTCTGTGCTGTAAGTGTGAATGTTTTTTTTCTCAAAACACTTGGTTTGTGCGGCTCTCCTGCTCTTTTACAAGCAGTGAGTCACAGAGGCGTGAAGCACCAGCAGATTTTTACACTGACACTGCTGACCATACATCAACGTGCGGATACAGTGAGCCCTACACTGTACACGGCCTCTGTAATGTGTGTGCGAATGAAAAATACATGCACATAAGAACATGACGCTTTCCTCTGCCGGTCACGGAACACAGACCGCATCCTACGAGTGGCCTCAAGAACATGTGTACGAAATGAGCTAGAAGATGGAACAATATTATATAGTGACACGCTCATTATTTAAAGCAAGGCTACCGTTTTAATGAAATTCAAGTGTATGGGAGGATATGAGATCATGATGGCACAGCTGTGCTTGTGTACATTTGACTTTTAGCATTGTGTGGTGAAGCGTACTCCATAAGACAATAGAACAATTATCTTATTCAAAAGTTAGCTTGAATTATTTATACCGTTATATAAGCTTTTATAAGTGGCAAAAGTGGACCTCACAATCAGCAAGCCAGAATGTTAAGAAGCACAAACTTGTCAAAAACACAGGAAAAAGAAGTTGCAGTACCTGGAGGCTTTCTGTGAAGAACAGTAAGCAGATTCACTGTTCAATATGAACCAAGGCCATGTGCTCAGCTAAAAATTTTTTATGATTTTTGGAAATCCTGAAAAAAACATCTTGCACTTTTTTGTTATGAGCAGAATTGTATATATGTTTGGGGTGTATTCAGATTTTAAGGAGGGTGAGAATTGTTTGATGAAAATTTTTACCAGTGCTTCTGACATTTGACCATGTTAACATTATAACCAGCACATTAGCAGAACTCTCATAAAACCAATATAAAAAGTCTAACCAGCATATATCTGAATTTAACTAAATTAACTAACATTGAACTAGCATCTTACCATTAACAACATAGGCTCATTCTGAAATCGTACACCTATATACATTACTAGAGATCGCGACAGTGTTCGAGTCCAGCGAAGACCGGTTCCAGAAAGCAGGTGAGTCAAAAAATAAAATAAACAAGTAAAAAACAAGGTTAGAATGTGGTAAACTCTGAAAACAAGTTAAAAAAAAACAATCAGGCAGCCGCAAGGGCTTTGCTTTTTCTGGATTGCTTTTGAAATCACTGTTGGTCGGTTTTAGGGAGATGGGTAAGCGAGCAATCGGTGCTTTTGAAAACACAATTGGTTGGGTTTAGGGAAGGAGGAGTCTGGGTAAGTTCATTGGTCAGTCAGTCAGTCTTTCAGTCAGTCGACAGCGACCTCTGGTAGGTTTATGTGAAAAGAGCAAGCGCGAATAGCATTCACAAGAGAAATTTAGATTTCTAAAAGAATACACAGCGGCCTCTGGTGGATTCGTGAAAACAAAAACTGAAAAAGAAAGCATAGTTCCTGGGATGTATTTGGCACTCTCCAGAAATTTATATAGGGGTAGGTTTTCAGAATTGCATTATAAACTCCAATTTAACCAGTATCCAATTCCTAACCAGTAAAAAATATATATTTTACCAATTACAAACTATAATAACTGCAGCATAAAGCATCCACAGCATTAAAGTGTCAAACCAGCATAAAACTGGATTTAACCAATATATACCAAACTTAACTAGCAACTTACTATTATAAATTTTAATTCAATGTGTTTACAGCATTCAACCAAGCATTTTAAAGCACAAAATTAACCTAACAACCATAACAAACCAGCATTTTCCTGCATTTAACAGCACCTCAACATTTTAACCAGCATTTACCTAGTTTAGTTTAAAAGCCGAGCAGTACAAACCTGCACAAAGTGTCCAATCGGTATATAATGTACCCGTATGCAACCAGCACCTTACCAACACAAACTTGCATTTAACCAACATAAAGTAGCATTTTCAGCACAAGCCAAATCTAAACAGTATAAACCATCATTTGACTATAATAAAAAGTATCTAATCAACATGTAACTAGTGCCTAATCCATACAAATCACAACTAACCAGTATAAATCTGCATTTAACCACTATAAAGCTACACTTACCCAGTGAAAACCTGCATTTGACCAACATACACATTTAACTAGCAACTTACCATAATAAACTAGTATTAAACCAGCCTAAAGTAGCATATAACCATGCAAACCAGCACCTAACAAGCATAAACTTACATTTAAACAACAAATAAAGTGTCTAGTGAGCATAAACCAGCACAAACAGGAATAAACAAACATCTATCCAGCATAAAGCAGCAACTAACAACACACGTTGATGTGTAACATTTAGCCAACATTAAACTAACAGTGTTAATCAGCATTTGTATCAGCATTTGTGTCAGCATTATGTAGCAAAATAGTATCTAGAAGCACGAAACCAGTATAAACAAACATTTAACCCGCATCTAATAGCACACATTCACACCTAACCAGCATAAACCTGCATTTAACCAACATAAACTGCATAGAAATTCTTTCCAGCCTATAAAATGCTTACATCAGCCAGGAAGACCCTTCCTACAGCATTAAAGTAGAGGATGTAACCTAAGCTTAGCCACTATAAGCTACATTACCTACAACTACAGCAAAAAAAAACTATTTTTTACAGTATTTTAGAAAATGTCACAGCACAGGTTCACATTTCAAAGACGATACATAGGATTCATGCACACTCACACAAAAAAAATCAGCTTGTACAACTGTCTTCCTAGTTTTGCTTGCTCATGTTGCCAGTCTTACTGTGATCAATACTGCCCATGGGCCAATCAGAAAACAGCTCAATGACAGCGCAGCCATCACAAGCTCTGAGTTGAAATTGCGTTATATTTTATTACAGACAACCTCTTACATCTCTGTCAATGTTGCAATTGATTATTAAAACATGAAATATTCATATTTGGGAGAGATATCGATTTACATCAAAGAGACTTGTCGGATCATTTTTCAAATACAATGACCAAAAGCAGACATCTGTCATGGTGGGGGTAATGAGGGGAGAATACATTAAACTACTTTACATTTGTGTGATTACTGCACAGAGTTTGATTCATGATATCCATCAAACAGTCATTACAATGTGTTTGTGCGTTTGCATGAGTGCCTGTTAATTTGTCATTATTGCATTGGCAACTGTAAAAATACGAATAAGCAAAACTTTGGCTGAA
Organism: Danio albolineatus; assembly: GCA_903798035.1. Classification (NCBI taxonomy): domain Eukaryota; kingdom Metazoa; phylum Chordata; class Actinopteri; order Cypriniformes; family Danionidae; genus Danio; species Danio albolineatus. Next base: position 1,378,272 of record CAIGQQ010038251.1, read on the forward strand.
TTCGAATGCATCAAAACATGAAGATGCTTTTAAAGCAGGGATTATAGTTAACAAAAATTTAAACCGAAACAAATAACATAATAACTTGAAATAAATTCTAATAAAATAAATGGGCAACACTTCAGTTTGTCACAATTTACAATATTAGCTACTGGCTTATTACCAGCCTAGTAATAAGAAATTAACCGTTTATTAGTAGTTTTAAAGTATAATCTTATCCCACATCCCTAATCCCAAAACTTAAACTTAACTTATCCCTTATAACTATTAATAAGCAGCTAATTTGTAGTGTATTGAGCCAATGGTCTTAGTTAATGTTTTGTAAATAGTGTGAATTGTAACAAAGTGTTATCAATAAATATTATTATTATTATTATTATTATTATTATTATTATTATTGTGTTTGTTGTTTGGATTTTACCATTATTTATGTATTATTATTTGTTTTTTATGTTTTTGTATAATTTTATTATCATCAATGGGTTGCCATGTAAATGTCTTACTTTATTAAAATAGAGTGCCACGGTGGTGTAGTGGGTAGCACGTTCGCCTCACAGCAAGAAGGTCGCTGGTTTGAGCCCCCGGCTGAGATAGTTGGCATATCTGTGTGGAGTTTGCATGTTCTCCCTATGGTTGCGTGGGTTTCCTCCGGGTGCTCTGGTTTACCCAAGTCCAAAGACGTGCGGTACAGGTGAATTGGGTAGGCTAAACTGTCCGTAGTGTATGTGTGTGTCTGGATGTGTGATGCGTAAAACATATGCTGGATAAGTTGACGGTTTATTCCGCTGTGGCGATCCCAGATTAATGAAGGGACTAAGCCGAAAAGAAAATAATAAAATAAAATAAAATAAAATAAAATAAAATAAAATAAAATAAA
>CAIGQQ010038251.1:1379248-1389248 GCA_903798035.1 Danio albolineatus
AATTTAATTTAATTTAATTTAATTTAATTTAATTTAATTTAATTTAAAATAATTAATAGTTTGTTTGTAACACTTTATTTTAAATAAATAAACAAATACATAAATTAATATTAAGAAAGAAAGAAAGAAAGAAAGAAAGAAAGAAAGAAAGAAAGAAAGAAAGAAAGAAAGAAAGAAAGAAAGAAAATTATGTATTTTGAAAAAGTAAATTAATAAATAAAAAATGAAAGTGTGAATATTTATATTATATATTTTTCTTTAATAATATAAAACTATATTTATTTTTGTGTGCTTTTATATTGTTTATTACATACTCATCTGTAGCTTTTCCCCTTCTGACAAGCAGTTCAAGGCAAACATCAAAACAAAAAACAGTCAACAGGAAGGCCACAACATTAAAAGGAAGTATGGGCACTCAGGACAAAAATAAATGTATGACAGTCCATAATATTTACACCTGATAGTCAGGATTGTCTTGCATGCTGAAAAGCTAAACAGACATAGTGCAGAGGGAAGAGAAAGGAAAGCACTCATTCTCAGGAGTTCACGGTTAATGGTGCGAGTTATGCCTTTGTGGTGAAACTCAGGGTCAGTAAAGGAAAGACAGCAATCTCCAAGGCTCTTCATTCAGCACTCTCTCAAAAGCACTCTGAGGGGACGCAAATGAAGATGGAGAAACGGAAAACAAGGCCACTCAGGAAAAGAAACTGTGGTGTGGGCACGTGCCAGGAGAACTGAGTGGCAATACTTTCAGAGCTACAAATATCCTTATTGTTAAATGAAATGGCCAGGCAAACTAATGTTTTTGTTGTTGTTGTTTTCAAATGGCTATGTTTTATGCTTTTGCTATTTTGGCCCATCAACCTCCCACAACCCAATAGGTGATGGCTTTATTGTTATGTATAAACAGTCCAAACTTTTTTTTTTCGAGCAGTTTGGCCTTCAAACAGCGCAAGCCAGTATTTTCCATTCAACAGATGCTTATAAGATTTATGTGCAAAACTGGAATATCACATAAAACATTTGCAAATAAAGCACTGTTCACATTCAATGAGTCAAAGAGAACAAAAATGTCACTTCCTGATAAAGTGGTGCCAAATATCAAAAAGAAAAGTGGAATTCACTGGAATAGAAGACAATGTGGGCCTTTGTTTCTTATATAATAAATTGCCTGTGCCTCAGATGACAAAAACCAAATGCAATGAACGCATGATGGCAATTGGCTACTGATCAAGACCATTTCGAAGGTGATAACACCAAACCACTCTAATGATGGACTTTGGTGATGCACTCACAGCAAGAAGGCCACTGGTTTGAGCCCGGCTAGGAGAGTTGACACTCCTGTGTAGTGTTTGCATGTTCTCCTCATTTTCGTGTGGGTTTCCTCCGGGTGCTTCAGGTTCCACCAAAGTCTAAAGACATGCGCTATAGGTGAATTGGGTAAACAAAATTGGCTGTAGTATATGAGTGTGTGTGTGAACGCGAGTGTAGATGTTTCATAATACTGGGTAGCAGCTGGAAGGGCATCCGCTGCATAACATATGCCGGAATAGTTGGCGGTTCATTCCGCTGTGGTGACCCCTGATAATCAGGGACTAAGCCGAAGGAAAATGAATGAATGAATGAATGAATGAATGAATGAATGAATGAATTTAAAATGTGCAATGTGCTCGGTCCTATTAATTAATACTGTCCAATTCCAACAATTTTTTTTTATATCATATGATCTGTTATAACAAAAATCACATGACTTTTTTTAGATGTACATGCTAAAATGTATTCCGGTTAATACGTTTCCATCACAGTTTATACACATTTTTCAGTTGAGCCAATGTGTTTTTAAGGGTATTTTTAAATGTTTTGTGTATCTTCATAGAGTATTATAAGTATCTTTTTATGCAATGTTCCTAAATACACACAGTATTTACTAGAAAACTGTGTTAAGACAATATATTCTGTGTTACTATTCCTTAATACAGTGCCTTTCACACACACACAAAAAATAATAATAATAATAAAAATATGACTTCCAGGTTGATACTAGAGTTTGTTAGTATTTTGGTACTGATAGGTGAATGATGTCTTACTGGTAAAAAAAAAAAAAAAAAAAAAAAAACGACATAATGACATTGCTGGATTGAACAGCACCTTTGTGTATTTACCAGTGAAGTAACAAGGTAATTTACAAGGATTACTGTGTAAAAAGGCTTGTTGTATTACCCAAGATTAATAAGTCTCAATCTCTCAGTGAAGCTGCAATGGACCTAAAAACATGAAGATGCATCATTATTTTGTTCCTCATATTTCCATTTTGGTGCCTTAATGTGGGAATATTACGCATATGTGTCACCACATGGAGTCTCGAAGAAAAAAAAAGAAACTTTTAGGCATCTGAGATAAACATCAGATGGAACATTTTCTGCTGAAGTAAAAGCTGTTAGAAGAAACAGACTGTGCAGGAGTCTATTGTGCTTTCTATGTAGTGTCCATGTGTTTGATTTGGTTAAACTATTATGTGCATCATTTTGTAAACTATATTCCCATTTCCACTTGGTATTAGTTGTATTTTGGGGGTCAACTGAGTCCCACCAGACAATGGAGACTCATTCCCTTTTATAACTGGTGTTTCAATCAGTTTCTATTGTCCGCTTTTGACCACACGCTGCCCACTCCAGGGATGGCTTGAGGGTGAGTAAATCAAGTGGCAATTAAATTTTTGGTTGAACTGTTCCTGACAAAATCAGCTCGCTCACTTTGAATAGACTGAGTGAGACGTTGACCCACAAACAGATGCATTCAGATCTGTCCAATTCACAAATTAATTCTTCAATGTGGATTTTGAACTGATTTAACATGTTAACCGACACCTCATCCGTGAAAACCACATCAAAAGCTGTAGGCTTGTGTTAGAATCAGGACTGGCAAGAGAACATTGTGTCATTTTTTTTACCCACAAACAAACTTACAATTTTACACAGCAAAGTTGAACTTCCCTTTGGCTAGCAAACTTCAACAACTTGTGTCCTAATGTTCAAGAATTGTGTTGGTATTCAGAAAGAAGTAGCCTTGAAGTAGCAGAAAGTAGACAATCAAAATGTTCTAGACACTGTTTACAATTGTATTTCCCGTTGTATACTTACAGTAAGAGCAGAACATCAATAAATAAATACATAAATAATTCTATATGTAAAATAATGGTTAATTTTAACAGCCAATCCCAAATTTCCCACTTGGTGATGGTTTACGTAAGTGCTTAACCCTGTTCCTGGAGATCTACCTTCCTGCAAAGTTCAGCTCCAACCCTGATCAAACACACCTGAACCAATTAAACAGGTCCTGAACAGCACTTGATAATTACAGACAGGTGTGTTTGATATGCATTGTAACTGAAATCTTTAGGACGGTATGCTGCTTCCCAATTCACATACTATCCATCCTAAACAGTATTTGAAAATAGAATTATGTCCCAAATTGTAGTATGTTTAAAAGAGTAGGTTAAAGGTTCCCGGATGGTTTACTATCTCCAGTCAAAATTTTAAGTGTAGAAGCGTCCATACTCTAACCGCTGATATTGCCCACAGTACATTGTGCGTTAGACCTGAATTCCATTAGAACTACAAAACCGGCTGAAAAGTGTAAACAAACTACAAACATGATGGACACGCGAGACCAGCCATCAAGTAGAGAGGCTTCGGTAAAGATGTTTGTAAAACTGTTAATTAATATCTTGCCAACAGGAACATATTTAAATCGTTTTCCATGTTATATTTCATCTGCAACAACAATACTGAACTTGTATAAAGACATGTTTGGATATTAACGTCTGAATGCAGAATTATCCAAAGACCTGAGGAGATTTTTCTGCATGAAAGACTCGTGAATGGGGGATTAACCTGCTGCTGCTTCTCCAATAAGGTAGGAAATTAAATACGACAGAAATGTGGTTGATGTGTGGATGATTGACAGGGTTCGTACCTAAGCAACCCAGCAATCTGTTAATGAGGAAGTAGTATGTCCCAAAGCTTGCATACTCTTCCGTTACATACTCAAAAGTATATATTTTTCCTTCATAAAAAAAGTACATACTTTTAGGGTGTAGTATGAGTATGCAAATTGGGACGCAACAGTAGATCTCCAAGAAAAGGGTTTAGCACCCCTGGTTTAAGGTATTGTTCACCCAAAAATTAAAATGATGTCATGACTCACTCAACCTTTACTTCTTTTAAACCTTGAGCTTTTTTTCTGTTAAACACAAAAGTAAATATTTTGCAGAAATGTTGGAAACCTGTAACCATTGACTTCCATAATATTTGATTTCCCCATTATGGGATTCAATGGATACAGGCTTTTAGCCTTCTCCAAAATCATGTCTTTTGTGGGCAACAGAAGAAATGAAAGAAAGAAACTCATACAGATTTGGAACCACTTGAGGCAGAGTAAATTATGAGTAAATTTTCATTTTTGGGTGAACTATCACTTTAATGTTGGACCCTGAATGCCTCTAAAATAATAAAACTGAATTGTCCTTATACCTTCTGACAAAAGGAGGTACATTTAGTCACACCTGGATTCTCTGACAGTATAAAGAGTTCACTTATGTCAAGATTTCTTCATATACCCATCTGTGTGGCTATATTGGCCATACTTGGATATAAACAGTAGCATTGATTGCACAGTTAATGTACTATGACATAAGCCAACTTCCTAGCAGGTTTGAGCTTCTAGACCTGTTGCTATAACAACAAATCCTGGATGGGTTTTGAAGAATAGATCATAGCAAATCTCCATTGACAAAATCCAGCTAACTGAGTAATCCACGTACCAAGAATAGACCTCTGGAGGGCCACTGTGTTCAAAAGTTTAGCTCCAACTTTAATTAAACGTACCTGACCCAGTTATTAAAGGTCCAGTGACATTAAAAAAACGTTATTTAGATGTTAGTATCAGTATGTTAGTCTTCAGGTATATCTATAAGCTAGTGTGATAAAAAAACAATGACAAAATTTGTGTTTAGAAGGTACAAAACCGATATAAACATGTAAAACATATAGTTTGTCACTTCCATAATTTTTTTTTTCACGTCACACCATACTTCAGTTTCTCATCAAATGTTGACTAATCAAATGCTCTCTAGTGTCCGACATGCCCCGCCCCCTTTAAGGCACTTCTCATTTGCATTTCATTTGATGCGCTTGAGCTCATCACTCTCATTGGCACAGCTGTGGGAAAACAAAACACTATTGGCTGTTTTTTAAAGGGGAGGAGCTACTCAATGTCCTGCCCTCTTTTCGTTTTTCAGTTGAGATTACATCGAACATTGAATAAAAAATGCACATTTAAAAGCACTTCAAGCAGCCTTTAAGTTCTTACCAGTCATACAAGAAGCAGCTTACAGGCATGTGTTTTGGGGCATGCTGGAGTGTAAACTCTACATGACATTTATCCCTCCCAAACCAACCTCTACTATACAGTGTTGAAGAACATTACCAAAAATCAATCAAACGCCATCTCCAAAGCCAAGGAAATGATTTAAACAAACACAAAAATCTCCAAACTCAGCCTCCCCCATCATGGATCTACCCCTGGTGCCCTCCTGTTTTTGAAAATGCATGCCGTAACCAAGATCCTCCCTCCTTTTGAAAATTCATGAGTGTTTGAAAGATTAAACGTGACCTTTTGTTGAGATTTTCCTGACAAACGCGGCACATATGGATTGCATGGCAAACCTCTAAGGGGAAATTACACATAAACACCTGTTCACACATATGCATAAACACTACACAGCAAAAAAAAAAACCTGAAGCTTTTGATACGCGAATTGAAAAGCACAAGTAAGCGGGAAAGGGCTGCCGTTCCATGTTACACCTAAGACAAATGACAAGAGGATTCCATCTTCCTAACAAGCAACTTCTGCTCCAGCTCCATTCGCGATCCCTGAGGATGAGAAGACCTGGTCCATATCTCTCTATCTCTCTCGCTCTCATAAATACTCTGCAGCAACCAGGTTCATGACAAGCTCTCACAATAACATGACAGAACATTTCTCCAGGGACAATGCTGATGCATTCTGGGAAATGTATGCCTCGCAGTTACAGTATGCGATGCTTGTGAGCTTTGCAATGCATCAGCTTTTACAGATATCCTGTGAGTAATGTTCTATTGATGAACATACTTATGTCATATTCAGTCGTGACTGACGAACTGAAAAAAACAAAACAAATACAAAACAAGCAAACATAAAGAATCGTGTCCCACGGTGCAAATTCACATCAAGGTTCTGCTTCAGATGTGTGCAGATGTCAAAAAGCATACTGTGAGAGTCAGTCTAACGATACTGGAGGATAAATTAAACATTGCTTATGTTCAGACGGAACGCGCTGCCTTTATTCATAACTCATGCCATCAGAGAACCTCTCTGGAGACTTCAAAAGCTACTCGAACTCATTACCATGTGCGCCTCTATCACTGAATCGGGCACAGTTACATCTCCATCTACTGCCGCCTAGGGCTACATTTCCGTTCTGTGTCTCGCATCAACTTTATGAAGTAAAAAAAAAAGCCCACGTTACATTAAAGGAAATGACATTTAACGTTCTGACCACAGGCGATGTGGAAAACGCTGTAATAGTTTGGGTTTGTTTATGGTTTTCAATAACAACTACTTTCTGACAGGTGCGGAGCTTTTCTGAGTGTGGATGTGAAACAGTAGATGATGTCAGCGCTCGAGGCGGTGTAAGTGAACATGACAGATGATTGGATATTTTAATGACACGATTTCATTTGCATATTAATGAATTCCCTCAATGAACCAACAGAGTGATATCTCGGGATACATCTTATGCAACGCCCTCTTAATGCTAGCGAGAAGAACTTATTAATTATGAATGTTAGGCCAGTTTGAGCTGATTTCCATAGTTTAAAGAAAGGAGGAGGATCAAATCCTGGGGGCTAATTTGCTAATAGACTTGCAAATAGTTTATCATAAGGAATGATGGAATCAGGAGGTCAGATGTTGCTTAGCAGCAAACATTAGAGTGAGAAAGAACATTCTGGATTGATCAACTTACAAAACTTGCTGCAGAGTCTTGGTATCTTTATTATTTAACACTTTAACACCCTTCAATAACAAATAAATCAATGCTACATTCATCTAAATATCAGAAAAAAAACATATATATGTATATGGATAAATCTCTACATATATAATACAGTTTCTGTATCTCATATGAATAAACCCCAGCGAAGACTCAAGCAGTCAATATTGCCGCATGCACAAAACAGATCTCAAAAGTTGCCCTTAAGGGTGCCTAAGATAATAACAGCACTCCTGCCTTATAACAAGACCATCAACTTGCCCAACTAAGCATCAGGTTGCTTTTTAATTGCTTTGCCTCAAATTGCAGATACCATTCAGAGGGCCACAACATAGAAAAAATGGGAAAACTGGCAATTAATGAAAAGCTAATTGGACTCTTGTTTATAAACATCCAATTAATCTATCTTGGTTAAACATCTTAATGATAGTTGTTGTATTCAGAGTGTCTGTGCCCCGTCCACCACTTTACTAAGCATCAATGATCTTAACATAAGATAATTGCTGCCTTGCTTCTGCTTTCAGTTCTGAAAATATGACATACTGTATTAATCTTTAATCAAAATTGCTTTTTGGATACCACCATTTGATTTTCCAGTCACATTTTGCAAAAGAAAATAAACGAAAAAAGAAAAGATCCTGTTATATATATGGTGAATAAAATCTGGCAGCTGTGACCAGAAGCTAAAAAAATACTGACAATGTTTCACCAATTATTATATACTTTACAGTCCATAACAAATCTACATCAATAGTAACTGATACAGGTAAATATAACAGACACAACTGTAATCTGCTTTGTAACTAAAATATAAAATATACACTTTCAAACATAAAAATAATAATAATAATAATAATAATAATAATAATAAATTATTATTATTACATGTTGCTGTTTAGTTTTGTTGTTATAGAAAGCTAACGTATGTGATAAATAAAATGTGATTTTCCATGTTTAATACTCAGTGTTACACAAAATATGACCAATGCATATTATACAATGCATATGATACAATTATAACCTAAATAGCTTAAAGTGTAATCAAACGCCATTATAAAGATGACTGATCCCCCCCCAAAAAATATGAAATGACAAGTAATAAAATGTAGTACTTAAGTGTTCTGAAAGTGATGTCTTACAACAAAGCTACAGTACATTAACCCATGTATAGCTACACTTCGTAAAACTGCTTATAATATAACTAATGCACGTTATAAATGAAAATGTTGCACGATTTTCATTCAAGAACAAGCGCGCCAAATCAGATGGAAAGGCGCCTTTCTTGCCTGTTGCGCTGCGCATCGCGTGGCACGCTTGACATTCTCACTCCAATAAACACAAGCTTTACGCAGACCGAAATGTTGAAGGCTTCCAGTGGAGACTGCTAATGTCATTTCTCATTTTACAGACATTTACAAAATACAGTGAGCGCCACACATTTCCCCGTGCACAGGCACTCGCTTCTGTTTAAAGCATCTTTGCCTATTCGGGCGTTTGGTTCAGTGATGAGCCTGAAGCGCATACTTGTGCATGAGTGTAGAGTTTTACGTGAATACGCACCTAGTGCACATGCTTCATTCCAAAGAGCTTTCGATAATGCATCAATCGTGATCGGCATTGAAAACAACATTATAAATAGTCATAACAGAACATCACCCAAAGAATGCATATTCATACGGAGTCCGCGAACTCTCCAAGAGAGCTAAATAGGAGAAAGAACTGTATAATGGTTAGGCTTTCGTAAACAGTTAAGTTGTTCCTACCTCTAGCCATCGCATATGGCAGCAGCAGAATCAGGACCGCGAGAAAGCCAAAGCAGGAGTATCGTCCCTTCTTCCCAAAGCGTCCCATCATCTCTGCGCTTCTCTCCTGCGTCCCCAACTAAACCGGGGAGCCGCTCGCGTCTGCCGCTCTCATGCATGTGCCATGCGTTCCCGTGGCTTCAGTAACAGGTCCCTCCCGTAGCGATAAACCCCGAAGTTCTGCGCGAATCTCTCTCGTCCGCGTGCTGAAGTGAGTGTCTCGCGCATCCGTGAGACTAGAATAATGAAGCCGGTGCGCGCTGGCCAATAGCGGAGGGTGACTGAGGGCGGAGGGAGCGCAGCGGCTGTCCTTCACCCCGCTGCTCGGATGTGCCGCGAAGTGACCAGATGCGCCTGAGTAAGAGATGATACATGAGCATACATGTCAGATGTCGCCTAAATTCGAGATGACATATGAACAGCTGGTTGCGTTACACTGATTTCATCACAGATCGTGTCGGGCTCCTGGGGGCCACTGGGCTGAGAGCAGAAGCGACGGCGCGTCTCTCGTGCGTAATTTGCTCTGAACAATAATGGATGTTTAATTAAGCAATATTTCGCACGAGCTAGAGTGTTGTCTTACTTATGTCTGTAAACAAGTAGGGCCTAATTGGTCGAGCCATTTGCATGGCAGACAATAATTACGCAGAACGTAAATTTTGTTCCACAGATTAAATAAAAAAGAGAGAGAAATGTGTCAAATAAACCATACAGGCAAGCTGTGGTGTAGCACTGAACAAAAAAGCAAGTGTGGAATCACTGCGTGAGTGGAGCGGACTCAGCGATTTCCCGCGCTCTGCAATCAATGGGCAGTTCATTCCAGTCCAAGTTTTGAATCTTACGCAGTCCGCGCGCTAAAACCCGCGATCATTAAGAAAACGTGCTCTTATATGTGTATTATATGACTAAAACACATGCAATTACATTCATTTGATATTATTATTAAACGTTCTTTTATTTTACTTTTTTTATGACAGCCTACATGCCTTGGCAATATGGCTGTTAATTAATGATGGGCTATTAGAGTTTGAGGTCACTTTACATTACAGTGATGATGTTAATGTGTGTATAATTAACCACAAGCACTTTAATTATATTAATGAA
>CAIGQQ010038251.1:1399890-1418409 GCA_903798035.1 Danio albolineatus
GACAGTTTTCTACTGTTTATTATTCCTAGTCATTTCTCCCATTGGCAACTGAATCAGAAGTTCTAAAACAATCATGAAAACGAGCACACTTCCACATTAAAGAATAAGATCAATAGCACAAAATATTCATATTTTAATTTTAACAGTGGTGATATGGAATTTCAATTTGTTTAGATTAAAAAACTGTTTAAATGTCTTAGTATGCTAAATCTGATCTTTCGTATAATATAAATCATCAAGCCATTTGACTTATACAATTTAAAATAACCATTAAGCTATTGTCTAGATGAAAACAAAAGAGAAAAAAAAATATATGGCATTAATAAACATAAATGCATTATTAATGTAACAGGAGTACTAACAGCTTTGATTGAATTCAGCATTTTGAATGTGTTCACAATGAAATTAAATTTCCATAAATGCAGAGGTAACAGAACTTAAGCCAAACCTTGGTTTAAAGACGCACACTGGACTCTGGCCATTTCGCATCAAACTAAATGCAAAATCTTCAGAATAAATAGCTAATGAACGCTCCATTCACAGCAAAATCAAAAATAAATATCCAGGCTGACCAGAAATTAAATTGACACTGATACAGTAACCACATCTCCAACAGCCTCGGTTTATGAGTGTCAAATCAAATATTCCTTCCTACTGTAGAATGTTGCTAGACCCTATTTAGAAGGGCTTCGGCCCAGACTTTCATCTCAGACCACATTAAATCTGCAATTAACTCAGCTGTCAACACTCTTAAAATTTTGTAAGTATGTGATTTTTCTTCGCATTGCTGAAAACGGATAATCTGTAGTTTTCAAAATCACAAACAGGCCAAAAACAAACAACATCTTTTTAGCCAAACTGTTTACTTTCTCCGTGCTCTTCATTTGTTTCATTCCTTCCTGGCCAGGACAACAACATTTTCAAACGTGAACCTGAGGTAAATTGGCAGCTCCTATAAACACGTCCACTAGGACCTAGTGAAGTCCACCGAGAGTTGAGGAAGGACCCGTGAAGATGACTGGAGCTCTCAGACAAGGCTTGTTTCCCTGTTTGTCTCCCGCAGGACAGAACACTGAATAAGACCTATTAGAGGGATGGATATCTCTGCAGCAAACTGAGCTGGACTCAATCACCTGCTTTTGCGGTGCTGTGAGCACTGTTGCTTTGCTTTCATCAGTCACATACTGCAAAAACAAAGAAAAAAGCTGAGAAAATGCACTTAAATGCGGTGGAGTCAAGAAAAACATTAACTAACCAATAAATACTGTGCTGGAGGTTTCATTTAAACATTTCTCGGAAGAAAAGTCAACAATACCTGGAGAAAGCCATTCATTAATTTCAGTGGCAGTTGCTGAAGAAGCAGCAGCTCCATTTTTCCCTGACATAAAAATAAACATTGTAATATAATATCAGAGAAACTTTTTTTTTTTTCATTGGTACTATATTTTCCTTTTTGTTCGTTATAGAATATGTAAATATGATTATTTATTGGATTGAATAGTTTCTAAAAAAAAATTATGCATATTATATTCATAAAAAGTATATTATATATCCTCCCTTCATGAGAAAAAAAAAAATTATTAATATAAGATAACCTTGATCCCTAGAGTTAAGATGTTTAATTAACTTGTTGGTTTGTTTGAAATACATTACAGCATTAGAGTGGTTGTAGTGTGCTAAATATTTCTTTAAAACCCTTCATTCCAAGAGTGTAATCATGGGGTCCATTTCCCAAACAACAACATAACTCGCGGCTGAACAATCATGGTACGATGCATCGTTTGGGAAAAAGAATGATGAGTGTGGTGAGTGTTTCTCAAAACAGTAGTTTCTCTGTCGCAGATCCATCGCTTGAACTACGATAGTTATAACGTACTGTAAAACCTCCATATTGATGCTCTAAATGGGGTGTAGTAACAACTTCTTTAAAGAAGAACCCCATAATATTTTTTGTGCAAATTATATTGTTTTACACACACACACGCATTTAAAAAAAATTATGTATTAGTTTTGGTAAAGCATGCCCTCGTTTTCCATATTAATTGAAATATATGTAAATGGCACCTATGTTTCCTTTACAAATAATATTAAGAATGTTCCATATATAATTCTGAAACATAAAATCACTTACAAAAAGCAAACATGTATTCTAATCTCATATGAAAAATCATATAAATAAATAAATAATGAGGTTATTTATTAAGAAATGAAATTTTATATTTATTAATTATTAGGAAATGGAAAAAAATCCTACTTTCATATTAATAATAAAAAAAAATATATAAAAACTATTATTGTTGCCATTTGTCTCATCTGCTCGTGATCTTCTTTCATATAACTTTGTCAAGTCTGGTGTCATTTCACAGTTTATGTTGTGATGAAATTAACAGAGACATTGATGTATTTCAATTTACAATCTATTTACTATTGTTAGGTCATTGCCTGAGGACAGTTTGTTAATGTACTTCTCCCCCACTTTATCTCCTCAACTTTGTTTTGATGTTCAGCTGGTTTTGGAAGTTTGGTACGTATTTCACTAATGTTTGACAATGCTTTGCTCAGTGTATAAGAAGGGAAGGTAACTGTTGATCGGGGGAAATGACTCTTACTCTGCTTCTCCCGCACACCGGTGCATAGCCTTATATACTAACTAAGGCAGTTCATATGTTACAGCTATGTTTCTCTAAACAGTATGTTAGCTTGTTTCATTCTCTGTGTAGTTAAGCATGTAACTTAATAAACTTTGCCTGCTTTAAGGCGTTGAGATTCTTTCTCTTCATCAATGATGATAACAACTTTAACGGAGTCAGATAAATAATTGATTTGAACACGCCATCCTTCAACTGCTTTCTGTTTTCGATTATTGTTTAGATTATTTTCTGCCTCTGTATAAAGTGTATATACAGGTATCTATGTGTATATATCTTAATATAGATCTTTGGTGTTATAATTGAACTGGTTTTATGAAAGGCACACTTGGCATTACTTGAGGATCCATTCATAAACAGATAATCACTGCAAAAAGTTATTAGTAAAAGCATAATATAAGGGTAATTTTAAACATTTTATAATATATAAATATATATGATAAATGCTGATTAACTAGTCAAACTTTAAACCATTGAAATTAAATTAAAAACCCATTAAGACTATGAAAAACACGTTTTTATTTAATTAATTTATTTCATGTGAATGTCAACGAAACTGCAAATGCCAATGTCCACTTCATAGTGAGAATTCCCTCAAGAAATGACTGCCTTTTCTCGCCACGGCTTAATTAATTTTAGCACATAAAACAACCACCGTTATTGACATTTGTATTATTATGATATTTTGATCACTATAAATCATGCAATAAAGCCAAATATAAACACCAGAGGGTGAGAAATGATGGGCAGGGAAACGTCTGTTGAATTGAATTGTGGGACATGTCTCGTTAACGCTTGCCCACGGCTAGAGAAAAAGACATCAGTGTCACCACGCTGTGACATCTCAACACAAACAATCACAACTCCCCTCATCCACATCGATCATCTCAGCGCCTCATGATTTAAAAGAGGGAGAAAAAAGAGAGAGTGAAAGACAGGACTGAGCAAATGAAGATATAACAAACCGTATGTTAGTAATTTATGAAGTATTGGCTGCTTACAGACTTTCCCATTCAGATTTTGTCTTCCGTTTTGAGTTGCTGATTTCAGTTTTATTTGAGACATCTATTCAATTATCAGCATTAAAACAATTTCAAACTCATATTATGCCATTTTAAATCAAGCATGTATTGTACTAAGCTCGGACATATACTATCTGACAAAAGTCTTGTCGCATATGCAAGGTTTAGGCTCAAATAATAACTTGACTTCTAGTTGATCATTTGGTAAAGGCAAAGACCTCTACATTATGCTTATTTTTCCAAAATAAAATATAATCATGGCTTGTTTTTTTACTTTGCTTATTTACGTTGCTGATTCAAGCATCAGCTGGGTCAGTTGGCATTTCTGTGTGGAGTTTGCATGTTCTTCCTGTGGTTGTGTATGTTTCCTCTGTGTGCTCCGGTTTCCCATACAAGTCCAAAGACATGTGGTACAGGTGAATTGGGTGGACTAAATTGTCCGTAGTGTATGAGTGTGAATGAGTGTGTATGGATGTTACCCAGCGATGGGTTGCGGCTGGAAGGGCATCCACTGCGTAAAACATATGCTGGATAAGTTGCCGGATCATTCCGCTGTGGCGACCCCAGATTAATATAGGAACTAAGCCGAAAAGAAAATGAATGAATTAGGGCTGTCAAAATTAGCGCGTTAAAACACGCCGGTTAATTTGAAATATTGAACGCGTTAAACAAATTAACGCATTTAACGCAGTGGCAGTTTTTTCTTATTTCCTGTTGTGGCTGACGTGTGTTCAGGGCCGGCGCGTCCACAGAGGCGACCTAGGCGGCCGACAAGGGCAGCAGAATAGTGAGCGAACCCCCCGGTCCTCACTTTAATCCACGACACGTACCCCCTCCCTCGGCGAGTATAAAAGCCTCGACGCGCGCGCGCACTCAGCGGAGGCGCGCGATGCGGCGCCAGGCGAAAGTATAAATCCAGCTTAATCCGTGACACCTACTCCCTCCCGGTCCGCACGTTCATCCGCAAACCGGTCACTTTCTTTTTCACTTTCGGGTTGAGGCCGGCGTGATCACCGTTCGCCTAGAGCAAATTTGATGAACGCGACCGTGCGCGTTGAGCTCGCTGTACTGCCCGCGTTGTCTCTGTGTGTGTGTGTGTGTGTGTGTGTGTGTAAGAGAGAGTGTTTGTGTATGTGTTGATATCCTAACAACAAGATTAAACGCCTAACATCGCAGACAGTCGCTCAAAGCAGTTTAGAATTTAATGTTTAGAGATGGTGTTACCAAGGTCCATGTAAGAAGTCTAGCCTATAGTCTTTGGTACGTGACTTTGATGTACCCCTTGATGCTTCTTGTGTCCTTGTCACAGCACCAGTGGCACAGAAATTAAGCACCGAAATTCACATGCTGATTGGGTGATTCTGCTTGTGAGAGACTTTTCTCACTCTTAGGTCACATGTCAACAGACTGGACAGTCTTAGCAACTGCTAAAATGCTAAGGAGGAATAAGCAAAATTGTTTCTACTTTATAATTAATGTTCTCAACTCGCAAAACAACTTTACAATGAATACAATTGTTTGCATTCAATACTTTATTATTATTATTTTTTTCTTCCAATTTCCATATTTGCAATGCCTGTATTTTGGATTTTTTTGTAGTTCACTTAGAATCCAACATGGAAATAATTTTTGTTTGTTATTGGCATTGATTGTTTTAAAATTTAAATGGCACTTACATGCCTGTGTTTTAATTTCTATAATAAATACGGCTTTTCGTGATTAATCATGATTAATCACAAACAAAAGTGTGATTAATTTGTTATTTTTTTAAATCAATTGACAGCCCTAGAATGAATGAATGAGTAAGTTCCGACTTTGCTTAGACAAAAGTCTAGTCACTTAACAGAAATAATGTACAGTATAAAATATAAAGTCATCATGCAGTGAAAAAAGAATTAATATCGTGTATGACACTCATGAGCTTGGAGGATTGCATCCATACACCTCTGCAATGACTCAAATAACTTATTAATACAGTCATCTGGAATGGCAAAGAAAGTGTTCTAGCAGAAATCCCAGAGATCATCAAGATTCTTTGAAATCATCTTCAATGCCTTCATTTTACCCCAGACATGCTCAATAATGTTCATGTCTGGTGACGGGGCTGGCCAATCCTGGAGCACCTTGACCTTCTTTGCTTTTAGGAACTTTGATGTGGAGGCTGAAGTATGAGAATGAATTTGGCCTCTCCTGTGATTTGTAATGTAATGGGCAGCACAAATGTCTTGATACCTCAGGTTGTTGATGTTGCCATTCACTCTGCAGATCTCTCACATGCCCCCATACTGAATGTAACCCCAAACCATGATGTTTACTTCACCTAATTTGACTGATTTCTGTGAGAATCTTGAGTCCATGTGGGTTCCAGTAGGTCTTCTGCAGTATATCTGATGATTGGGACGCAGTTCAACAGATGATTCAAAGTAATTATTTGTTGTTCTTACAACTGGGATCGATGACAAGACTTTTGTCAGGTAGTGTACAGTTGGTGAATTAAGAGGCACAAAAGAAGAGGCGATATGATTAGCCGTTTAAAAATCACTTATAAAAATGAAGAACATTTATAGCAGAGATCAGGGAATAACACATTCTCTTTCCATTGCAACTCCCTATTTCTTTCTGAAATCTCAATCTGTTCGCAGAAAACAGTTAAATTTATATAAGAGTAGTTTACAAGTCCACAGTGCATCCTTTAACGGTAAAATCAACAGTAAGTACAAAGTGTGCAAAGTACTCTCATGTCCATAATAACAACCGTAACAATTTGACCGAAATGGGATTTGCCATTTTTTTCCTCCCCAAATTATGGTTAGGTTAACATGTGGATCATTAGTGGACTTTATAAGCTAACTAGGAAATCATTTTTATGTTTTCACAATCTCATTCAAATTATTATGACTTCTCATGAGAGTATACTGGAATGTTTGTAAGAGTATTTCAGCTGAAAGAAGTCAAGTTTATGATGCCCAAGTTCTCTGATTTGATTGCTGATTTCATATAAAACTGATGCGCAAAAACATTATAAAGAGTCACAGATGCAGCAAATATCATTGATCATCTCCTAACAAGTCAACAATTATAAGTCTGGGTGGTACAATCAGTTCTCATATTGTTGAATTAGAGAGAAATGGACAGGAGTAAAGATCTGATTGAGTAAATCCCAGCTAATGCTGTGCAAGGTTGCAACATAGGCTCATTCTGAAAACGTACCCCTATATACATTTATGGAGATTGCAAATTATGTAACCAGAAGTACATATGGTTGCATTTCATCTTTAAAACGAACACTATGGGACAGTAAGACGTCGTTCCTTTTCACGCTTATCAGCCGACCGATGCACAGCATTCTCACTGTTGCCAGTTTATCCAGTAGCTCTATGCATATGTCGATGGACTAGAGACGCAGTAAGGCGTTGACCACAATGACGAGGTTCAAGTCCAGTGAAGAACAGTTTCAGAAACAGGTAAGACAAAAACAAAAGACAAAAAAATAAAATAAACAAGTAAACGTATAAGTAAAAAAGTGGCAAATATTAGAGGGCTTTTCTTTTTCAGGGTTGCCTTTGAAAACACTGTCGGCTGGGTTTAGGGAACTGGGTGGGCAGGTCAGCTGATGCTTTTAAAAACACTATTGGTTGGCTTTAGGGAAGAACGAGTCATTCAGTTGACAGTGGCATCTGGTAGATTTACACGAGAACAGCAGGCGCGAATTATACTCGTGAAAGAAATTTGAGATCTCAAATAGTGTACACAGTGGCCTCTGGTGGATTCGCGAAAACAAAACAAAAAAACTCCTGGGACGTATTTAGCGCACTCCAAAAATGTATATAGGGTTACGTTTTCAGAATGAGTCTGGGTTGCATTTTTGGCCAAGATTTGGTTGTCTGTGACAAATAATAGTTTTAGTTTGACATGATAAAAGTTTTTCCTCCGATGAAATGCACACTCTAAAAAAAAAAAAAGGTTCCTTGAGGTTCTATATAGAACCCTGGGGTTCTATACTTGGCCAGTAGAACCTTTTACCCAAAAAATGGTTCTATTTAGAACCCTTTGAGTGCAAAGAACCTTTTTGATTAAAATGGTTCTATAATTTATGATTTGTAACATACTTGTATTGTAAAGATTATAAATAATAATAAGCTATAACACAGAGAGACAAAGCTTTTTGAGTCAAAACCTAATAAAATGACTGCTATGGTCAAAAACCTAATCAATGTATGATGGGATTTTTGTTTCATGCAGGTTTGTACATTACCATATAACTAATATTTATATATGCTTAATATTTAACATTTATTACAAATTATTTTGTGAAATTAATAAAATAACCAGTTTATTCAGACTGTACAGTGTGTTGTTATGGTTTGATAAATTATTTTAAACTAATAATCATGAAAAAGCCCTCTGGTGACGTCATTCATTGGTGGACTGCTGGTGACGAGCCTGGAGAGTGACGGTTAATTTTTGAAAAGGAGAACTCCGCAATTTCAGCTCCATCATTCAGGTACGTTATTACTCTTTTAAAACTATAATAATGAAATATTTTGTATTACGATGTAATGTTTCTATGTGATAGAAAATCCCTTGTGCTATATGGTGAAACAGACTGAATATAGGGGTAAATACTGTGCTTGAAAGTTAATGATGACCTCTGTCGTCAGCCTTCGGTTCAGAAATCTGTGTAAGCTGACTTTGCTCTGCTTTTTGTTCGAAATAAGTTACAATTTCGCTTTATTTGTTTGTCAGTATTAGTTAAAATAACAATAACAATACAACAGCTTCCTTATTTAAAGGCGAGCTTCGAGAGAGAGCGTGAAGCGCGTGCACGCTCTTTTAACGTGAGCTTGATATAAACCGATTTCCGCTTTCGTGCAGTTTTTAGCTCCAACCTTGAACAAACGCGTACTTCTAGCTTGCTCGTGTGTGAGTTTAGCAGAGTTTAACTCGGGCTAAACTCTGTAAAGTAGTGGACACTGCCCACTTTTGACACATTCCGGCTAGTTTGCATTAAAACCGCAAGGTAGCCGCGCCACGCGCGTGCCCGCGTGCCCGAGTTTATGCGCGCGCTGAAGTGATGATGACCGCTAATGGTATTATTGAAACCTTTTAAAGCCTAAACATATTTTAATAATCCATAGATTAAAGATCAGGTGTTATTTATGAAAGACATACAAACATGCAGGCTAAATGTATTGTGAAATATTGAAGCTTGTCAAGTATAGGCTACATATGTATATATTGTGCTAAATAAGTTTAAAATTCATATTTTAATGTATATCTTTCTTTTCTTCAAATAGCCTGGAAACAACTGCGTCATAAATCTTGTGCTCGGTATGTATCATCGTTTTTAAATCTAAACAAACTGTATTTATTAAGCATGATGAAATGAATATTATAAAAGACTTTAACATTGTATTCATGATTACAGAAAGAGTCATTGGACCCATATTAAGTTCCCAACCTTGGCCAGCAGGACACAAGTAGCTTTGAAGAGGAAAGATCCCAGCTTAAAGAAGGACATGTGTTACATCCATAATTGTGACACAATTATCATCAACAAGGACACCTGGTAAATATTGTATTTTATAACATGCATATGTCAGACTTGGTTGTTGTGTACTGAAATAATATATTTATCACAAAAATGTTCTATTACTTATTGCTGCTGTTTTAATACAGTAAGAATATTAAGGTCATTGCTTATTAAAAAGTCCTGCAGAGAAAAAATATGTATTGAAATAAAGTGTAAATTTGCCTACAGGATTTGTTGCAATGTCTGCAAAACAAATTTAAAAATGAAAGGATTTCAGTGGTGAGCTCATCTATCATCTCGCAAATGAAACAAAATAATGGGATGAAAAGAAAGTGAACTGTACTCTGAGGAACTTAACACAAGGTAAGTTCAGTTGAATACAGTTTATGTCAAAGGTAGATTAATTCTGTGATATAAATTCATATTTACACACTCTAAAATGCTGTCTTCCTACCTCAGATTGTGATGGACCTGGAATGCGACACCAGATATTCATAAGTCAAGAACCGAATGAACACCCTTTTCCAGAGCACAGATTATGGAGGGGTTTGCAGAAGTAATGGAGCAGTTTTTTCTTCTTGCAAGGCCACAGCTTGTGAGTAAACACTGTTACATTGTGTGTCAAATAGCTTTGAGTTCATGATGACTTTAAGAAACTTGTATTGCTGAAAATGTGTCATTTGGAAACTTACACATGAAGTAAACTAATTTTTTTTTTTTTTTTGCAATCAGGATGCGGCATAGAAAACTTGGTGAAGAACACAGAAACATCTTTAAAAAAATGGGCCAAAAAGGGAAGGAAAGAAGGAAGTGCTCCATAACAGTCTCATTGGACCAGCAGAGGAAACCGCAGAAGGTAACTACACCCTATACTACATACTATTTGCCCCAAACACACACACACACACACACACACACACACTTTAATTGTATTAATTATAACTGTAATTCTATTTGAAGACATGTTAATTGGTTAAAAGTACTCAACATTAAAATATTGTTTTACAGAAATCCAAAGGTCCTACACCAACCAGGATTCAGCAGCTCTCCTGATTCCACCAAGACTTGAAGTTTCAGCATTACAATGGACAACACTCACTCGCTATCCTTCGACTTCCTCATTTATCAGAGGCACCACAGTGGAGTGAATTACCAACTAATCTGCCCTTTCCAGCCACAACCCAGCACTTGGAAACACCCATACATGCTTTTGGATTGTGGGGGCAACCGGAGCACCCAGAGGAAACCCACATGAACACTGGGAGAACTTGCAAACTTCACACAGAAATGACAACTGGCCCAGTCGGGACTCGAACCACTGACCTGCTTGCTGTGAGGTGACAGTTCTAACCAGTGAGCCACTGTGCCACCCATGGACAAAACTATTTACCTTATAAGAGAGGCTGATAGACATGGACATGCTACAGGTTGTGAAATGGCTGTTTGCAGTGTTTTGTCTAATCATTCTGCAAAGTTTTAGTAATGTTTCTTGTTAAATTATGTATAAAAATGGATGTTGTGATGACCAATACATGCAGGTACCATCAACTTTTTGAAATTGTAGTGTTATTTAATAGATGTTTTGATTGTTTGTGTATTGTTTCTATCTGCATTTTGATATATTTCTCTTCATTTTAGAGATGTGTGAAAGTTAAGCTCTGTATTTGTTCAAACAGTAAAAAAGCTTATAAAAGTGAAGTCATTACAATTACAGTGTTGAATGCCATTAAACTGTTAAGGTAGATCTGCTGTCCAATGCAAAGTATGCAGAGGTGCAATTTTAAATATTATTTAAAAAAATATTTTGTATAATGAATAGAATAAATTTAAACAATTTGAATTGTCTGGATTGGTTTTATTTTTTATTCATTAATAAGTAACAATAATTCAATAATAAATAAAAAGAACCCTTAAATGGTTCTAAATAGAACTATCTAACTTGAATTCAAAGAACCATTTGGGGTTCTATTTAATGAACCCTTAAAATGGTTCTATATAGAACCTTTTTTGGGTTCCATATATGAAGCGCTTGATAGAACCATTTTTGGTTCTATATAGAACCGTTTGTTTTAAGAGTGCAGTCAGTATCAGATAATTTGAGAGGTTTTCCAGTAGTTTAACTTCTCTTACGATGAGTGTCAAACCAACAATATAACAGCAGAAACAAAGCTGATGACAATATGCGTTTTTGTTTGTTTTACTTTACTTTTTAACAAAGGTATATATGAGCAAAAGTAATGCTACAGATAATTTACGTCTGCTTTTGTACCATTTCTGAATGCAAGTTTCTGAACATGTGAACAACTATAGATGATGTCCATTGCTGGCATGTCTTCATTATATCATTATATTCATTATATAGTCTGACATTTTCACAACTGAGATCTTAGAGCGACATGGGGAACATGTTCGTAAAAGCTAATCATAAAGGACTATTAAAAATTATACATTGAAAAGACAGGTTTAGGCCAAATTGCTCTGACGATTGACTTGTGAATGCAATTTTTTTCGAAAATGTTGTTGTGTTGACATGAAACTTTTTTATAATGCAAGGAAAAAATTCTTCCATTTTCCATTCACGTTGTTTTCATGTAAATGTAGCCTTAGTGTGCTTCCATTCAACAGTGATGTAGTCAGTGGTGTAAAGTAACAAATTACAAATATTAAAATTACAAATATTTAACTTACCGTAATTGTTTTCTCAGCAACTGTACTTTACTAAGTAGCTTTAAAAATGTGTACTTTTACTTGAGTTTTTTTAATGCTGCATCTGTACCTTTACTCCACCATTTTCCTTCACTACTTTATTTTTTACCTATATTTTTTATATCTGATTTAGTAGAATAATCAGTCCTGTGAATCCCATCCCATCAAATTGCTCATAGAAAACCCCCATCAAATAGAGCAACCTAAAGACATGTGCCTTTTATAAATGCAGCAGGCGTACCTTGTGAAGCATGACAAATGTCCAACAAGTTGCAAAAATAATTATATGCGAAGACTAAGAGACAAAGAGTTAATGATTAGACTAAAAGATAATGATGTCTACTGTATGAGTGCTGAAATCACCAAATGGTCTTTAACAATCACTAATTTCCATACAGAATGTTACGTTTCCACACACACATGCATGAATACATGTAAATGCATCCACCTTCACATTGTAATACTCCCTACTACTGAGTCCTTTTGGAAGGGCTACTTTTTACTCAAACTTTGAGTAACATTTACAACAGACACCTTTACTCTTACTTGTACTATATTTTTGGCCAAGTAAGGGTTATTTTACTTGGGTATACATTTTCAGTAATTAACCAACAGTGGTCCAAAAACAAAACAAATAAAACGCATGAAGGCTGTCCCATCTGGTCCGAGCCAACTAAAATTTCACAAGTGTCACAAAATATTAATTATGTTTATTGGAAGAACATCAAACAGTTCAGTGGTCTCCACGATTGAAACCCTCAAAAACAGGCATGCGAACACTGGAGAAGTGAAAGAAACCTTGTAATGAGTCCCATTATCTTTTACATCACATAGGTGGCTGTATATGTTTGCGTCATTTTCCTGGCCAAATGTTGGAGGAAGTTTGATGTCCTGTGCAATAGTCTGCCGGGGAGTCATTGGTCTGCCCCTTCATGTGGACATAAACTTGATGTGTGAAGCCGACCCAAACATCATTGCAGACCATTTAGACCCCTTAATGACAATGGTGTTCCGTGGTGCAAATGGTCTCTCATGCAACCTGCAACACATTGCGTAGGAATGGTCTGAAGGAAAGATCTGTTGTAAAAACCACAAACCTTGATCACTTTACAGCCTATAAAAGAAACTGGATCTGCTGTCAGCATCTTGGTGCCAGATACTATACCACAGGACCCATTTGGAGGTCTTGTGAAGTTTATGCCATTATGTTTTGACCAACAACATATTAGGAAGGTTGCCATCATCAGCTCATTGATTCCATCTTTTCTCAAAAAGAAAAGAGATGTAGTGACGTGTCTTGAAGGAACTTTGATTTTATGGTCCTGACATTTTCCGCATATATTCGGCAATAACACATATACATGCAATGTTGTGGTTACAATGGTACAGTGGTGTAACTTTTACCACATGTTCAAACTTAGGGTTTCAAAAAGTGTTTGTTTCAAATTGCAAAATAAAGACACAAAGACAGCTAAATCAATCCCAACGTCACCCTGAACCATACCTGTCAACATTAGGATGTCAAAATAAGGGATACCGACTGTTGAGGATTGCAAAGGAGGGGCAACGGTGCCTGTAATGGACAGGAAGGCAATCTTACCATTTTTATATTTATTTCAAAGTGTTTTCATGCCCAAATAAAATGAAAGCACAGAACAAATTCACGTTTAAGACCAAGGGGCGTCCCCAGGTGATTCGGCGGTATGGGTTGCATATAGGGAGGATCGGCTCTTTGATGTTTATGGCCACCCTTCATATAAATACAGGGAAATACCTTTACAGGATGATAGCAGGATAGAATTGTAAAATACAGTAGTATCCTGAGAAAACGGGAGGGTTGACAGGTATGCCCTGGACCACAAAACCATTCTGAAGCTGCACAGGTATGTTTGGTAATAGCCAAAAATATATAGCATAGATCAAAATGACAAAAATTTATGTCAAAAATCATTGAATTAATATGTAAAGATCATTCATTCATTCATTTTACTTTGGTATTATTTATCAGGCATCACCCCAGCTACAACTACCGAAAACTATTTCGGTATTTGTTTTATGCAGCGGATGCCTTTCCAGCCGCAGTACTGGAAAACACCCATACATTCTCGCATTCACTCATGCACTCATACACTATGGCCAATTTTTGTTTGCCCAATTCATCCATAGTGCATGTCTTTGGACTGTGGGGGAAACCGGAACACCCAGAGAAAACCCATCCCAACACAGAGAGAACATGCAAACTCCACACAGAAATGCAACCTTCTTGCTGTGAGGCAACAGTGCTAATCACAGAGTCACCATGCTGCCTCTATGTAAAGATCACGTTTGTTTGTTTGTTTGTTTTTGTTTGTTTATTTAATTTTTCATCCTCAGATTTCAAAATATTAAAATAGTTTTATCTCTGTCAAATATTGTCCAAATATTGTTGGAAAACATATACTGTACAGTTGAAGTCAGAATTATTAGCCCCCTTTAGAATTGTTTTTCTTTTTAAAAACATTTCCCAAATTATGTTTAACAGAGCAAGGGAATTTTCACAGTATGTCTGGTTATGTTTTTTCTTCTGAAGAAAGTCTTATTTGTTTTATTTTGTCTAGAATAAAAGCAGTTTTTCATTTTTAAGAATCGTTTTAAGGTCAATATTATTAGCCCCTTTAAGCTATTTTTGTTTTCGATAGTCGACAGAACAAACCATCGTTATACAATAACTTGTCTAATTACCCTAACCTGCCTAGTTAACCTTATTAACCAAGTTAAGCATTTAAATGTCACTTTAAGCTGTATAGAAGTATCTTGAAAAAATATATAGTAAAATATCATCATGGCAAAGATCAAATAAATCGATTATTAGAATTGAGTTATTTTCAATTCAATTCACCTTTATTTGTTTAGTGCTTCACATAGAAAGTTATAGTAAACTGAAACAGTGTCAGTCCAGTGTTCAGTGTTGGAGTTCAGTTCAGTTCAGTTCAGTGTTGTTTAATATTCACTACTTAGAGTCCAAACACTGAAGAGCAAATCCATCGATGTGCAGCTCTACAAGTCCCATCAGCAAGGAAAAAAACTTCACCAGCTGGCGAAATCGAAGAATTAAAAAAACCTTGAGAGAAACCAGGCTCAGTTGGGCACAACCATTTCTCTTATGGCCAGACGTCTTGTGCAGAGCTGCAGTCTAGGCGTCGGAGGCTGGAGAACTCGAGGCTCGTCTGTCCTCGGAGGGTTACAGGAATCAGTCTCATGCTTGCTACTCCGCCATGCACCAAACAGCTGCTCAGGATACAGCGTGGTCCAGGATTATGGAACCTTGTGATTGTCTCGTCGTGGGTCTTGGATCGCATCTGTGGTGCTGCATAGTCTTATTAAAACTATTATGTTTAGAAATGTGTTGAAAAAAATCTTCTCTCCGTTAAACAGAAATTTAGGGGAAAAATAAATAGAGGGGCTAATAATTCATGGGGCTAATAATTTTGACTTCAACTGTATATTCAGATTTCAGGTGATCCACTTATGACTGGTTTTGGTGTCCAGGGTCACAAATTATAAACATTGTATGCTACATAGGATAAAATAAAACAGACACACTCTCTTCTCTATCTATGTATTCATTTAAAGCAGCAAGGATACATACAGTAGTCCTTAGATATAGCTTCACATTGATCCTATTTTTAGTTGTGCAGTGTGAGCTTGCATGATATGTATGGAGATGACACTGAGTGTATATACGCTATTCATTTGTGTTTCTACACCACTCTTTTGACTTCATTAAAAAGCACTAGCCAGACCGCCGGAGCCACCAACAATGTCCTTAGT
Source organism: Danio albolineatus (assembly GCA_903798035.1). Taxonomy (NCBI): domain Eukaryota; kingdom Metazoa; phylum Chordata; class Actinopteri; order Cypriniformes; family Danionidae; genus Danio; species Danio albolineatus. The sequence goes on from CAIGQQ010038251.1 coordinate 1,415,610, forward strand.
AATGATTGCAATAAAAATGTACTCCACCTCTGAAATGAATCCTTTATAAATAAAGCAGAAGGAATCAATGAGTTATCTAAAGTAGAAGCAGATAGTGTGAACTCGGTACGGCAGATGTTGAAGACACACAAGGATACACAATCGTAAAGCCCAGAATGGAAATAAAGATATGGACACAGGTTAAGATTAGAGAGGTCTCTGGAGCTGTGCTGATAAAATCCTCTCGGTGTGTTGTCCTCTAATACGTGTGAAGTTGTATACATGAAAGTACAAGGTAAGACTGAGGGAAAGGCCGAATCCATTATATTGAAGCAGCGATGCACTAGCGCGCGCACACGGGCCGTGGTGGGTTATCTCTGACCGTTGTGTCCTTGTAAACACAAAGCAATTATGCTGAAGACACAATAGAAACATTTAAGCAATGGTTCAATCCTCACTCTCTCCCACTCGGAGGAAGAGGGAAGAACTCAAAGATAGGCAATGTTATGACAGCCTAAATCCAATAATGAGTCAGAAACGGTCCAGATAACTGGACGCTTATAGGCCTTAAACTGAAAGGTTATCCAAGAGGAGCAATACTGAAAAAAGTAAGAGGGAAATGTGCTGTAGGTTGGTGTCTGCTTAGCATTTAAGTTCCTACATGTACTTGGATTAACATTCAGCACACCATGTTTGTTTGCTAAAAATATTGGAGCTATAAATGTTCACCTCCTGGCATTTAAAGGAACAGTTCAATGTTTTTAGCTGCCTAAACTTTTTCTGTTTAGATAAATTGACTGCAGTGTATTTTTCTGTACATATGTGTTCAAATTTAAATTATCTCATCATTTACTCTCATTCATGAGTCAATAATACCTCCCTCAACCTAAATAATAGTTAATATTAATAATATTAATAATAATAACGCCTTACATTTGTATAGCACTTTTCTGGGCACTCAAAGCATTTTTCAGTGGGGAGTGGGGGGGTGGGGGGTCTCCTCAACCACCAACAGTGTAGTGCAGCATCAGAGACTGGTGGGCAAATTTGGCCAGGATTCTTTCGATACACCCTTACTCTTTTCGAAGGACACCCTGTGATTTTGAACAACCACAGGGAGTCAGGACATTGGTTTAATGTCTCATCTGGAAGACGGTGCTCACTGACATTATAGTGTCCCAGTCACTATACTCAGGCATTAGGTCCCACACAAACCTCCTCACTGGCCTCACTGTAACCTTTTCCAGCAGCAACCTAGTTTTCCCATGCGATCTCCACTCCAAGTACTAACCAGTCACAGCGCAGCAGGTACAGGACGTCAACATTTTTACATTTTGGTTGCCATACCTGACAATTAATTGTCAGTATGTCAATATGACATTGGTTTAAGATGTTGGATTTTGGTCACTTTCCAACACAACCTTAAATCAACCAAATATCAATGTCATTTGACATTGTTTAATTTTATTGGACGTCAAAACAATGTTGTCCTAAGACGCTTGCTAGACATTGAACTTTTGGTCACCTGATTTCACGACCTAAATCTAACCTGATATTAAAATCTTATGATATTGATCTTGTAACATTGTGTGCCTGCTGGGAGACCTGCTTAGCTTCAATGGGTGACAATGCCAGAAAAGACCTTTCTTAGTTTCTTTCTTCTGTTGAATACAAACGAAGAAATGCTGGTTGATGGGACCCATAGACTTCCAAAAAAAAAAACAGCATTTTTCAAAATTTCATCATTTGTGTTCAACAGAAAAAAGAAACTTAAATAGGTTTTGAACAAGTAAAGGGTGAGTAAATGATAACAGAGTTTTATTTTTTGGGAGAACTGTCCCTTTGAGTAAATTATTCTTATTAATTCAACTTACGTAGTTTTACATTTGATCGATCCAACTACTGGAAGGGGCAGAATATGATTCAAGTGAGAATAAACAGGAAAATCAGTATGCTAATATGAATATGATATGACTCATGTGTATTTGCTCCTGCCAAGCAGGTGCACCGATGAGACATTTGCATCACATGCAAGTTGTACATCATTGAAAGGGTTTGTGGCTAAATACAGTATATTGAAGTTACATCAATTTAAGATGGCACCAATTTTTAAGTGCAGTAATGGGAAACGAAAGCTCAACCCAGTGGTGTCATGTTAAAGAGACCAAAGTTTTGCTGAACTTTAAAGTAGCAAGAATGCAAAAGCTCGTATTGTCATTTTGTTTGTATCCACTGCAATTATCTTAAAGTGTACATCTACAGTGTATTGGATTGTAAAGTGTAATCAAAATTGGTCGTCAAGACCCTCAGTCTAAGAGACAAAGGCCCAATCCCAATCATATTTCTACCTCTTCACGATTCTTTATTCCTTTAAAATAAGTGTCTTTAACTACTATGTACTTGCATAAAAAAATTAATACAATGTACTTACTGTGTTAATAATGCATTTGAGAACACTTGTGGTGCTCTTGAGTTGGGATAGGGGTAGGGTTAAAGACAAGTTTAGTGGTATAGGTACGTTTAAGGGTGGGTTAAGGTGTAAGGGATGGTCAACAGTGTATTTAGAAATGTAATTACAGAAATTAATTACAGCTGTAATTACATACAGGTGTTTGATTAAGCATAAGTACAATGCAAAAACATGTATTTACACAATAAGTACATTGTATTTATTTTATTAATTTCAGTTTTCAGTAAGTACATATAAGTTAAGGCCACTTAATATAAAGTGGGACCAAATGTTGTTGAATATATAATATAATAATGTTTGTTGAAATAATAATAATAATAATAATAATAATAATAATAATAATAATAATAA
>CAIGQQ010038251.1:1428006-1475541 GCA_903798035.1 Danio albolineatus
ACACACACACACACACACACACACACACACACACACACACACACACAAACATCTCGATATAATAACATCATCATCTCAAACCAATATCTTGCTGTGCCAACGCAATAGATTAATAAAAGACAATACGAGCTTGAAAGAAATAAGGGGGCCCGAGAGACTGAAATCGCACAGGTAAACAAGGGACAGATAGATTACATTCTCTCAAAGTAAAATGAGTTGTGTTCTTTTCTCACCCTGCCTCTCTCCTCGCCTCCATCCCTTCCTTTATATATTTCCATCTATCTCTTGTGATTCAATCGCTTAGCCTCTTGCTTTCCTTTCTGTCTCTCCCTCTCTTTAACTTGATTATAGGGGAGCAAAAACAGTAAAGCAGGGACGGTACTTTTTTTTCCTCCTTTCTGTTTGTTACTTAACAAATTTTGCGTTAAAAAACATTCACTACTTGATTTATGATTATGATAATTCTTAAACAATTTTTATTGTAGTTGTTTTATTGTAGAAAGTGTTCATTCATTCATTCATTCATTTTCTTTTTGGCTGGTGTTTTTGTGTAAAAAGCAGTATAAATCTCCTATTTTACTGAAAGTGAAATATATACTAACATTCATTCATTCATTCATTTTCTTTTCGGCTTAGTCCCTTTATTAATCTGGGGTCGCCACAGCGGAATGAACCGCCAACTTATGCAGCATATGTTTTATGCAGCGGATGCTCTTCCAGCTGTAACCCATCCCTGGGAAACATCCATAATCATTCACACTCATACATTACGGACAATTTAGCTTAGCCATTTCACCTATACCACATGTCTTTGGACTTGTGGGGGAAACCGGAGCACCCAGAGGAAACCCACGCAACCATGGGGATAACATGCAAACTTCACACAGAAATGCCCACTGACCCAGCCGGGGCTCGAACCAGCGACCTTCTTGCTGTGAGGCAAACGTGCAACTCATTACGCCACCGTGGCGCCCACGGGGAGAACATGAAATTGTTTATTTAATTATTATTATTATTATTATTGTCATTTCTAGTGATAACTGGTAATTTATCATTGATTAAAATATTAAAATGTCTGTGTAAATATGTTTGAAATATATTTATAGTTATTACATTTATAGTTATACACATTTGTTTTTGTGAAAAGTGCATTACATAGGTTTTCATTCATTTTATACTGTTCAAACCGTATATTGTATTAACCGCACCCCACCCTACCCCTAAACTCAACCATCACAGGAGACTGTGTGCAGCTTTACTCTCTGATTAAACTCATTCTGTGGGATTTATAAGCTTTTTGAGAAATGAGGACGTCACCAATGTCTAGTACTAGAGACTAGTACATTTGAGTGTATTGTTGAGTTTATAAAAAAAAAAAAATCTAAGCATTTTCCCAAAATATGTGTAAAAATAAGATTTGTCACCAAAAATCATTCTCCTAGCTGAAACACAGAACAAATAATGGGCAAATTAAGACTCAAAATCATTCTAGACTGGATGAAAACATCCCCAAGAGTGCATGAGGGTTAACCAAGTGAGTGTTGGTCCATGACCAAATGATTTCAATGTTGTAAATACTATGCCTAATCCCAGTCTTATCTGTTTGTAATTTAGTTTTCTATGAGCGCTTGACAGCTTCTCAATATCAAAATGATGTCGTACAAAAATAAATAAATATACCAAAAAAATTATTTGTTTTTGTTTACTCCATGTAGTTCTGAGAGCTGAGATGCATATTTAGATTTTCTCAGACTCATCAAGGTAGGTGTGCAAAGGTTACTCTCACACACTGACAAACATGCACACACTTTAATTTGCTGTTATACTTCATATACATTCCAAAAACTGAGCTTTTTTTGTACAGACCTATCTAAAGGGTTAATGTTGCCAAGCCATGAACCAAATGATCAACAGTTAAAATTGCCCATTTTACCTTTTTCCAACAGGGAAACCACCAACAATTAAAAATGCATGGTTTTGCAATGAAAAAATATGGGTATAAACGGAAGTCAATGGGGCAAAAACAGTCAAAAAAAAACATTAAATTAGGTAGAAAAAATGAAACACTTATGCTGTACAAAAACTAACAATGCATCAAAAGCAATGTTGTTGCTAATCTTTCACATGTCGCAAAAAAAATCTAGTCCACAATTAATTTTTATATTTAAAGTACGTCATTCTGTGTGTTTTTTCAACAAATCAGTGACATCATTTGTGAACTTGGCAATTAAAGAATTAAAATTCTCTAATTTTTTAAAAACATTTAGTAGTTTTGATTAGAACTGAGGTTGATTGACAGATTTATTCCAAAACAAATTTTCTTTAGCATTTTTATAGCAGTTAACTTGGTGGATGTTTTCATTCTGAACATAACAAAAGAGTAGTAAATTTGAACAGTGCACAAGGGTTAAACATCACTTAGAAAATATATTTAAAAAATACAATAATGTAATGTAATAATTAGTGCTAATCAATATATAATATTTAGTGTTCATAATTTTTCCTTCAACAGTAGCTAATGATGCCATAAAATTCATTTTGGAGTGAATTAACCATTTAAAAGACTAAAACAATCCAAAGAAAACAGCAGGGTGTGACATTGAGGTGACTTTTACTCATATCTCCGTAAAACAAAGCTCCGTCTCTCACACACGCCAGAATCACAGTCTGTCAGAGCGTCTCTCAGCCTCTCCAGCACATGTTGCTGTGTCGCTGTCACGCTGCTATGGGGAAATGTCAAGCCTTATCGCTGCAACATAGGAAAGGCTATGACACGAGTGTCAATGTTGTGACAGCGCACATGCACTTGCGTCAACATATAACAGCAATATGATTGTTAGAGATTTGTATGACGGTTAGTTCTTTCAGAAAATGTGGTTTGTGACATTCAATAATGTGCTCATGATTAAAGATTTGTGCATCGCATACAATATGTCATGGGAAAGGATGACTTCTCTGTAGTTTTCACGTTTGGAGCTCTGGCTCGGCATACATCACCTTTTGACAATGTATTTATTATTCCAAATAATGTATTCAGGTGGATGTGTCACGTACCTGCGGGTAGCTGGCTTCCCAAACTGACCAAGCTGGATTTCAGCCAGGACCAGTAAACCACCTTAGGCTGGTTTAAGGTTTTGTTTATTTTGCTACTACAATGCCATACTTTTTATTCTTGCTGGGTTTAATATGTACAGCATTTTACAATAGCCAAAATGCACTTTAGCACAATTTTGGCATTACTGTGTGAACCAGCTAACTTGTTTAAATGCCATGAAACAAAACAACAAAAACATTTTGTTTAATTAAGAAATAAGCAATAAAACAATTAACAAAATTAATGGAAGCAATTTCGCCATGGCAATTTGGTCCATGCCCAATATAAATAAAATAAAAATAAAATCCTTAATAGCACAGTACACCCAAAAGTTAAAATCACCTAATTTATTCTCCATCATGAGTTTCTTCTGTTAAACACAAAAGAAAAATCTGAATAATGGTAGCTGCACTATTCAACTTCCATAGTAGGAAAATAATATAATGGTAGTCAATGAGCCAGCAACCAGCATTTTTCAAAATATCTTCTTTTGTGTTCAACAGAAAAAAAAGAAGCTCCAATATGTTTTTAAAAAGTGTAGGACGAGTAAATGATGGCAGAAGTTTCATTGTTGAGTGAACTATCCCCTTAACTATGGTAAAACCACTGCAAAATGTTTACTGCTCCAATTGTCTTTCATTCCTAACTGAGCAGTCTAAAAGTACATTCATTCATTCATTCATTTTCTTTTCGGCTTAGTCCCTTTATTAATCCGGGGTCGCCACAGCGGAATGAACCGCCAACTTATCCGGCATTTGTTTTACGCAGCGGATGCCCTTCCAGCCACAACCCATCTCTGGGAAATCTAAAAGTACAATTAAGCAAATATAATTTGCAATAACGGTTATCAAAGATGAATGTTACTTTATCTCAAAACCCAAATGAAAAATCTCAAAGGAAGCACTGGTGAATTTGCCTTCCGGGTTATAAACATTATCCCTGCACCACTCTATAAGAAGAGCCAAAAAAAAAAAAACAGCATTAAGCCAGAATTATAATAAGCAGTATAATAATAACGGCTCGCCACTTCAGTTTGTTTTTCCTCCCATGAAGATCTTATCCTTACACTTGAACAAAATAACCGCAATGTATACTGCCAGCAACATGAGAATGTGAATAAATAACACCTAAAGGAAATGTGGTAGAGAGGGAGGGCAGAAGGAGAGGGAAAAAATTGTTCACATTATTCACACCTGCGCCAAGTGATGCGGGTCAGAGGTACACATTGTTATTCATGACTGCACACATGCAACTCAATGGCAATGACAGCTGACTCCAAGAGAAACTTCTAGAAGACGGTCATTTCAGCCAATAAAATGACACATATGCAAATCAAGCATACAATATTTTTAAAAAAGACTCAAAATGTCCTGTAAACCTGACAATAAGCCTTGGCTGTTCTTCAGAGCAACTGTACTGTTTTTATGTTGACTGTTTTTGTTAAAAGTTTTTTTTTTTTTTTTTACCTCCAATTTTGTTTTGCTGCTTGGCTAAATGGGTTTAACCAATAAAGTCTGCCAAGCAGCCACCTTGTAAATTCTCAACACATTTATCTTCACATATTTTTTTTTTTACCCAATTGTGTTTATTTATTTATTATTTGCTATACTGGGGCAAATTTAAAAAGACAAAGGTGGCATAAGGCAAGAGCCCAATAACCGTGCACCATACTTCACCCCAAGCTCTCTTAGTCACAGCACACAAAGGTAATAGGACTACAGAGAATAACGCACCGGGACCATTTTTCACAGTCGATTGGTCTCCTCATATCTACTTAGGCATACACATACTCAAAAACCTATAGAACTGCATTTACAGAAACCCTTGACCTCCATTGTCTACAGTTATGAATGTAGAGACATGTGTTTGTGCAGCAAAGGGATTTTTCTCAAATCTTTCAAAGGAAAATCCACTGAGATTTGATAAGTGTGAAAAAAAAGAGTGTATAATAGGAAAATCTCCTCAGAGTCGTAACCCCAGCCACCCTAAAATCTGATTTGTTCGCCCCCAAGTGCCACCCCAAAACTCTAAACTGTGATGAACCATTTCCCACATCAACGGAACATTCAATAAAACCACATATAAGCTACTAGGGTTAAAGCTGAATTGAAAGTATTGTAAATTATCATTGGTACCTTGAGGTTGGATTAGCGTCAAGACCATGGAGGCGTTCAATTCAGAGCAGTACAGAGCATTACGGAGCATTACAGGAAACATGGTTTTGCTTTTAAACACAGTTGGACAGAATTCAGATTAATGAAACAGAAATCAGAGTTTTCTTTTACTTTCATATACAATCCTTAAAAACAGCAAGACTAATTATGACGCATGCACACGCAAGCCAACTATTAAAAAGTGCCAAAATGCCCTATGTGGCATTAATTGCTATGTCAAAATGCTTTCAAATACAATGCACCTGTAAATACAACAGTATTGCTATTCACCTTATTCTCCGCATATGAGCGGGCGCAGCCATTTGAGTTTTTTTTTCTCGAGACTTCTGGTCTCATATACTTCCATTCATTTTTAGACATTAAAAACAGCTCGTTTTAATAATTCCTTACATTTATATAGCGCTTTACTGGGCACTCAAAGCGCTTTACACAATGGGGGGGGGGGTCTCATCAACCACCCCGATGACGCGACGGCAGCCATTTTGCGCCAGACCACACACCAGCTGATTGGTGGAGAGGAGACAGAGTGATTTTTATGGGGATGGTTAGGAGGCCATGATGGACAGAGGCCAGAGGGCAGATTTGGCCAGGATGCCGGGGTTAAACCCCTACTCTTTTTCGAAGGACATTCTGGGATTTTTAACGACCACAGAGAGTCAGGACCTCGGTTTAATGTCTCATCCGAAAGACGGCGCTCACTGAGCAGTATAGAGTCCCCGTCACTATACTGGGGCATTAGGACCCACACAGACCGCAGGTTGGGCGCCCCCTGTTGGCCTCACTAACACCACTTCCGGCAGCAACCCAGCTTTCCCATGTGGTCTCCCATCCAGGTACTGACCGGGCGCAGCCCTGTTTAGCTTCAGTGGGCGACCATGTGAGAGTTGCAGAGAGCTAGCTGCCGGTTTTGCTGCTTAAGGTTGCAAACTGATGTTTTCTTATTATATTATTCTATTTTGTCTGTATAGTCATGCAAATACTTGTTTGTAGAGCGAGTAGTTTGACCGTTTTCTGCCGTTTATTATTCCTAGTCATTTCTCCCCTAGGTGACTGAATCGGAAGTTCTAAAACAATCGCAAAAACAAGCGCACTTCTGCTTTGAAGAATAAGGTCAATGGTTTTGTCTTAATTTGATATTTTGCTTAGTCTTAGTTTTCTTAATAGCAAGTGGTTGTAATGCAAGCACATACAAATTACACATATTATTATCATGATTATTATTATTATTATTATTATTATTATTATTATTATTATTATTAAAAACATCACTGATTCTTGGTCCAACTCCAGTTGCCCTCACTGAAGCTGCTACTCGATTATTATTATAAAGAACAGGTGGCTGTAAAACCAGAAGGAGAGAAAACAAAGAGGTGTGATTAGGGCATTAGAACCGCTTCTATATTTCACCCTAAAGACTCTTAATAGTCGCTTTCTCGGTGGGCAGTAAAAGGTGAATTACGGCCATATTACGATTTTTGCCTTCATTACAATAATGGCCCAATCAGAGGACAAGCCATTGACTAATTAGGTTTAATGTTCTCTTCATTCCCACATCATTTAAAAAATGCAAGCATCTTACAATTTTCCGTTGCACTGTATTAAGAGGTCATTCTGCCACCCTCATTCCAAAGGCCAATTTAAAATTCAAATCAAGCCAAAATGGAAAAGGTATGTTTTTAATCATAACATGAGCTCAAGAGAAAGTTGACTTTACTAACTGTATAACTGTTTGAAGGCACAGTGTGTCATTTCTGTGGCTGAATAGTTGTTCAAGGTCATTGTAGTTGAGATTTAAATGACATAACATGCATGTTACATGATACATTTTTCAGTATGACTGTAAAGCCCAGGATACACCAAGCCAACATCAAAGTACTAGCAATGACGAAAACTACAGATACTGTTGTCACCTCTAGTTTGGTGTGTCTGGTCCCATCTGGGCCAAAAAAGAACACAGAAAACACTAAACAGATGACAGCTGTCTGAAACAAGAAAGTACAATCAGCAACTGCGTGAGAGGATGTATTTCTCCATTCCTGCAGGTGGCATTAGGCCCTGATCACACCGAATGGGTTTTTTTACATTAAGAGATGCATCTTTTAAGTGGTCAACTCTGAGCAGAAAAAAAGCACACTACGTCAGTCACGTCTTTTTTCATTCTCCAATCAAATGAAAGCAGAATCGGAGTTTCTGTTTAGGTGACAGTAGTGTTTGTGTTGTCAAGACAATTACAGAGACTTTAAAACATTGAGGAGATACTACTGGTTGCTGTTCTGAGTTATGCAGAGCTGTATGATTTAGATTACATTATTATTAAATATTACAAATATAAGAATATCAGCATCAATGCTCATGCACAATACGCAGCTGATTCAGTCGTTGCATAGTGACATACAGTAAAAAAAGCGCACCACACTTCTTTATGTCTTGTCAACAAAAAGGTAGTGTGATGCAGCTTGCATTCTCAGAATGGAAAGTGTATTCGATGTGATAAGCACCCTTGGTCAATATTGTTGTTCCACAAAGGAAAACAAGAACCAGTTGTCCACATACAAACCATAAACAAATCAGTTTTTACGCAGTTTTAACAGTACTGATAATCCATAACATTTGCAAATATTTAAGAAAAGCAATAAAATGACAAGCTCCTGACTAGTTTCATCACTTCCGTTTTTTTGTTCTCATACTAAGATTCGTAGCCAATCAGAACACTCTTTCGCTGATTTTTCTGATTTAGCAAACTCCCTTCAATGTAAACCCATCTAGAGGTGACGTAGAAACACACAATATAAATTAGCCTGACAGACACTCACTGACTCACATTGCCCAACGTCTGACTGTTGTCTTGTGTCCTGGCCTTAAAGAGAATAACTTCAACCACTGTGCGAAAATTTCTCCATGACAATATTGGAAAAGTGCAAAATGAATCCCAACTTTATGTCAAAGAAACTTATCAAGTCCTTATTTGACCTTTGTCAACTAATCACACCCAATATTGAGATATGCAGTATTTCCAACCTGTCTTGATAATAAGCTCAGTTCCTTTTCATAGAGCCAGCAGGCATAGATGAAGAACCACCTCAGTCCACCGAGACGCCAAAACGTAATATGCCAACGGAAATAGAGTCAGATCTACTTGGGGAGCAATCCAATCTTCACTCTGTATGAGTCGTCCATATATTTGACTTCCAAATACATATTTAAAGCTTTCCTGCCTTATGGAACCTCATTACCGCCCCCCTCTTGCCAGCCCTAATAACACTGTTAAACAATGAGACAGCAATGGAGACCAGGGCAGGCTGGGTAATTCCTTGAGTAAATTCTCTCCATATGACTTTAAGCTATAGATATAATCCTCTGTGGGTATATACATTTCATATATATACTTTTCTTTGCTGATGCTCAGTATGCAGGCTATGATCAGCATGGATGCTGAATCAGAAATGAGGGAAAGCACTAACATTACATTGTTTTTTTGTATTCAGCTTCTCAGAGGACTTGGTTCCGCTTTCTTGTCAGGGATATTCTCAGAAAATCTGACGGACTGCATTGTAATACTAAAAAGTGGATCATTATTTACTAGGAAGCTATAATGCCCCATACATGCATATCTGAAACTGTGCATAATACACATGACCTCTGTTTAGCTGTCGGTTAGCTCTCTTGGGAGCCCTCTGTACACAACTACCCCATTTAACTCACTTGGAAAGGTTAGAGAGTGAAGAAACATCTAAAAATAATGATTTGCTACACACACACATCAAAAATATAAAAAGATACAATTGTTCTTTATCAGAAATATATTCAAACACATTGCATAGTCTCACTGTGATAACTTCAACAAATTAAAGTCATGGTCTAAAGGAAGCATTCCAGTTTTTCAGTGACAGATAAACTACCCGGGGAAAGATTTATACCAAATCCTGGGAGATCGGTTGCATTCTGCTCCTCTCAAATCACATGAGATTGTGTGTCCCGCTTTTCAGCACAAGCCCATCCAAGCACTGGGTAGCAGAAAAGAAATACTGCTTCAATAGATAAACACTTTGAGAATTGCTTTGCTTTATGTCCAGATGGGAATATCAGACACTGTCTTCTGTTTGCTTTAAAGTCAACATGAAATGTCGCCTGGATTTTACCTGCACAATATGGCACATTTCCAAGTCAAACAGGGGATGTGGGGAGACTAAAATGTAGAGCAGTGTTAAAAATCACAATCCAAAAAAAAAAAAAACATACACCAGTTTGTTGAAATTTCTAGGTAATTAACATCAACTGCACCATAACGTACATAACTGAAAACAAAAACTGAGAAAATAAGAGCACAAAATATAATGCAATGCAATGCACGTTATGGGGACTGTAATTATAGTGGTGCTTTGGCTCGATCAAAACAAACTGAGTGCAATTGTTCTGTTAGTGAGGTTCAATTGAATAGATTTAAACTCTGTCATCCAAACCCTGGTGCGCATCAAACAAGTGGACTGAAACCAATGAAAAGATGGGTCTCGGTCTGCTTGTAAATGAACTCTGGTGTGGTTTGACTGATGTTTGAACACAACATGGATTTAAATCTAAATAAACTAAAAACAAATACGACCATATAAAAGACGACCATTTAAAAGACAGACTGCTCAAGCGTACCTGTTTGCATTGATGTGTGATAGAAAAAATATAACAGCAATAATTTAAAAATAATAATAAATAAATAAATAAATAAATAAAAATAATAATAATAAAATTCATATTTTCCTATTTTACTTTAAATAATCAAAGTAATATTAAATATATGGGCACAATTTCTTTTAGCACTGTTATATTATTATTTTGCCATTTTTTGTTCAACATAAAATAGATTTTCATTAATTCATTTTCCGTCAGCCTATTTCTATTTCAGAGGTCGCCACAGCGGACTGAACCGCCAACTATTCCAGCATATGCTTTACACAGCGGAAACCCTACCAGCTGAAACACAGTATTGGGAAACACCCATAAACTCTCACATTCACACACACTCTTACACTACAGCCAATTAAGTTTATACAGTTCCCCTATAGCACATGTCTTTGGACTGTGGGGGAAACCATAGCACCCAGAGGAAACCCACTCCAACACGAGGAGAACATGCAAACTCCACACAGAAATGCAAACTGGCTCAGCCGGGACTCGAACCATCGACCTTCTTGCTGTGGTACAACATTGTTTATACAACAGTTCTGTCTGGTTCTCGAATCTCAATGGTTGATAGCCATGCGATATTCTGCAATAACAGCACTCTTACAGCCTCTTTACAACTGTGTGTATTACTGCCCACATAGAGTGACAGCAGAGGAATAGTCTCACTATAGTTTGACAAATATTGCAGCTGTTGGACAACATAATGTACTTTTGATGTTTTTTTAGGTGAGAATTTAGTTCTTTAGATTGCAACTATGCAGTTTATTTAAGGATAGTGCTTATTTCACATATTTATAATTTTGGAGATTCAGCTTGTCGGCAACCATCAGCCTGTCATTGACCAGAGCAAAGACTGTAAACGTTCCCCCACAAGATGACAACAGAGACTGTATAATAAGCACTTGGGGGAGAAAAACAGCACTTTCTACAGCTGAACAAACCATTAAAAAACAGGTAAGTGAAATTATATCTCCCTCTTGTATTTTGTAGTGCTAATAGTGGAGGGTAATTATTGTGATCTCCCGATTGCAACAGAGAAACACTGGGAAATCTCTGTAGACTGATGGTAGATGTATTAATTCCATGTCCATGTCAAAATTATGACCAATCAAATTAAAGTAGATATGGTTTATGGTTCACAGAAACGAAGCACAAGTTTAAACGAAAAGCGACAGCTTAATGTTGAAAGCGAGATATATTATTATTATTATTATAATTATTATAACAATAATAATAATTATGATTATTATTATTATTATTTATTTATTTTTTTATTATTATTATTATGGCAACTTATTACCTTGAAATTTTTAATTGTAAATGAATTGAAATATAAAGGATTTAAGTATATCCTAACTGATCTGACAAGACAGGACCCAAGAAGTTTATATTATTTTACATATCAAGCATACAAATAAGATTGAATGTGCGTAGTTTCCAATATTATTTACAAATTATTTAAAATTCTCAACTCTTAGACCTAAAATTTCCTTCACTGTTCTATTTCTTAAAACGTTAAACAAAATACCCACTAATAATCAATACATTACTACAGCATTCATCTAGTATAAAAATCATTTGAATACAAATCATTTTATTACATCCATCCATCCATCCTTTACCAAGTTAACATTATTTTCAGTTTAGCTTAAATCCTTAATCCTTTAACCTAATTCATTTTTTATCATCGTTGGAAATGAAACAGACTGGTAAAAGTTTTCACAGTAAGTGTAAAAGTAACCGTTTTGAATTCCATGTTACCAAACTTCTACAGTAGCCTTCCAAATTCTTATTTACGTGGCCAGAAGACAGATGGACAAATATACCAAATATTCCTTGATGCTACCCTCATCCAATCTGCCGTCCCCACGGAAAACAAGACAAAGCGAGAACGAAATAAAAGAAGAGCTGAAAAGAAGGACACTTTATCCAGATAAACGAGAGTAACACTGCAGCCAATGACCCTTTGGCCTAACATCCACACTACGACCATTTCCGTGCTCACTTCCCCGTCTCGTGGGAATACAAGAACCTGCAGACAGTTAGTAATAGTGTCTCCCTCTCCTATCTCTAAACTAAAGGGATGGAGTGAAGCTTTGTAAGTGGGTGATGAAAGAAAGAGAAAAAGAGACAGAGTAGTGCCGATAAGAGGAGGGTTTCGGTGATGGATCACCACAAATGGTGTAGTTGGCAGGTGGGGTCGCTACATTTTAACAGAGGACACTTGATCCATCAAACTCTCTTTCTCACTCCTTTTCTCTCACCCTTTCTGTCTCATTTATTAACGCTCTCGCTCGCCCTCTTTGTGTTGCTAGAGCGATTTGAACACGCCGTCTGGTCACTAAGAACAGGTTTTGAAATTACTGTCTGTTCCCGAAATTGAAAAGAAAGCAAAGGTTCGAACACAAAAATAAACACACAGGAAGCGTTGGGTGAGTTACTTCAAAAAATTAATAAATAATTAGCAATTATGTACATAATACAAATACAAATTCCTTTTCACTTCGTCTGAAAAGTACATTTGTTACTCAATAAATAATTTAAATATTTGACTAATCAACAAAGATCTTAATGCATACACAATAGAAATTACCATTAATGGTAGCACTTCATAATACCCTCAGAAAAAAAGGTACATGATGGTACAAATAATGTTCCTTGAGGAACAGTTTTGTACCTTTGTAAAAATTGTACCTCATATGGTACTGAAAAGACCTCTTATGATACTGTTCTGTGCCTTTTATGGTCCAACTGAAATGAAGGTACACAATTGTTCTCATATAAAAGGTACAAAAGTGTTGAGCAATTACAGTTATTACAGTATCTATGAAAATAAAGATGACTGGAAAGACAAAGTGATTTATATGAATAATTTCCGTATTAAAACAAGAATCATCATTTAAAAGTATATGCTTAAACATACTTATGAACATAAATTTTTAGTTCTATAATACAATAATACAAAACAACTGGTAAAACAAAAAATATAGGTATTGTAAACTAAACATTTAAGGCATTTTAATAAATGTTTGGTAAGCATTTTTGACACTGTTAAGGTACAAAGTGTCTTGTCACTGTGGTTGTACCTTTCACAAAGTATACAATATTGTATCTGCAGGATTTTAAAAACAAAGGTACATTTTGGTTTCCCGTGGTACAAATCATGACCTTAAAAGGTACAAATAACTGCAGATACAAAGGCTCTATTCTTGACTTAAAAGCACTTATATAATGTGCTTGATTCAATTTTTTATACCTTTTTTCAATACTAAATTAAGCACTGCATCATTTACAAACCAGTTATTTGAGAGAAGTTGCTGGTTTTTAAAGATCACTCAGATTGCGTAAGTAAATGATTAGTAAACTATTAAGGTTAACATTTGTATATCTTATTATTGAGGCATATATTTATAGTTAATTTGTGTGTTAATAAACGCTTTATTAACTCAGCTTCATCCGGTTTGTGAGCTAATCTAAAGTGAGGACTATTTATGCTTTATAAATCCCTAATAAATTATGATTCAAAGCTCAGTTATATTCTAAACAGAACAAAAGAAAATAAACAACTTTATTCATTTCTATTTAATTGAAGATACACAAATGAAACTGTAGTAAATGAAAAAATAAACATTTGCAATCTTATCTAAAATGTTATTACTGTACAGCTTAAACATTGCTAAATAACAGTGAAATGTTGTATCAAAATATGTTATAATATTATATTGTTGCTGCTTTATCTAATGTTGTGTTACAGTATATTTTGACACTCCTGTTATTCAACAATGTTTAAACTTTACAGTAATTTTACAATTTGATAAGATTGGAAAGAAGTATAGTTCAGTCTATTGTGGGTTTTTAATCATCATTAATAAGGGATTTATAAAGCATAAATAGTCCTCACTTTAGATTAGGTCACAAAACTGGACAAAGTAACTATTTGTATATGCCTGAATAATAATATTCATTCATTCATTCATTTTCTTGCCGGCTTAGTCCCTTTATTAATCTGGGGTCGCCACAGCGGAATCAACCACCAACTTATCCAGCATATTTTTTATGCAGCGGATGCCCTTCCAGCCGCAACTCATCTCTGGGAAACATCCACACACACACACATTCACACTCATACACTATGGACAATTTAGCTCACCCAATTCAACTGTACCACTTGTCTTTGGACTTGTGGGGGAAACCGGAGCACCCGGAGGAAACCCACGCAACCACGGGGAGAACATGCAAACTCCACACAGAAATGCCAACTGACCCAGCCGGGACTCGAACCAGCCACCCTCTTGCTGTGAGGCGAACGTGCTACTCACTACGCCACCGTGGCGCCCTGAATAATAATATATAAATGTTAATTTGAATAGCTTATTAATCATTTACTAACTCATTCCGAATGATCTAAAAAACTCCGACTACTCTTAAATTCAAATGATTTGTAAATAATGCAATACTTAATTTAGTCATGAAAAAATAATCAGTATCAAAGTATGAAAACACAATTATTAAGCACATCTAAAAATGTGCTTAGAAGTCAACAATACAGTATTTGTATCTGCAGTTAAAAACTGTTTACTAATGTCTATTAATGTAGAGTTATTGTTTAGCAGATAATAAATTGATTATTTGCTAATGCCTAATAGATGATTCATGGTGTGTAGTTATTATAAAGCGTTACCCAAAAAGGCATACTGCATATATTTATAATTACTCTCTCAGATTTTATACCTTAAATATCATCATGAACTAATTTCTCAATTGTTATGATATTTTTTCCTAACTATATGCAGTTTTGATAAACGTTCTTCAGTTGAAATTTATAGCACAAAAATATATCGGTCACATTTTAAAATAAGGTTCCATTAGTTAATGATAGTTAATGTATTTAATAACCTGAACTGTATGAAAAGCACTTCTATAGTATTTATTAATCATATTCAACATTTACTAATGCAATATTTACATTCAAATTCATTAAAATTAGCTAACGCACTGTGAGATAACATGAACTAACAATGAACAACTGTGTTTATTAAGTAACATTAACTAACAAGAACAAGTGATGTAATAAATGTGTTGTTCGTTGTTTGCTCGTCTAATATAACCTTATTGTAAAGGGTTACCAATATATTAATTTACTTTTCAGAATTAATTTATACAGAACTATTGCATTTATGCACAATATTTAAGGATCACCCAAAAATTTTAAATAATCCCCTACTGTACTTTTTCAGCGGTTAAGTAATTTAATTACAGTAACTAGTTACTTTTTAATTAATCACACGCAACCCTGCACACAGGTCATGTCGAAGGACAAATTGGCAGTTTTTTCCCCATATCGACACTCTTGACAGACTCTTTCATGACACTATTTGAAATCAATAGATACTTTATTGTATGTAGCAAGTGTCTGGCTGTTGCCTTGAGAAACACATAGTGGATTTTTCTTCACACGGAGGAGGTGGAAAAGGGCTCTAACTGTCAACCAGAAGGTAAGGCCAATTACAGCCTCGCTAATTACTGCCATTATATGCTTCTCATCGTTAACCTATCATAAAAACATTTCCCTAACAGGAAAGCACCCCCCTGACATGCACTAAAACACTATAAAACTGTCATATGTGTCAGCATGAGGCGGAGAGTGACTGATTTCTTATTGATTGGCTGCTGATGGCTAAATCAATCACTGTTTAGAGTGATACTATTATATGTAGTATAAATAAAGGATTTTATGTATGTACAAACATGGCTGACCAAATTGCCATCGTGGTGTATGGTTAATTTCACCCTCAAGGTGATCACGCTGACACCTCTTGGCTTGATTTACATGCATAAACCATGAGTGAGCTCTTAGATCTGATCTCAATGGATTGAGAAGAATTTTCTTCTTTCTGAGTAGTTAAAGACAGCTTGCGCCATAGTTGTGATTTTCTAAGTAATAATTAGATACAAAGTATTATTAAAAAAAAGAGTCTGATTAAAACTGATTAAAAAATAAATGTTCATCCTAAAACTGTAATAACAACACAGCATAATAACACAGTGTTAATTCATTATTATTCTTTTTTAAACCATAATAATGAATTAATAATGTGTTGTTATTATTATTATACTGTGTTATTATTACAATTTTCAGATGCACATTTTTAATTAGCTATAGTAAAACCTGCTCAGGTCTAAGTTTCCAAGAAAAATAAGAGATTAATTTCTTTCTTTCTTTCTTTCTTTCTTTCTTTCTTTCTTTCTTTCTTTCTCTCTCTTTCTTTCTCTTTCTTTCTTTCTTTCTTTCTTTCTACCTATTAATCTATATCATCTTTATCATAAATATAAAATCTGTACATTATTGTCAGGTCATAATCAGTTTATGTGGGTTTATTATACACAAATATAAAACAAAATGCTTTATAAATGTAGTGTTATTTGCTGTACAATTAAATGCATTTTATGTATTGTATTTGATGCATTACAATTATCTTGTATGAGACTGATAAGTCATGTTGTGACCTGGTTGTGACCAAAAACTATTAAATTATAAAATTGATGTGAATTTTAAACATGTCAAAAAATACTTTGGTAACACTTTATTTTGAGGGTCCATTTGAGTATTAGACTCTGTTGATACTGACATTCAACAGACATTTAACTGGCTATAAGAAACTTTGCAAGTACATGTCAACTTACACTAACCCTACACCTAGCCCCAACCCAAACCCCTACCTAACAGTCTACTTAAATTCAACAAACGGATCATCAAAATAAAGTGTGACCAATACGTTTATTGGATTTAAAAGAAAAATTATACAAATGAGCAATATCACACATGTAGCAGTGCGATGTGGATGCATATTAGCACTGGTGGGAGGTGTGTGCTGGTCTTAGTTTCCCACCAGTGATAATATACAGCCACATCGCACTGCTACTCGCATGTATGAGGTTTGTATGAGGAACTACTTTCTTCCGCCATTCCTTCACATCTGCAGCTGACATCAGAACAGCAGAAACCATTGCTACTTCACACGTCACTGTAGAGCTTGTATTTGAATGATTCTCTAGTTTAATGTCTAAAGTGATGACAAATAGGCGATTTTGCTGACATTTTAAGATTATAAGGCTGAACAGCATGAAATATGTTTTCCACGTCACCTGATTTATATCACCTTGTTAAACAATGATCAACCAAATATTGACAGAACACTTCAACTTAATTACTTGCGAACTAAATTAGCACACACAGAAATAAAGCAACATTTACATATCGGCGTCATTATTTGCCAGACTCACGCACAATCACGAACAGTGGTGTACACTGTGTGTGTATATACAGTAATATATAGTATGTACACTGCAATAGTACTGTATGTATAAGGCAATGTTCACTTAGAGCTATACTGTATAATGTTTAAAAAAACAACAACTATGTTTTAATCTAACCTTATACAGAGAAAGTCTAAATCTAATACAAATGTAAAAGTGTTAGAAATAAAAGCAAAACTGTAAATATCCAAAACTTTAAATGCATTTACGATACAGTAACCTGTCTGGAACACTAACTCACTTATGAGTCAGTCCTGTTTGTGTCACGGTTCATGGATCTGTGTGTTCCTGTCTGTGTGCGTATGGGTGTACCTGTGTTGGTGTGAGTGTGTTTGTTTGGCTGTCTGTTTTCTTACCCCGTCAGCTGTGTGGTCACGTGGAGGGAATCATCCAATTGGCTGATTAGCGACAGCAGCTGTTTGGTGTTCACTCCGCTATTTATACCCAGCGTCCAGGTCTCCCCAATTATCAGTCCGTTGTTCAACGTGTGTTTGTGTCTCTCAGAATTCCCACGTGTTAATGTTGGTGGTGAGTTGCTGTGAATCTCTTCCGTTGTGAAATTCAACTCCTATGGCTATGATCTCCTTCCTGAACTGTGTCTCATGTGATCGACTATGAGTTTCGTCTGTGACTGCTACTTCCTGGTTTACTGTGTGAAGTTTTCATCAGCTGTTTAGCTGCTTCGTTTCCACGAGATGATACTCCTGTATTCTCCACCGCCTCATTCACGAACTCTGTTATTTGATCCTTGTTTGATTCCAGTCTGACATTAAACATTTCATATTTTACTCTCGCAATTGGGTCTCTCTGTTGTATCATGACAGTTTGTTTACAATATTTTTCTATACAGTATGTGGCAGCATTAGGTGTTGCGCATACCATTTTAACAAATTGATAAGTGGATGTCTGATGTAATAGTAACAATCATACGCTTTTACTTCACATATACAAAAACTGCTTGCACATCCTTCTCTGAAAGATACAGAATATTAGAACAACATTGGGAATAAGTAGATAATGCAAAAAAACATGCCTTGGGGTGAATTAACACTTAATACTAAGAAATGAAAGCAAACGATTTCTAAAACAAAACAAAACAATAAATAAATAATAAAAACTCCCAGGGACTGGTAACGGTGAGCAGGGCTCAATACGCCTCTCTGGGAATAAATCACACACATTTGGGTTTGCAGCCAGCGGTCCAGATAACTCACTGATTCTCTTTATTACTCTCCTGCAATCCTTTCTTCTGCCCTGATAACATGATTACAATGGAGAACGGAAGGGTGGTGTGGTGGGGAGGCTGAAATCTGCATACATTTGCGCACACACACACACTCACACACACACACACACTTTAACATAGACATCTTAGCTCCAAGCAATCAAACGCTGTGCTGCATACAGCGCAGGTCCATGTTTTATTCAGTTGCCTTCTAAAGCATCCCAAAACTCTCTGGCCCTCCGTTCAAACTTAAAACTGTACATGGGATATGCCTTAAACACACACAAAAGGCACTTGTGAAAACCAAACTACTATAATGACCAGAGGGCCAGTACATGTCCACCAACCCGAAAAAAAACATGCCCACCATCGCGATTCTCTGGGCTCATGCTGTGTATGAGACTCTGACTTCTCACTTTTCATTTACTGTGCAGAATAGATCAAATGTCAAATGAAATGAACGGAAACAATTGTCATATTTGCTGAGCCTCATGCAGCTACAGCAGAACCAGAAGAAGATAATGGAAAATCAAAGCAAATTATTAAAATAAAGACTGCAGTCATGTTATTCTCTGGATTCAGTGTTTGTTCTTCCTTATTTATGGCCATATATCAGATGTTTTAAGATGGAAATGAAACATATACCCAGCTCAATTGTGTTTGCTGCAATGTAGTTGTTACGGATTGGTCAGGCTCTCACGTCCCGCAATCACGACGATCACCATCACCTGCCTTCTGATGAGCACCCAGCTGTTTCACATCTCACGAGCACTATATAACCACAACCCTCCGGTCGCTCAGTGTCCAGGCTCGTCTTGACGAAAGCGGACACTGAGCGATTCCCTGGCGAAAGCATACTCAGTTACTATAACGATTGAACTTACCCTGTCTTTATTCTCTTCCTCTTAGTCGTCCTGTTGATCCCGAGTCCTCCTGTTCCCGAGTGTCCTGTTTGCTGTCTTCTGTGTATCTGGTGTGTGCTGTGATCCTCGTGTGCTCCATCGCCCCTGCCACGGAGGAATACAAGTATCCTGTTTACCGATCCTCCTGGCAATCCCTTGTGTGCTCCTCTGTTGTATATCAATAAACCCAACTAACTTGCACTTACCTCTGTCTCCTGTCCGCTTCATAACAGAAGCCTGGACCGACACCGCTACAACATGAGCACTCCCGATCACTTCCAAGAGCTGGTGGATCAACTGAAGCGGATTCTACAGCCACCAGCTCCACTTCCCAACGCACCACCAGCACCGAGCACTTCCGCATCCACCCCTTCTTCGTCGGCCCTTCCTTCCAGTCCCATGGCCCGACCAGCGCCCTACTCAGGCGGGGCGGAGGAGTGCAACGGATTCCTTTTACAATGCTCACTAACATTTGAAATGCAACCTTCTCTGTATCCCTCAGATAAAGCGAAGATCGCCTACGTCATCTCCCTACTCTCCGGACCGGCTTTAAGATGGGCAGAGACGATCTGGAATCAAGCCGGGCCGGTGATGGATTCGATTACCAACTTCATGAGTTATTTCAAGGAGGTCTTTGGACGTGCAGATGGAGAGGTAGCCGCTGGAGAACAACTGTATCACTTAAAACAAGGTACCATGTCTACTCAGGACTATGCTCTCCGGTTTCGAACTCTAGCGGCTGCTAGTGGATGGAATGAGAGATCGCTACTGACCACTTACCGGCTCGGCTTGGAACCAACTCTGCGCATCCAATTGGCTGCCCTCGATGACACTATGGGTCTGGAGGGATTCATACAGCACTCCTTGAGATGTTCCGATCGGCTAAAGAGCTATCAGCATGATTTAGTGAGCAAAACTGCAACACTCCTCCGATCGCCTGAGTCATGCTCCCCTCCAGAACCAGAGCCGATGATAGTGGAATCTGGCAGATTATCTTTAGCGGAACGACAGAGGAGGCTGACCCGGGGTCTGTGTCTTTACTGTGGTGTTGGCGGACACACACGCCTGGAGTGTCCCCTTCGTCCCATTCGAACCTCAGTGAGTGTATTTAGTACCAGTATTGAGAAATGCAATCCTCTCACTTCTACTGTACAAATAACTACTTCATCTGTTTCTCTCCATGTCACAGCCCTCATCGACTCCGGGTCAGCAGGGAATTTCATCTCCCAATCCCTCTGTCGTCAACTCGACCTCCGCACAGAAGCGTCCTCACACATCTACCAGATACAACCGATAACACCATGTGCAAAAGCCCCAACTCGGATTCATCGTCAATGTGAAGAAATCCTATTACAAGTGGGAGCCCTACATCAAGAAAAGATCCAATTCCTGGTTCTGGAGGGAGCCAACATGGACATCATCTTAGGGCGCCCGTGGCTGGTGAAGCACGATCCCATCATCTCTTGGGGCACAGGAGAGATCAAAAGATGGGGTAATGAGTGTTCGTCAGCCTGTTTTCCCAGTCTTCCCCTCCAGGGTCGAAAACCCATTTCCCTGTTCGCGACATCTGTTGAAAGTCCTCCTGAGAAACAGTCCAGTAGCATTCCTATGCTTTACTCCTCCTTTCAAGATGTCTTCTGCCCCAAGAGAGCTTCCCAGCTACCTCCACATCGGCCATGGGACTGCGCCATTGACCTAGTTCCAGATGCCCAGTTGCCGAAAGGTAGGATCTACCCGCTCTCGCTTCCAGAGACGAAGGCAATGGAGGACTATATACGGGAGGCTCTGAGTCAGGGGTACATCCGACATTCCAAGTCTCCGGCGGCCTCCAGCTTCTTCTTCGTGGCCAAGAAGGACGGAGGGCTGCGTCCATGCATCGACTACCGTGTACTAAATGAGAGCACTATTAAATTCAAGTATCCTCTTCCCTTGGTCCCATCAGCATTAGAGCAACTTCGAGAGGCGAAGATCTTCACGAAGTTGGACCTCCGCAGCGCGTACAATCTGATCAGAATACGTGAGGGGGACCAATGGAAGACCGCCTTCGTGACCCCTACCGGCCATTATGAGTACCAGGTCATGCCCTATGGCCTGGTTAACGCCCCCTCCGTATTCCAGAACTTCATCCACGAAGTCCTCCGGGAGTACCTCCATCGTAGTGTGATCGTCTACATTGATGACATCCTCATCTACTCCCGGAGTGAGGCCGAACATCGCCACCACGTTGCGGAGGTCCTAAAAACCTTGAGGAAAAATCAGTTGTATCTGAAAGCCGAAAAGTGTTCTTTCCACCAACGATCTGTACAGTTCCTAGGTTATATCATAGACTCTACTGGGATTCGGATGGACCAAGGGAAGATCGAGGCTGTCTTGTCCTGGCCAGAACCTACCACCATAAAAGAGCTGCAAAGGTTTCTGGGATTCTCCAATTTCTATCGTCGATTCATTAAGAATTACAGTGGTATCACAGTGCCTCTCACAAATCTCCTCAAAGAAAAGCCAAAGAAACTACTCTGGTCCCAGGAAGCGGCCGCAGCCTTCCGCCTTCTGAAGAAGGAGTTCACCAGAGCCCCCCTCCTGACTCATCCTGACCCTGATCGTCCATTTATTGTGGAGGTGGACGCTTCCACTACTGGAGTCGGGGCAGTGCTGTCACAACATCAGGGTACTCCGCCCCGACTACACCCATGTGCCTTCTTCTCTAGGAAGCTGAGCCCGGCAGAGCGTAACTACAACATCGGAGACCGGGAACTCCTCGCCATCAAGCTCGCCCTGGAAGAGTGGCGACACTGGTTGGAGGGAGCTCAACACCCGTTCCAGGTGATCACTGACCACAAAAACCTCCTCTATCTCAAGGAGGCCAAAAGACTATGTCCCAGACAGGCCAGATGGTCCCTATTCTTCTCACGCTTCCACTTTTCCATCACCTATCGTCCTGGATCTAAAAACATTAGAGCCGATGCTCTTTCCCGTATTCATGACTGTAACGATCAAGAAGAATCACCATCGAACATCATTCCTGACCATATCCCCATCTGCCCGATCACCTGGACGACTCCTCCAGTTGTTGCCACTCCAGGGGTTCCCCCTCCGCCGGGATGCCCTCTTCATCGGCAGTTCGTACCACCAGAACAGCGGGTAGATCTAATCCATTCCTTGCACACTTCACTAGGCACTGGGCATCCAGGGATCAACAACACTCTCTCGCTGGTATCCCAACGATTCTGGTGGCCTAACATGGCAAGGGATGTGAGGAGATATGTACAGGGATGCAAGGAATGCGCCCAGGCAAAGAGTCCACGTCACCTTCCAACTGGCAAACTCCATCCCTTGCCGATCCCGAACCGTCCCTGGTCACACCTAGGAGTGGACTTCATGACGGACCTCCCTTCATCAGAGGGTAATACATGTATCTTAGTCATTGTAGACAGATTTTCTAAATTTGTGAAACTGATCCCTCTGAAAGGTCTTCCCACAGCCTTCGAGACCGCGGATCAGATCTTCAACACTGTCTTCAGATCCTTTGGAATACCCGAAGATATAGTGTCAGACCGAGGTCCCCAGTTCATTTCCCGGCTCTGGAGAGCCTTCTTTAAACTCCTAGGTGTGGCCGTCAACCTCTCCTCAGGATACCATCCCCAAACCAACGGACAAACTGAGCGTAAGATTCAAGAGGTGGGACGGTTCCTGAGGACCTTTTGTAGTGGTCACCAACACTCCTGGAGCCAGTATCTGGGCTGGGTGGAATATGCCCAGAATTCACTGCGGCAACCAACCACCGGACTTACGCCATTCCAGTGTGTACTGGGCTTCCAACCACCACTCTTCCCCTGGGATGACGAACCATCTAATGTCCCCGCAGTGGATCACTGGTTCCGGGAGAGCGAGAGAGTCTGGGACGAAGCCCATCAACATCTTCAGAGGGCAGTCCGCAGAAACAAGGTGATCGCAGACTGAAGGAGAACCGAAGAACCCAATTACATGCCGGGTCAAAAAGTGTGGCTGTCTACCAGGGACATCCGAATGCGACTGCCCTCTCGCAAGTTGAGTCCCAGGTTTGTTGGTCCCTTTGAGATCTTGGAACAGGTCAACCCGGTAACATACAAGCTCCGACTCCCCTCACACTACAAGATTCACCCATCCTTCCATGTGTCACTCCTTAAACCTTATCACGACCCTGTCCTTCCCTCCACAGAGCCTGATCACGAAGAGGAACCCCCTCCTCCACTGCTGCTGGAGGAAGGTGCAGTCTACGCGGTCAAGGAAATCCTCCGTTCCCGACGTCGTGGTGGAGTATTAGAATATCTGGTGGACTGGGAGGGGTACGGCCCCGAAGAGAGAACATGGGTACCCAGAGCCGATATTCTTGATCCCAGCCTCATGTCCGAATTCCACGAACAACACCCTGAATTCCCAGCACCTCGAGGAAGAGGAAGACCACCACGGCGTCGGCGGTCTAGGCCCTCAGGAGCGGGCCCTGGGGAGGGGGGTACTGTTACGGATTGGTCAGGCTCTCACGTCCCGCAATCACGACGATCACCATCACCTGCCTTCTGATGAGCACCCAGCTGTTTCACATCTCACGAGCACTATATAACCACAACCCTCCGGTCGCTCAGTGTCCAGGCTCGTCTTGACGAAAGCGGACACTGAGCGATTCCCTGGCGAAAGCATACTCAGTTACTATAACGATTGAACTTACCCTGTCTTTATTCTCTTCCTCCTAGTCGTCCTGTTGATCCCGAGTCCTCCTGTTCCCGAGTGTCCTGTTTGCTGTCTTCTGTGTATCTGGTGTGTGCTGTGATCCTCGTGTGCTCCATCGCCCCTGCCACGGAGGAATACAAGTATCCTGTTTACCGATCCTCCTGGCAATCCCTTGTGTGCTCCTCTGTTGTATATCAATAAACCCAACTAACTTGCACTTACCTCTGTCTCCTGTCCGCTTCATAACAGTAGTTCACAATAATGCTATTTTTTTGTTACATTTGATTAGTTATATTGGAATTGAGTTCAACATTTCTTGGATGTGATGCAACTCATCGAAAAAAAATCATGGATGAAATACAAATATCACATGTATCAAAACCACATTTCACGTGTGATTTTAACATGAAGCTAATGTAGGTTTTCTTTGATCATTTGATTGTCAAATGTGTTAAACAAATGTGTGTATTAATTGAGTTTATACTTTTAAAAAGTTGGCCCTGAACATGACAAAACAACATTTTTAAAATCTGTTTTCTTTTAACTTTTTAGTACTGTATTTTTGCCTTCTATATTTTGTTGAAAAGCACATAAAACATGAAATGGCTTTAACAATATCCTGAAAAATAATAAATGAAAAAATGATATTGCTCTGTAGGAGCAAAACAAAAGCCACAATTTCCCCAAAATGAAACTGCTGTAATTTACTCTCCCTGATGTTTCTGCAAAAATATGGCAGAGCACAGGACTAGGGGATGAGAGGTGTCAAACAAATAAAAGTCATTCACATTGCAAGTCTTTCATAGTCATTTGATTTCTTTGTCTGGAAAAAAGATGGAAATATAAATGGTTTTATATTTGAAATGTGTCTGTCGACTTACATATTTGAATTTCAGCCAATTCGAATGTTATCACTGAAATAAATGGCCGTTATGAGTGGAGGAAATGGGCCAGTATGGGCCTTCTGTTATCATCCATCCACATGGTTAATCAGCTATAGATCACATACGGTTGTGCCCGGAAGTTAACAAGAATTATTTATGATATCTATTACATTTCCAATTAATTGTAGTCTACCCCCAACCCTAAACCCAATCGTAACAGTAATGTAAAAACAAATCTAGATCTGAAGTCTTCTCTAGATGCTTAGCCACAAGAATTATTCACATTATTTATTAAATTTCCGATTAATTGTATTTATTAATGTCTACCCCTACCCCAACCCTAAACCCAACCGTCACAGTAACGCAAAAACAGATCTGATTCTGGAGTCTTCTCTATTAGTATAGCTGATTAATCATGTGGATGGATGATAACAGTCTTCGGAGCAATCAGTAGGTGCAGAAGGCCCCTATTGCCCATATCTATCAGCTGCTAACCACTAGTAATGCCTATTTAATCGAGTTATAACATCTGAAGCGGGTGCGAATTTGGCACTCAAATAAATGCGGATTTGATGCAGTTTGCACGCTTCATGGCATATAAGGAAGAATAGGCAGAGCTTAAGAAACCAAACTAAGGGTGCTTTCACATCTGTAGTTCGGTCCATTTCACTCCACACTGATTGCTTTGAAAAGAACCAAAATGCAGTCATGTGACAAAATCCACATCACTCATTGGCCAGATACTATTAAACATATTTCCTAAACTGCTTTTCTACTGGTCAGAATTAACGTGCGGGAAAATGCCAATGGAACTTCTGCAAGTAAACAAATTCGGCAGACACAAAACAACGCTTTTTACTATAGAGGGATGACAGCGCTGGCTGAATGTTTCCCTGGTCATAGTATACTATATAATTTGTATACAGTACATCACTTTAGACCAGGGATGCTCAACCCTGCTCCTGGAGATCTACCTTCCTACTGAGTTCAGCTCCAACCCTGATTAAACACACCTGAAATAATTAGTCAGGACCTGAACAGCACTTCATAATTACAGGCAGGTAAGTTTGATATGGCTTGCAACTGAAATCTGCAGGACGGTAGATCTCCAGGAGCAGGTTTGGTCACCCCTGCTTTATACAAACTATACATTTCGAGAATGAAGCGTGGCTGTGGCTGGAAAACAATGTTTTAATGCATTGCAAATGGTGAAGATGCATCGCAAGTCAGTACAGGAGAAGGCGTGAATTCATTTTGCTAAACTGCGACATGGTCATCTTCTGGAAATATTATCAACAATACATCAGGTAATGTTTTCCCTCTCTGTTTAAAATTGTCGGTAAAGCACTGTCAACAAATATTTTTCCTCCATATCCCAAAATGCACAGTGCATCGAACTATGGCAGCTGGATTACTCCAAAAAGGTACAGTAATTTTTGTAGTTGGGTCTGTTCTAGTTCGGATCTTGTTTTCGCCACAAACAAACCGCTTCAGGGTTTGTTTGAAAGTATACCGTGTATGTAAAAGTGTATGCTTTTTGGTCTGCTTTTTGCACACTCAAGTGCGATTGCTACATTCACACCTGCCCAAACAAACCGCACCAAGAGGCACAGCGAACTCTAGTGTGATTCAGCAGAACTAAAGGCAGTTGCATATCGTCAGTGCTGTAGTTTTTTTTCTTTACAGTTTGAACTTGTCCATGAAGTACAACTAGAAAACTCTTTGACAAGCTGACAACCACTACATTATTGCATTATTAACACTGAGGTAAGTTCCCTCCTTCCAGCAATTCATTAATCATCTTTCTCTTAAGAAATACCTCTTTCATGTCATTATCTACTCAGAGGTGCTGATCTCATTCTCATCTCCGAGTCTGATTATAAAGTCTCAAGAGTGTGTAGCAGCATTAACGCTTTCTGTGTTTTTCTCCAATACAAGAACCCCTTGATACCTTGCTTGGATAGAGCCAACACATGCTCCCATGAGCTGACTTTACAGGAACAGTATCAGGAACAGACATTACATTATACTAGCCGGTCCTTCTGCATGGTTGAGCACATTCTTGAGCCGTGAAACTCAATTAATAAAAGCATATCCACATGTTCCGCTGGGAATGTCTACTAAATTTAAAAGGACAAGGAAGGAGTTTAAAAATATGTGCCATCTGTGAATTGGGTACATAAATTATAGAAAGGCTTCATGTATTACAGCGCATCAGAAGCAGCAGTACTGTACAGTGTGTGGCTAAGATGATCAAATAGAAACCATTATTACTAGACTATACACACACTCTAAGTTAGAGGTTTGCAGTAAGAATTATTTTCGCAGCAAGCCTCTTATACTCATGGAGGCTGCGTTTATTTAATAGAAAATGCTGTAAAAACAGCAATGTTGTAAACTATACCATCTAAAATATCACTTTTCTGTACTAATTTCTCCTTAAGATCTTTAAGAATTAATTCTAAAAAGCTCATCTGATGCTCAACTAATATTTCTAATTATCAACAATGTTGAAAATAGTTTCACTGCTTCAAATTTAGTATATTGTAAATTACAATTTTAAAAAAATGGAGGGCAGATTTAAGAAATAAATGAATACTTTCAATGAAGAAAAACATTACATTGAGCAAAAAAACTAATATAAAAGATTATAGTTTTGAGAAATTGCTTTAAAGGTGCACTAGGTGATCTGCCAAAATGCTAACTGGTCAGCTTATTATCTTTGGACGGGAGGGGAGGGACTGTGTTTCAAAGCAATGCCTCCTGAAACCATCTATCCAATCTATCGCCAGAAGATTTCAGTGGCTGAACAACACTTCTGTGCATATAACCCATTTATAACACAATCTACATCAGCTTTGGGGGACTTAAATAGTTTTAAAACATAACATTACCCTGTCTAACAGAAATACTCGTCCTTCCTCCAGCATGCAAAAGTAACTCCAATATTGATTCAGGATTTTAAAAAGTGTCAGTTCAGCATTTGATTTCACCACGACTGTGACTGTCTCATCTGCATGTGTCATGTACGTGCTAATGGCTGATATACGTGAACAAAAATGCACAGAAGCCCAAATCTACATTTGTTGACAGAAAGTTTAGGTTACTTATCGGAATTATGGGAGATGTCGGTCTGACAATATTTAATTGGATGAACCATTTTTTAGTTTTATGCCTTACCCAGAATATAAAAATACATATACAGTAAACACATTTAGATCATTTACTTTAATCATTACTATTGAACTGTGAAGAGACTGTCGACAATGCCGGCAACTAGCTCTCTGCAACTCTCACATGGTCGCCCACTGAAGCTAAGCAGGGCTGCAGTGTGCAGGGCTGTGGTGTGCGGTCTGGCGCAAATTGGCTGCCGTCGCATCATCCAGGTGGATGCTGCACACTGGTGGTGGATGAGGAGATCCCCCCCATTGTGTAAAGCGCTTTGAGTGCCCAGAAAAGTGCTATATAAATGTAAGGAATTATTATTATTTTTATTATTATTATTATTATTATTATGGTTATTATTATTATTATTGTTTAAGAATTCTGAAAAAAAATAAATAAATAACAGCAGAGGTCATCATTGAGTAGACCTAGAGCGCAGTGAATGGGAGAGTACAACAAATATTTTTTTTTACAATCCCATTTGCTGAAATAATAAAAGAAAAACTCAACATCAGTGTAATCAAGACTTTCAGAAAAAGGAAAAAAAAATGTGTGAGACAGATAACAGCAGCCAGAAGAGAGAACAACGTCAAATTTACTGTCCTGACCATAGATGGTGCATTAGAAACACCTGTTGTTGTTTTTTAATTTGATGCAAAGATTTTTTTATACATATGTAAATACAAACAAATGTACATACTTGAAAAAAAAAATCTGTATATTAAAAACTTTCAAGGATTTAAGATTATGATGAGTATTAAACGCATCAAAATAGTCTTGAAAGTGAAAAAGGTCCATCGTTAATAACTAAATGCCAATTATAATTAACAGTAACTGAGCAACAAATCATATTTGAATGTTTCTCAAGGATCATGTAACAGTACAGACTGGAGAATCGGCTGCTGAGCAACACAGGAATAAACTAGTGAATACAGTATGAGCATGTACACCGAGGCTGTTGTTGGAGATTCGCACTACATGTTTTTCAAAAAGAATAGACAAACAGGTAAACAGGTGATCATCAATATACTGTGTTGTTTGGCAGATTTTCAAAGAAGTGGATGTGGGTGTGTGAATTTGTTTCAAGGTCTGAACAGAAGCAGCAGCAGGAGGAGAAAGACCATACAGTAGTTGGATTCAGATAGTGAACATCAAGTGATGGTTTTGATGGGTTTTGGGAAAGGACAGCATGAGAAAGACACAGAAGAAAAAAAACCCGTACACACGTACATCCACACTTCAAACGCAATGTGCTTCCTCCCGCTAGACGACAGCTGGCAGAGTGGTGTGATGTGTGTGTGCATGTGTGCATTTGTGTGGTACACCTGGCACTGTGCAGATAGAGTAAACCTCAAAACACACACACACACACACACAAGCATCCCGACCACATCAGTGTGCATCACGCATGCATTTGAGAAGGTTAACACTGATAACATTTGCCACCAACCAGTCAACTGTGAAATAAATGTCACTCTGTGGGGCATCCGATGGTCATCTGGATTTATAAATATTATGAATGCATTATTAAAATAATTCCACTAATGGGAGAGACAATATATTGAAAAGATAGTGATTAAGGGGGTAATAATATTAACCCAAAGTGGTTAAAAAAAATATATATAAAAATAAAATAAAACAAATAAGACTTTCTCCAGAAGAAAAATATTATCATAAATAGTTTGAATTTTTTTTTTTGCTCTGTTAAACATTATTTTGGAGATATCTAGAAAAAATGGTCCCACTTTACAATCCGGTTTATTAGTCAAAGTTAATTAATTTATTTGCTAACATGAACAAACAATGAACAATACATTTGCTACAGTATTTGTTCATGTTAGTTAATGTTAGTTAATGAAAATACAGTTGTTCATTGTTAGTTCATGTTAACTCACGGTGCATTAACTAATGTTAACAAGCAGGGACTTGGATGTTATTAATGCATTAGTAAATGTTCAATTAGGATTAACAAATGCTGTACAACTGTTGTTCATGATTAGTTCATGTTAGTAAATGCATTAACCAATGAACCTTATTGTAAAGTGTTACCAAAAAATATGTACCAAAAACTGTAATAACTGTAATTTCAACTGTATATATTAAGAGTTGTGGCATTCCCAAGTTATTTATGTATAAATAGTTTTACACCCCTTTGTCAACTAATTGCCATTTTTTACTAAAACACAAAGAAAATGGCTAATAATTTTTAAAATATTTTCAAGATCCTCTATTCCGCACAATAAATGTTAAATGGTCACCAATATAGTAAAACTAGTCCTCTTTGAAAAGCACTAATATTTTTGTCAATTGCCCACACAAAGCTATTATATGGTAATGTATTTCTAGCCTCAGTTTGTTGTACTTGGCTGGTCTGGAGCTACTTGTGTTTTGAACAGTTTTTTTTTTAAATTAATGGTTAATTGAAAATACCTTTGATGCAAATTATTCTAATAGAGTATCATTCAAGAGAAAAGCTGAGTTCATATACAATTGAAATCAGAATTATTAGCTCTCCTGAATTATTACCCCCCTGAATATTTTTTGTTTAATGGAGAGAACACATTTCTAAACAAAACAGTTTAAAGTTAGCGTAAAACTGCTTTTATTCAAGCTGAAATAAAACAAATGAGACTTTCTCCAGAAGAAAAAAATAGCATCATAAATACTTTGAAAAAGTTCTTGCTCTGTTAAACATCATTTTAAAGATATCTGACAAAATAAAACTCAGAGGAGGGCTATTAATTGCAATTTCAACTGTATGTATATATATATAGTTGTTGCATTACCAAGCTATTTCTGAGTATAAATAGTTTTTACACCACTTTTTTGTCAACTAACTGCCTTTTTCTACTGAAACACAAAGGGAAAGATTTTTAAGATCCTCTATTCTGCACAATAAATGTTAATCGTCACCAATATGGTAAAACTAGTCCTCTTCGAAAAGCACTTATATTTTTGTCAATTGCCCACACAAAGCTATTATATGGTAATTATGTAATTCTAGCCTCAGTTTATTGTACTTGTCTAGTCTAGTGCTACTTGTGTTTTAAGCACAGTTTTTTTTTCAACTATTGTCTTAATTAATAGTTAATGTAAAATACCTTTGATGCAAATTATTTTAATGGAGTATCATTCAAGAGAAAAGTTGAGTGCATATACAGTTGAAGTCAGAATTATAAGCTCTCCTGAATTATTAGCCCCCTGTATATTTTTGTCCCTAATTTCTGTTTAATGTAGGGAACACATTTCTAAACATAATAGTTTAAAGTTAGCATAAAACTGCTTTTATTCTAGCTGAAATAAAACAAATGAGACTTTCTCCAGAAGAAAAAATATTTTAGGAATTACTGTGAAAAATTCTGTGCTCTCTTAAAATATTAGAAAAATGGCTAATAATTTTGACTTTTGCTGTGTATATTTTTACCATAAATATATACTCAACTCTTCTCTTGAATGACACGTCATTAAAATAACTAGCATCAAAAATATTTTCAATTCAAAAATTGCTTCGCTAGTATTTTTATACTTTAGACACTAAGCAGCTAGAGCACAAATACTGACAATATCCTAAAAGTAATATTCTCTGTGCTGTCCTCTTTAAACAAAGCCCTGTCTCTTTTCTCCCTCTTGTTTTCTCCATTCATCCCCATTCCAGCAACCTCCATCAACCTCTTCTGAAAATCTGAGCTGCCCTGCTGTTCACAGCCTGAAGGCTCAGTCTGCTGGCTCAAGAGTGTCAGGCCGGTTATGAGAGCTTCCACCTTGGGCATATCACAGAGGCACTGCCCTGGAGACATCCATGTACATCTATTCATGCAGCTATTTGCCACCAATTCACATATTCCATCTTTTTCCTCTCTCCTCCCAACCCCTCATCCTCCCATCCATCGCTCTCATCCTGCAGGAAACATACAAGACTATTAATGTCAAATAGCTATAGGTGAAACATTCTTCTAATGCACCTGCAGAACAGACTTGCCGTGGGCAAAGGCTTGATTAATGTTGCTGATGTGAACGTGTGTGTGCATGAGAGACAGCGGGTGGGGAATCAGTTAGAGAATAAAAGATAAAGGGCAGTACTGAGAGATTCAGTGTTATGCTTTGATCGAAAAGGTCATGTACATTTCTAAGTTGCTCATTATTAAAGCATTACAGCCCACCAGATACACAGCAGTGACTTCAATTTCTTCTGAATGTAAACATGCAAGCATACACTAATTGGCCACTTTATTAGGTACACCTATCCAGCTGCTCGTTAATGCAAATTTCTAATCAGCCAATCACATGACAGCCACTCAATGCATTTAGGCATGTAGACATGGTCAAGACGATCTGCTGCAGTTCAAACCGACCATCAGTATGGGGAAGAAAGGTGATTTAAGTGACCTTAAATGAGACTTTAGCTGCATCCCAAATGGCATACTTGTGCACTTTTCTATGCCATTTTGTAGTATAAATAGTGTAATAAGTGCGTTCACACTGAAAACTGTAAAAATAATAAGTGCACTTTAATTACCCGGATGATGCACTCATTCCACCGGTAATATGAAGTGTGTAATGATGGACACTTCACGCACTCAATGACTGGAGCTTCGTGCACGTAACGGAAGAGGCGGAGCTATCGTGCACACATGTTGGATAACTTTATTTATTTTGGACTGTGAAAGCAAATTTCTCCAACAAGAGTGATTATAGCGCCTCGCGATGGTGAATGCAGTTATAGTCATGCCAGGTATTATTAGGAATTTTGGTCATTTATTTCACTGATTTGGCGACCGTCAAACGTCATGAGGGAAACGGTTTGAACTTCCGCTTATTAAAAAATCCATTAGTGCTCCATTTGGGACAGCACTACATACATATACTATGCTGTTGAGTGTGTAAGTGCATAAGTACATAGTGCATAAGTGCATAGTGTATAGTGTGTCATTTGGGACACAGCTATGGTTGTTGGTGCCAGACAGCGCTGGTTTAAGTATTTCAACTCCTGATCTACTGGAATTTTCACGCACAACCATCTCTATGGTTTACAGAGAATGGCCTGAAAAATAGAAAATATCCAGTGAGCAGCAGTTCTGTGGGCGCAGATGCCTTGTTGATGCCAGAGGTCAGAGGAGAATGGCCAGACTGGTTCAAGCTGATAGAAGGGTAACAAACTCAAATGTCCACTCGCTACAACCGAGGAATGCAGAAGAGCATCTCTCAACCCTAAACCAGTTGAACCTTGAGACAGATGAGCTACAGCTGCAGGAGACCACACTGGGTGCCACTCAGGTCAGCTAAGAACAAGAAACTGAGACACTGTCGGTGCCAGTGGTGTAGTGGTTAGTGCGTCGACACACTTCGTTATTCACGGCGACCCCAGTTCGATTCCCGCCTCATGGTCCTATGCCGATCCTTCCCCTCTCTCTGCTCCCCATGCTTTCCTGTCAATACTCTATACTGTCCTGTCTATTAAAGGTGAAAACCCCCCAAAAAATTATATAAAAAAAGAAAAAAAAAAAGAAACTAAGACACCAATTCACACAGGTTCACCAAAATTGGACAATTGCAGATTGGAAAAACGTTGCCTGGTCTGATGAGTCTCCATTTCTGCTGCAACATTCGGATTGGTAGGGTCAGAATTTGACCAACATGAAAGCATGGATCCATCCTGCCTTCAATGGTTCAGGCTGGTAGTGGTGGTGGTGTTATGGTGTGGGGGATATTTTCTTGGCACACTTTGGGCCTATTAGTAACTTAGTTACTAAGTGCAGTATTGTGTCAATGCCACAGCCTACCTAAGTATTGTTGCAGACCATGTCTATGACAACAGCGTACCCATCTTCTGATAGCTACTTCCAGCAGGATAACGTGCCATGTCATAAAGACCGAATCATCTCAGACTGGTTTCTTAAACATGACAATGAGTTCACTGTACTCAAATAGCCTCCACAGTCACCAGATCTCAATCCAATAGAGCATCTTTGGAATGTGGTGGAATGGGAGATTCACATCATGGATGTGCAGCTGACAAACCGGCAGCAACTGCGTGATTCTATCATGTCAATATGGAACAAAATCTCTGAGGAATATTTCCAGTACTTTGTTAGATCTATGCCATGAAGCCCGGTACTAGTAAGGCGTTCCTAATAAAGTGGATGGTGAGTGTACATCACAATTCACAGTATGTATACATAACAACGATGTAGTAAAGAACAAATGCAATTTGCATATACACAACAAAGTTTCAAAACGATCTGTATTTACACATATCCACAAAAACATCCAAAAGGGCAGTATAATGTATGCTAAACCAGTATTTGGTGCTTTCATCTTGTTAGTAAACGGTAACTCATCCCTGGTGTGTATTAAGAGTTCGCCATGTGTATGATCCATCTATTGGATGTTATTGTCGTGAAGTAAATTCACAGAAAAAATTTGTAAACTCTTTACCAGCAACAATACTACCATGTGCTCCAGCACTGTTGTGTTTGTTTGATCCTGCTTGTCCTTAAAAATAGACAATCATTGTCTATCATCACATGATTGTCTATTTTATATAACACATACTACATGCATGAGTTTTCAAAGACTATTGTTTTGGGTGTTTAAGCAGAATAGACAATGGTGAAAACAGACAACTTCACTTTAAAATCCATTTTCAAATGTACATGTTTTTAGTGACAAAAAAATATCATC
This sequence comes from Danio albolineatus, assembly GCA_903798035.1. Classification (NCBI taxonomy): domain Eukaryota; kingdom Metazoa; phylum Chordata; class Actinopteri; order Cypriniformes; family Danionidae; genus Danio; species Danio albolineatus. The sequence goes on from CAIGQQ010038251.1 coordinate 1,462,830, forward strand.
GCTGTGTAATTATACAGGCAAATTTTAAAAAGGGTCAGTTCTTGCTGTCTGTGTACTTAAATAATATACTGTGAACGTTTTTACATTATTAAATATGTAACTGATTGTTATTAGAAATACATAGCGATGCAGATGGCAAAATCTCAATTAATTTCAATCTGAGCATCAGAATAGTGAATAAAGTGACTTTAAATGTGCCATGATGGGATGGTTGTAAAAAAAAAAAAAAAAAAACAAGCACTCGTTACAAATACCCAGTCATTACAATCAAGGTATGCAGAACTGAACTATGAAGCAGATGAGCTACAGCAGCAGAAGAACAAACAGTTCCTGTCAGCTAAGGACAGAAAACTGAGGCTACAATTCACATGTGTTGTCTAAAACTCGACAATAGTAGGTTGCCTAGTCTAATAAGTTCTGTGTGCAGTTTACATGTTCCAGCCATGTTCACATGGGTTTGCTCTGAAAGCTCCAGTTTTCCCCACAATCCAAAGACATGCAGTATAGGTGAATTGAACTGGCCATAGTGTATGATTGTGTGTGGGACTGATAGATTGTATGAGTTTAAATCCACCGCATAGAATATCCCTATAATATTTGAACAATTAGCGGTTTATTCCACTGTGGTGACCCTCTGATAAATTCAGGGACAAAGACAAAAGATAGTGAGTGATATTTATTTGAAAAAGAATACAAATATACATATATTTGTTTTACATAAAGTAGTATATTTTCTTGGATCACATTTCTCATTATAATAAAAAAAAATCCCTGTGACTCTCTAACAGTTCACCTTTCTCAGTAGCCTCTCCCTTTCTTTCCTCATCTCATCTCTTGTCCCATCTCTCCTCCACTTTTCTTTTTCAATCTACTGTCCTTTCCTGCCCTCTCTTTCACACTGTCTTTTCTTTGCATACATGACTGGTAATGTCCATTTCTCCTCATCATGTGTCCTTGAGTCCTTCTCTGTTCTTAATTCCTATTAACACTCAGAATGACCTGATCACTGCCAGCCCATAGTTCCTCTGCTTTCAAATGACACTTTAATTAAGACCCTGTCATGCACTGCAGATGGACCTTGGGCTCAGAACACTGGTCAGGCTAACTGGAGCGGACTGACCATGGTTCCATGTCAGGGTTGAGTTCAATTTCATTTCCATCTCCCAAATCGAGAACAAAAAAGATCTTTACAGCTTTAAAAGCTCCTGATATAAAAGTTCAACATCTTTTAACTTGACACTGAATGTTAAACACATGGCTCTCTATGGCAGGGGTTTCAATTCACTTCACTTCACTTCACTTAAATTAAATTAAATTACTTTAAATTAAATTAATTTAAATTAAATTCATCTTATTTGTATAGCGCTTTTACGACGTAGATTGTGTCATTATAAAAAGCTGCAGTCTAGGCGCCGGAGGCTGGAGAACGCTGGACGTCCATAGTGGAGATTTCCAAACTTTTCAACCAGCGACCCGCAAAATAACAATGCCAGAGACTCGAGACCCTCAATATCCACTGAAGAGGTTATAAACATATAAAACTTGCACGCAACAGCACATACACACCAATGGTCTCAAGTTTATTCTTCATTTATCTTATGTTTTTTATTTATATGTGTGCCATAAAAGGGGTCATAAAATTTTACCTGGTGCCATAAAATAAAATCTATCGGCTGCATCTGACGCTATTGACGCTTATAGTCTTTAAAATACTGTAAATCACCACAGGGGTCACAATACAATGGAACAAATAAATAAATAAATTGAAAGGTTTAATGCAACTATTAACTACTATTTTTTTAAAAGCTTAATAAAATGAACTTGATTTTTTGGAAATAACCAAGCCGTCTCTCTCTCATTGTTCCGCGACCTCCCAAACCAATCTTGGGAATGGGGTTTTTTGGGGGGTTGTGTCATATTTTTTGAAAAAAATTTAGCAGTGTACAATTAGGAGAACGATTATGTTGCCTTATTTTATTTTATCCCGTCCGACCAAAAAATGGACAAATTTGTAATTTATCCTCCACAAAAAAGTCTCACTGATTCACCTTCAGCAGCTATACTGGACCCAGGTGAGGAAGCTCCAAACATTTCGGGTTACAGCGCTAGCATACTGGAAACGCGGAAAGCAGGAAATACCAAGATAGTCACCTTACCTACAGTATATGAACAGTTTTACTGCATGTTAATTCCCAGACACAGCCACAGTGCATCATCTTCATCAAGTTCTTGCTAACAAATGCATGAGGACATTCAAATTAATAAGACATTTGCAGATTCATCCCCAATACCACAAGGTGTATCCACAGCAAACATCCAGATGATGTTTTGCTTCCATATTGTACATTAGGCTATTATTTGTGCATAAACATATCTATATATAGTAATAACCATACCGTTTGTTTGAAAACAATTTTTTTTGTTATGCCTACTGCAAACTGATATGAGTGATAATATCATTAAATGTGGAGGGGGCCCTTACAAAACATTTTCGGTCTCAGGCAAAAAAAAAAGTTTGGGAACCACTGATCTATAGCTAATGTTTTATAAAAAAAAAAAGCTACTGTATTGTTGAAAATAGTATAATAGGCACTTTAAGATTAAAAGAGAGACAATTATAAAAATAGATTTGGAAATTCAGTAATGTATTAGTATTTACTATTACTATTATTAGTATTTTCACATACAGTTCTGGACCTGGAATCAAATTATTTCCCATATTAATCAATATCTCATCGTTATCTCATCAGACCAAGAGACAATTTTTCAATCTTCTGCCCGATTTTGGTGAGGCTGTGTAAGTTTCCTGATCTTAGCTGACAGGAGTGGCACCAGCTGTGGTTTTCTGCTGCTGTAGCCCATATGCCTCAAGGTTTAACATGTTGTGCATTCAGAGATACTTTTCTGCATTCCTCGGTAGTAACGAGTGGTTATTTGAGTAACTGTTGCCTTTCTATCTACTCCATAAAACAAATAATTACTCTGACATTTGAAAAAATAAATATTTAATTATAAAACATTATTAGACCGAATAAAAATGCAGAAACACTACTGAATATTGGATAATGGAAATTCATGTTGTGCATTACTTAAGGCAAAATTAAGTGCAGGCAAATTAATTGTGTGCCAGTTGCAACTAATTGGTTACTATTCTGCTAATGTGAACTTTCTGATTTAGCGAGAAGTGTTTGCGCAGTCCTTTTGTCTAAAAAGTGGATTGTAACATTTATGAAAATCTCACGTCACGTGATCTAGTACGGTAAATGTCAGGTGAATGAAATATCTTATCTAAGCCCACAGGTGTGGAGAAGGCAAAGAGCGGTTCACTGAGTCCAATGATTAATATATTTCTCAACATGTTTTCACCAAAGAAATCCAAGTTCACCTTTACAGCTAAATATGTAAATGCCTGATATATCATGAGGTACCACGTGCAATCTGATGGCTAATGCTAAAAACAGCTTTTGCTAACGTCTGTCATCCATCCGCTGATAATCACCCGCTGGCCTTGTGCATGAGTAAGCACTGGTCTGCATTTTGTGCCAATTAAACTTGTCTAATTATCTGCTTAGCCTTTTAGCCTTCTTCTGCAGTTCAATGTTAGCCAGAAGCCATAGCAATTAGCAGCCAGCCAGAACAGGAATAGAAAAAAAAGAAAAGAAAAAAAAAACAACAGAAAACACCCGCTACCCGCTCACTAACACATGTCCACTCCTGTCTACAAAGAAGGATCAGGGCTTGTGTCATTAACGCTTAAACAGTTTTCTAACTGACAATGACATGTAAACTTGACACATTAATAGAATTGTGTGACTTGTAGCAGACATTGCTAACAAAAAAAACTGACACAGCTAATAACAACTGAAAAACAAATAATAAAAAAGTACAACAGTAAAACCTATATTTCAATCAGTCTATCCATCTACTGTACCTACTGACCTACTAACTTCCTTTCATCGATCCATCCTACAGTAATTATCTACTGGCTACCTAGCTATTAATCCAGTCATCGACCTACCTACATGTAGCTGCCTAACTCCCTTCCATATCCATCCATTCACACATCCATCCACCTGCCTACCTGCTTGGCTATTTCCTTCTTCCTCTCCTCATCCATCCATCCTTCCCATATCTATCCATCAATCCATTCAAGGCTTAAAAACCTTATACTGATATTTTGAATAAACATATTTCCTTATGTTATAATTAATAAAACAATTTATATTTCTATAAAAACAAATAAAAAATGGAAATAAAAAACTGTATGTTTTACTAAAAACATTATTCCAGTCTTTCATTTTTTTCAAAATATTTAATTAAATATATTATCTGCCAAAAAAAATGCCTATTTTTTTAAATCATACTGTGTGTAAGAGACATTCTTAATTGTATTTTCAACAGCAAACAACTCAGTATGTTACTCGTTTTTGTTTGAATATTATAAAGATGAACTATTCCAGACAAAATAAAAATGCATTGATGACACAACCATATTCAACTGAACAGGAATAAAAATGTAAAATATGCATACTTGTCCACATGCATATTTTATATCAAAGCTGGTTTTGTTTCAACTCTAATTTCTAGAATAATTTAAATAACATACCGGAAAGTTGGTGTTCATAATGCCAAGGCTAGGATGCAATGAATGATGCATGAAATATATATGGGTGACACTGTGACGCAGTAGGTAGTGCTGTCGCCTCATAGCAAGAAGGTCGCTGGTTCGAGCCTCAGCTGGGCCAGTTGGCATTTCTGTGTGGAGTTTGCATGTTCTCCCTGTGTTGGCGTGGGTTTCCTCCGGGTGCTCCGGTTTCCGCCACAGTCCAAAGATATGCGGTACAGGTGAATTGGGTAAGCTAAATTGTCCACAGTGTTTGTGTGGGAATGAGAATGTATGGATGTTTCCTCAGAGATGGGTTGCGGCTGGAAGGGCATCCGCTGCATAAAACACATGCTGGATAAGTTGGCGGTTAATTCCGCTGTGGCAACCCCTGATTAATAAAGGGACTGAGCCGAAAAGAAAATGAATGAATGAATATTCTCATTCCCACACATACACTGTGGACAATTTAGCTTACCCAATTAACCTGTACCGCATATCTTTGGACTGTGGGGGAAACCGGAGCACCCAGAGGAAACCCACGCCAACACGGGGAGAACATGCAAACTCCACACAGAAATGCCAACTGGCCCAGCCGAGGCTCGAACCAGCGACCTTCTTGCTTTGAGGCGACAGCACTACCTACTGCGTCACCGTGTCACCCATATATATTTCATGCATCATTCATTGCATCCTAGCCTTGGCATTATGAACACCAACTTTCCGGCATGTTATTTAAATTATTCTAGAAATTAGAGTTGAAACAAAACCAGCTTTGATATAAAATATGCGTGTGGGCAAGTATGCATATTTTACATTTTTATTCCTGTTCAGTTGAATATGGTTGTGTCATCAATGCAATGCAATGAATGAATATATATATATATATATATATATATATATATATATATATATATAAATTTTTTTTGTAGAAAACTTCACTTCAGATTCTATGTTTGTCCTTAAGAAAAAAAAATGTATATATTGCAATGAAAAAATGTGTATAAAAATAATGGATTTGACTAAACATGCCACACACACACACTAGACTCCCCTTTTGCCTTCAGAGCTGCCTTAATTGTGGCATAGATTCAACAACGTGCTGGAAATATTCCTTAGAGATTTTGGTCACATTATGCAGTTGCTGTGGATTTGTCGGCTGCACATCCATGATGCAAAACACCTGTTTCACCACATCTCAAAGGTGCTCTATTGGATTGAGATTCTGGTGACTGTGGAGTCCATTTGAGTACAGTGAACTCATTTATATGTTCAAGAAACCAGTCTGAGATGATTTATGCTTTATGACATGGTACGTTATCCTGCTGGAAGTAGCTATCAGACCACCACCAGCCTGAACTGTTGATACAAGGCAGAATGGATCCACGTTTTCAAGTTGTTGACAACAAATACTGATCATACCATCCCAATGTCACAGCAGAAATTGAGACTCATCAGACCAAGAGACAATTTTTCAATCTTCTGCCCGATTTTGGTGAGGCTGTGTAAGTTTCCTGATCTTAGCTGACAGGAGTGGCACCAGGTGTGGTTTTCTGCTGCTGTAGCCCATATGCCTCAAGGTTTAACATGTTGTGCATTCAGAGATACTTTTCTGCATTCCTAGGTAGTAACGAGTGGTTATTTGAGTAACTGTTGCCTTTCTGTCAGCTCCAATAAGTCTAGCCATTCTCCTCTGACATCAACAAGGCATTTGTGCCCACAGAACTGCTACTCACTGGATATTTTCCCTTTTTTTACCATTCACTGTAAACCCTAAAGATGGTTGTGCGTAAAAATCCCAGTAAATCAGCAGTTTCTGAAATACTCAGATCAGCACGTCTGGCAACAACAACCATGTCACGTTCAAAGTCACTAAATTCACCTTTCTTTCCCATTCTAATGCTCATTTTGAACTGCAGCAGATCGTTTTGACCATGTTAACATGCCTAAATGCATTGAGCAGCTGTCATGTGATTGGGTGATTAGAAATTCAAGTTAACGAGCAGTTACACAGGTATACCTAATAAAGTGGCCTGTGAGAGTACTATATTTAACTGGCATACAGTAAAAGCTTGTCCATTTAGGCGTTCACTGACAGAGGTGAGTCTGTCAGTTAGCATCTCTAATGAAGCTCAGAGCAAAAGCTGTACTGAGCACACACACATACACAACTTTACATAACTTTAACTGATGGCCACTGTTGAATTAACTAACCGTTAAAACCAATAATGTCCCTGTGACAGCACAGGGGATAGAAGGACGCAGAGAAGGACTCTGCTCTCTGTCAGGAGTGTATAATCAACACTGACAGAGGTATCGTTTCTCGTTCCCTCTTTCTCTCTCTTTCTTGCTCTCTATCTCTTTCCTTTTCTGACTCACTCTCTCATGCATGCATAATATGACTTCATAAAAGAGTGGTGACATGAAACAGCACAGGTTTGATTGGCAATTCAGCGACTGTCAGTTCTCCACTACCAGATTCATTTAATGCAGAGAAAAAGCGAAAAATATCCATGCAGATACTCAACTGATTTTTTTCATATAGATGATAATATAACATAATTCTATTTACACATACTGCACGGCGGGACTCGGATGGCATTTTGATGACACCTTATTTCATCTCTGAATATAATAATAACTTTTTGTTGCCAATGGCAAATATGGAAACTTCCACAGTCTTTTGTATGCATTTTTCCCCACACATTTGAGCTTTTATGAAAAGAATCAGAATTGGAAATTTATTTTGAAAGCTACAGAGCGCCCAAACAAGCTGTTTTGTAATGTTTTTTTAAATATTCTTTGGCTCAGATGATAGATTCTTTCCTGCTTTAAATGAACTTTATTTGATGTCATGCTCTTTTTGAAATAAATCTTCTAATGCAAATGTTTTAATGGGACAGAGCTGATATCAGTTCCTTTCAAATCAATTTTGCCAGTAGACTCGGTAGGGGTAAAGGCACCCTAGGGTACATCAACTGTTTGATTTTTTTTCTCCTCTGTTTGATTTGTTTTTCTTTGATATTACAATAAATACAGTAGAACACTGTGTTCACAATGAGAATCAATAGCAAGATGTTGATTTTGAGGGAACTGATAATGGGATCAAAAACATAGTTATACTATCAAAAAACAAGATGTAAACTAACAAGGGGGCACAAAATCAGCAACTAAAATGTGCATATATAACTACCAAGAGTGCAGGCAAAGAAAAAACGTGAGATGCAAAAACCCAATCACAGGCATGTTAAGTTTATTGTCACCATAAAGACAGCTCCACAAGTTTCTCCCCAGGGGTCATCATAGGCACAGTGATTAAAAAAACCTCATAAATGCAATTTGATTTGATGTCCATCGACTACTTTGATTGAATACGCCAAAACGACATCAAATTGACATCTAACACTGGAGTCAAATAATAGCTCAGAAATCAATGACATAAGTGTTTGACATCAAAGTAGTTTTACACGCATTGTAGGGATACAAAATGTGTGTGTGTGTATATATATATATATGTGTGTGTATATATATATATATGTGTGTGTATATATATATATATGTGTGTATATATATATATATATATATATATAATTAATAAGCTAATTAGGTTTCAAATGCATTTTTTAAGTTATACAAAGTTTAACTTAATATTTTAGTCAGTTTGATTGATGTAATTTGAGATGACTAGACAAGTGTAATAGGATTCCATTAAAAACTGTGAGGCGGCAATATCTTTTTTACAGTGCACTGATGCCCTTTCAATCCCCAAAGTAATTAATAGTAGTGTATGTGTATATATATGAGCTGCTTCTTGCCACCTACCGTTCCCATGAGCATGTCTGGTTCTCATCATGCATTACGTCAGAGACTGACTTAGATGAAGCGCTGAAGATAAAGTGTGTCCACTGTCATACTGGAGTGATAGAAAGCCCAACAAGTCTCTTTTTCAAAATTTCTTAACGTTAAAATAGGACCCAAATCCCTGTGATTTTGAGGCCCACCGTGACGGAAGAGTGTGGTTTTCCTTGGCCACAGAATTGATTGACAGGTGCTATGTTCCTATAATAACATGTATACACATGTCCACAGAATTTTTTTTTCTGCAAATAAACTGGGATTGAAATATCTGTTTTATAAGTTTAAAAAGGGTTTTAAAACAGAGCATGTTCGTAATAGAGAGTAAAATCGATATGCAATTCTTAACCGCTATAATCATCACGGCCGCATGGTGTCAGTAAACACTGTGTGTTTGTGTGTGTACTGCAAACAGCATTTGTGTATGACTCATAATTTCAGAAAGGCTTGAATAAACTCTACCACAAATACATAAAATAAACTTACGTTGTATTATTGACTAATGAGCTGTATTTCAGCTTTATCTTAGTCAGTCTCTGACGTAACGCATGATGAGAAGCAGACATGAACATGGGAATGGTAGGTGGCGAGAAGCAGCTCATTTGCATTTAAAGCCACAGGCTAAGAAAACAGCTACAATGCATTCAGACACCAAAATTGGTGGATTCTGGAGGCTAAAATAAATTACCTGATGAGTATTTTGAGCTGAAACTTTACAGACACATTCTGGAGACAACAAAGGCTTATCTTATATCTTGTAAAAGAGGTAAAATAGGTGCTCTTTAAGTTAAAGCAAAAGTTAAAGCAACATAAAAAAACATTTGTTGTCTAGACTTTGTCATAATTGTTTGTTTTTTTAGTGTGTGTGTGTGTGTGTGCGCGTGTGTGTGTGTGTGTGTGTGTGTGCGTGCGTGCATGCGTGCGTGCGTGCGTGCGTGCGTGCGTGCGTGTGTGTGTGTGTGTCTGTGTGTGTGTCCGATTGACTTCAAGAACTTGACTTTAAATCGATTAGCATTTTTTAGATTTTTTTATGTCAATGTCAATATCAATTTGATGTTGTTTTGACATCAAGGTCACCGCTTGGTTGGTCTGCAGTACAGCAGATTACTTAACAGAGTATGAAACATGCTGTGGCATTTAAACTTTCTGTGACATGTACCAAAACAGACCTTAAGTTGACTTGGACCAGATGGGAAATCCATTGCTGCCCTTGTGCATTGATGACCCTTAGGATCCAACACCCTGTCACCAGTTTGTGCCTTGTCTTTTATAGGACCACTGTTCAGAGAAACTCTGACTCAGAAGCATTGCCAAAGCAATTTGGCCCTTGTCAAATTCACTTAGATCTTTATCCCTGGCATTTCACCTGCATCCAACAAGTCCATTACTAAAACTGATTGCTTACCATTCGGTCTGGCCAGACATTAAAGAGTTAGTTCACCTCCCCCATTCACTCATCATTCACTCATCCTTGACTTTTTCCAAACAATACAATTGAAGTCAACATTACAGGTTTCTGAAATTCTTCAAAATATCTTATTCAGCAGGACTTTAAAAAAAAGTCAAGGGTGAGTAAATAATAGTGGAATTTTTATTTTTGAATGATTATTAATTTAATAGGCGGCTTTGTTAGGAAATGATCCATTATATTTGCTTTACATGACACTACTTATAATGTTGGCATGTAAAGCTAAGGAAAAATAACTAACGTAATTGATGTTTAGTTCGGCAGACTACTTATGTTTGTGTACAAGGCCTTGAATGGTCTAGCACCACAGTATTTATCTCAGCTTTTAATCGCATACACTTCTAGATGTGCTTTACTCTTTTCTGATGCTGGTCTTTTAACTGCTCAGTCAATGTGGCTAAATACTATGGGAGATCAGGCATTGTCTTCATTGGCACCTAAACAGTGGAACTCTTTACCCTCTGATATTCGCAATGCAGAATCCAAATAATCGCTTACTTTTTTTAGGGTACTTCTTTAGGTTTGTAAATCTATTAATAATAATATTATTTTATGTGTTTTTAATTATTTTTTTTTATTGTTGACTTTTTTTTACATTTACTGTATCCTTGTATGTATATTTTACTGCTGCACATTTTAAATGTCTGTAAAGTGCCATGAGATGCTACTTTTAAAGGCGCTGTATAAAACTAGGGTAACACTTTATTTTGATGGTCCATTTGAGCATTAGTAGACTGTCTGCTTAGTGTCTGTTGATACTGACATTCAACAGACATTTAACTAACTATAAGAAACTTTGCAAGTACATGTCAACTTACACTAACCCTAACCTCAACCCTAACCCCAACAGTCTATTTATATTCTAATGAGAATTAGTTGGCATTTAGATGCAATGTAACTTAAATTCAACAAACGGATCATCAAAATAAAGTGTGACCAAAACTAAAGTTAATTATTATTGCTGTACTGATGACATGTCTTCTAACGAAACAAACAATAATTAAGAGCAGAAACAAACAATTGGTAACAATAATGAAAAACAACAAAACAGAATTAAATAAAAAGATAATAAAAGATGCCATGCTTTCAGACATGATTGCATTCATTTTTAAACAACATCATGGCAACGCTTTAACTTATGATGAGGTAAAAAAACAATATTTGGTGGAATAACCCTGTTTTTTTTTTTATCACAGCATTAAAACATTTGTTATTTTGACAAATGCCATATTTTCGCCATTTAAAAAAAAATTGAAAAAAAAAATGAAAAAGAAATTAGGAATACATATTATCAAATCATTACAGCATGAAACAAATATTAATATTTCACTCAAACACATACCTAGTCAATTCAGTACATCTAGACTACAGAAACCAAATCAAAGTGATCTCTTAATTGTTTCCATTGCTGTATATATGCCATTTAATTCCATCCATTTTCCATGGACACTCAAATTTCCAATAGTTTCCATTTTATTGCAACATACAGTACATAAAGCCACCAAAAACAAGGTCCAACTTGCATTTGTTTGAAAATCATTCATTCATTAGAGGATGGCTGTGTTGCTTACTAGCTAATGCTTTTATCCAAAGCCACTAACAGCGCATTTCTTAAAGAAAAGTCCCCTTGGAGCAACCTGGGGTTAAGTGCCTTGCTCAAGAGTGCACTGGTGATCATTACACTGCTCTTTTGTTCACATAATGCCCTTTAAGGGATTTGAACCTGTAACCTTTTAGTTACCATCTCAGATCGCTAACCGCAAGGCTATATGACCTTTGTTATAGGCTTAACATGGACTGAAACTCTTTCCAGTTTGATATCTAATCAGCAATCTACTGATATAACAGCTTCAAACAGCCATCCTGTGAAAACACCCATCAATAGAGCACAAGAGAGATACTAAACAGTCTTAATTGTGTGTGCCAGCTGACAGAGGTAATGCAACAGGGCTAAGTCACCCTGCACAGATGTCTAATGGGAAAATATAATTAAAGAAAAGAAATAAACAAACATAAAAGAAGAGAAAGCAACATGACTAGCTTACTTGATTAGCATGATGGAGGAAATGGGGAATGGGGCTATTAGCGTTACATGTATTTTTGGTATATACATACGTATGAATGCACGAAAGTAACAAACTGAATATCTCCATCATTTCTTCCTCAGCATAAATAATACTGTTCTGTGAATATATAGTTGATCTTTTGTAACAATATTATGTCTTTTACAACGAGGTAAAGGGCAAGATAAACACATATGAACTCACAATAAAATAAAATAAAATAAAATAAAATAAAATAAAATAAAATAAAATAAAATAAAATAAAATAAAATAAAATAAAATAAAATAAAATAAAATAAAATAAAATAAAATAAAATAAAATAAAATAAAATAAAATAAAATAATCCCATAAAGACATTTTCCCATATTTCTCCCATATTTTAATCATTCTATGAAGGGTGGCAATAAACATTTTAAGAGCCGATACTCCCTGTACAGAACTCATACCGCCGAACACCCAGGGGACTCTTATGCAGTCCTCAAAACAATCATAGCGGTGCGTGACTGTCAAATGCGCTCCAAAGTGATAAATAGATGCTGTTTCCAAAAATGGAAAACAGCATCTACACACGTTTTGTACACACGATTTGAAGCAGAGCAAAATTGAACACTCTGGGTTTTGGGTGTGTGTTTGAACAGACATATACACAATAATAATAATAATAATAATAATAATAATAATAATAATAATAATAATAATAATAATAATAATAATAATAATAA